>SJYA01001694.1:712239-1052256 GCA_006410615.1 Neotragus moschatus | reverse complement strand
TGGTGGGCTGCAGTCCATGGGGTCACTGGGAGTTGGACACGACTGAGCGACTTTACTTTCACTTTTCACTTTCTTGCACTGGAGAAGGAAATGGCAACCCACTCCAGTGTTCTTGCCTGGAGCATACTAATGGGATTTTAAACTGAGGAGACTGATGATATTCCCCAGGCTGCTGCTGCTGCTAAGTCGCTTTAGTCGTCTCCGACTCTGTATGACCCCAGAGACAGCAGCCCACCAGGCTCCCCCGTCCCTGGGATTCTCCAGGCAAGAATACTGCAGTGGGTTGCCACTGCCTTCTCCAATGCATGAAAGTGAAAAGTGAAAGTGAAGTCAGTCGTGTCTGACTCTTCATGACTCCATGGACTGTAGCCTACCAGGCTCCTCCATCCATGGGATTTGCCAGGCAAGAGTACTGGAGCGGGGTGCCACTGTCTTCTCCAATTCCCCAGGGAGAGAGAGCCTAAGAGCAAGCTTTGAGCATACCAATCCTAAGAAGTCAGGAAGAGGAGAAGCTGGTAAAGGGAGCTGAGGAGAGTGGCCAGGGAGGTAAGAAAGATATCAGGAGACTCTGGCACCACACACTAAGATTAAGAGGTTTCACAAAAGGCTTAATATTTCTGTTCTTGTGATAGCTGAAACAAGAGGTTCTGAATAGCTGTTAGTTTTCTTTCTTCCCGAGACTTAGATATACATATGTTGATAATACTTATATGCTAAACCTTTACATCAAAAGAACTATTCTCTATTTGTGAGATTTAAATTTTAGCCTACATATCNTTCTGTTCTTGTGATAGCTGAAACAAGAGGTTCTGAATAGCTGTTAGTTTTCTTTCTTCCCGAGACTTAGATATACATATGTTGATAATACTTATATGCTAAACCTTTACATCAAAAGAACTATTCTCTATTTGTGAGATTTAAATTTTAGCCTACATATCAGGTGCTGAGGGGAAGGGGGAATAGTGATAATGAAAGCACATCACATATCAAGACATATATTCTTTGTCCATAAGTAAAAATTTCTGCTGCCAGAAGACTCCTTAGAAATCATCTAGTGCCCTACCTTATACAGTTAAGACCAAGCTGGTGACATCAATAATCAGTATCACATGATAAAGTCACTTAGAAATACTAATAATGTACCAATCACCAGTCACTCTGGAGGTGGGATCTGGCAGCAGGGCTTTAACAAGCCATCCAGATGAGTCTGCCACACACTCCAGTCTGAAAACCACTGTATCACAAGAGCCTGCTGGACTGTTACTCCATTCCCAGCTAATTGGCAATGTAGTGGGCACTCTGGAATAAACAAATCAAAACTGGTGTTGATAATCAGGCACAGCCTGTCATGTCTTGTCAGCCAAAAGTGACAGAACAAAGGGAGTCATCTAGGATTTATCCCAGGGCCTCTGGGGGGACCCTCCAGGTAGCAGAGCAGTCAAGGACCCTGACTCGGTTGGACCAAAGCCCCTGGATTATAATCCCTTCTCAAAGATTCTCCATCTCAGTAATGCTGATATGCCAGGGATTATGGTCAAATGAAAACGCATTAAATTGTAAATCACCTTCCCCACCTGAGCCAAGAGAAGCCCTGGAAGAATTCATTAGAGTCTGGTGGCACCTGAACCTGTCACTGTTGCACATCTCACTCTAGTTAGGCCACAGAATACAGATTATTCACCCTGAATATGGCCACTCCATAATGAGCCCTTCCAGGGTTAGCTCCTAGCAGAAAGTAGGAAACAGGGAGGCAGAAACTTACAGCAAAGTGTTTCTAAGAATAGCAAGGATGCTGGCCTGGAGGCCTTGTCCCATCTCTTCCACTAGCTCATTGCATGTCCAGGAGCAAACTGCTTCCATTCTGGCCACCATCTCCTCAACCGGGTAATGAACTTTGCTTCCAGTGCTGCTCAAACTTTAGCATGCACAAAAGTCACAACATGAAGGAACCAACCATCTGGTGTTGCCATGACTGAGGGAGGTCCTGGGACATCGGAGTTTCAGTGCTAAAACCAGGAAAGTTCTAGGCAAACCAGGATGACCTGGTCACCTCTACACCTGGAGAGCTTGCTAAAACAATGCTAGGCCTCACCCTTAGAATTGTGTTTCTAATTAGCTTTCTGAATGCACTGTTACCGACTAGATGGTATGGAGGCTTTTTAAATGCCTTTCTATAGACCAGCTACATTAGACAGACATGATTTTTATCTGATTAAAAAATATAGATTCCAGGGTTACAATACCAGAAATCCTTATTCAGTGAGGCTGGAGCTACTTATCTTTAAAAAGCTTCCTGAGTGATGCCCAGCAGACTGAACTAGATCATGTCATTGGTCACTTGCAATACAAACATTCCACTGTATTTTCACTGTCTATATCCATCCCAATTTAGTAAAAGCTCCCCCCTGAATTGAAGGAGCTCACCAAGTCACTTTCTCTGTGCTTGGATCAGTCATGCCAGGCATCAGGCATTTGCATTTCTGCCATGAGCAAATAGGGAGATAGGAGCATAAGTTCAGTGTGGGCGAACATAGGCACTTACTCATGGATGCTGCTCTCACTTGCCCTGGGGAGATCCCAGTCTGCGTCAAGGAGCTCCAGGGAGCTGCCTGGATATGAGCCCATCACCAGGCCCTCACTGGGGATGAGTGTGCCCTGCTCTGTGTGTGTCACGCCAGGTGAAGTCAGACGCAAGCAGAGAGGGAACAATCAGTGCTTCCTGTACTCAGGGCCTGGCAGTCTGCTGGCAGTCATGACCCAGGAAACCACAAATAACCTGCAGTGGGACTTAAGTGAAGAATCCAATCAGAAAGCTCTACAGCAGTAACGGCCCAGAACCAAGGCTGAGGCTATGGGCTCTGAACAGGGCAGATGCTGCCACCTCCTGGCCCCGGCTCAGTTTGAGCCAGCCATTGGCAGTCTTTCTTGGATCTGGAATCTCAAATCACGAATTCTTAAGAGTTTGATCTAAAGGAGACCCCAGAGATTATCCAATCCCTTCTCCCACTGTGCAGAAGAGGAAACTAAGCCCCTTAGATGCTGCCAGGCTCCCACACATGCACCCTAATATGTGGCAAAGCCACAGTCAAGTCCGACCTAATACTTTCCCTAAGCACCTTGCAGGTTTCCTGCTTCTTTAAGCCAAACCACTGTATCCAGTAACCCTGACTGCTGAGGCAGGTAAGGTTTGTAGAATGACTTTGTAAGAAAAGCAGCCTGGCTGCTATTCAGTGCTGTAACCATCTGCCTCCTCCATGCTTAACCTTCTACTGGAGGGAAACAAACACTGGCCAACAAAGAGTGCTTGCTGCTTTCCAGAGGAGAGGANTGAGATGACTGGATGGCATCACTGACTAGATGGACATGAGTTTGGGTGAACTCCGAGAGTTGGTGATCGACATGGAAGACTGGCGTGCTGCAATTCATGAGGTTGCAAAGAGTCAGACACGACTGAGTGACTGAACTGAACTGAACTGAACAAACAGAAACAGACTCATAGATACAGAAAACAAACAAGTGGTTGTCAGAGGGGAGGACAGTGGAGGAATGAGTAAAATAAGTGAGAGAAATTAAGAAGTACAAACTTCCAGGTACAAATATGAGTCATATGAATGAAATATACATGGGGAACACATCCAATAATATTTCAGTAACTTCGTATGGTGACAGATGGTAACTAGACTTATCACAGTGATCATTTTGCAATGTATAGAAATTCTGAATCACTACACTATGTCCCAAGAATTAACACAGTGCTACAGGTCAACTACACTTCAATATTTAAAACTCCAAAAATATATTGTTAGAACCATCAAAAACTCCCATATATAAGGAATCACCACTTGGAAAAATCAGGTATGCCCAGCAAAACTATTTAGAGACCAAGGCTCAGAAGCAGGTGTTCACAAAGCAAAAACAAAAAAAAGAGAGAAGGTAAAGAAAGAAGGAGAAAAGTAAGAGTTAAATAGAGAATGAAGGGAAAGATAGAAGCAACCACTGGGTGCCAACATGGGCGAAAGACTGCTAACCCTTGCCTCAATAAACCTCTCATTCATTTATCAAACATTTTAGGAGGACCACTCAGTCCAAGACATCCTGCTGACCCTAGAGTAGACACAATAAGGCATCACTTTACTCCTGCATTCAAAGAATATATGAGGTAAAGACATACAGGAAAGAAACAGTACCAAGCAACTATAACACAATGATGAGTATTATCATAAGAAAGACACAGTACTGTGGGGGCCCAGAGGAGGAAGAGGNGACATCCTGCTGACCCTAGAGTAGACACAATAAGGCATCACTTTACTCCTGCATTCAAAGAATATATGAGGTAAAGACATACAGGAAAGAAACAGTACCAAGCAACTATAACACAATGATGAGTATTATCATAAGAAAGACACAGTACTGTGGGGGCCCAGAGGAGGAAGAGGCATATCTAGTTTGAGGAGAGGAATTAAAGAAGGAAATATTATTTCACCAGTGTTCTACAATCATGAGGAAAATGGCAGCATGCAAAGATGAGATTTGGGGCATTTGGGGAAGAAGAAAAGACATGAACTAAAAAAGCAGGGAAAGAAGTTATGCGGAAAACAGTGGCTGAAATGCAGGGCACAAAAGGGGAAGCACGGGTGACATGTGGAAAGGCAGAAGTGGAAAACTCTAGCAGAGGATGGTAAACTTGAGTGCCAAATTCACTCTATGCTATAGAGAACCCCCCCAGGTTTTTAAACAAGAGAAAGATGTGACCAGAACTCCACTTGAGGAAAAATAATCAGTAGACTAGAGAATCTTATTGTAAACACAGCAACTTGAGGGAGGAGAGGGCATGAGTTCATGGGAAGAGGGGTCTTCCGTCCACCCGGATTTTATTTTGCAATTCAACTGCAAGCACTGAACAATATGTCCCAATGTTCATACTGCCAGAATTATATCAGCCAGTTACTGCTTCCTATGCATTCACTGCCAGGTTTCCTCTTCTGTGAGCTGCCCTAGGGAACAACAATAATATCCACAGCTTCCTATGGCCTCCATTCGGTTCCACTGTCTCCGCGAAGCATTCATCTTGGCTCCCAGCTGGATAAGGCCTGTTTCTGAGGGATACTCACCATCACAAGGCAAAAGCTAAGGTGCTGGCACATTCGGGTGCGGGAGGAAGGTGGTCTAATGGTCACTCCTGCGGACAGACACCCAGGACTCCCTTGCTGGGAAGATATCATTTCACCAGTGCTCTAAAATCATGAGGATAGACATGTTCAAACCTGTAGGACAGACATGGAGGGCTTCTCTGACGCACCCCTACCCTGGCCCTCATGAAAACGTGACATCAAACAACTAAAACAATTAAGCTTCTCAGAACGTACAGAGAGAAGACGAAGGAGGCCTGACCACCGTGGTGCCCTACTCAGAACAACTGACTGATGAACAAACTCACCAAATACCTAAGGTTTAATTTTAAATGCCTAGGTCCCCTTGTTCACAGCCAGATAATCAAATCCATATACTGGAAACACAGTTCAGTCTTTTTTGAGTTGGTTTTTTCCCCAATTTAAATAAATAAGAGCTTTTTTCCATGACATTTTTTTTTTAATTTCCTATGCTTCACAGCCTGATTAATGACAGACTCAGCTTCACAAAAAGCCAAGGAAAGGAAAGAAAATTAGTGTGAAAGCCCAGCCATTTCAGGTCTCCTCTGGCCTTCCCAAGGTTCAGTACACACTGCTACTCCTGGAGATGACACAGCTTCAGACCTGAGCTGGGCCCTGGGGTCAGGTGTAGGATAAACCCACATGTGTGACTTGGCCAATTATCCTTTCTGCTCTAGCCTAAACATTATCTTGAAAAAACAAGCGAAAATCAGCAGTATTCTACAAACTTCCAGCCCTTTGGTTTCTGCCAAGTGGGAGTATAGGAAGCAGTGGACTTGAAGTTAAAGGCCCAGTATTTAGACTTAAATATGCTCTTTACCAGTAGTGGGACTTTAGCCAAGTCATTTTCCTCTCCAACTTCAGCTTCCTCTTTTAAAAAGGAGCCAATCTGTTTAAAAAGGGATTACTCACAGGCTTTAATAAAACAAAGTGACTTAAGGTACAACAATATGGTATGAAGGCTAAGTGCACCCTCTTCCTACCTGATGATGGGAGAGGTCATGTAGGTAAAGGGCTTTGAAATCCTTATGAGGACCTGAAAAGCAGCATGCAATGGTGAAAACAGCACAGGATTTGGGATCAAGCAACCTTATTTAGGATCATGGCCCTGTGGTGTTAAGCAATTCACAAACTCATTCCAAGCCTCAGTCTCCTCAAGTGTAAAAGCGGATAATGATCCCACTTCAAAGGGTTTATAAGGGGCTGATTCCAAATCTCTTAGGGAGAGATTCCTTTGTACGAAAGCTTCCCTGAAAAGCTCACCTGGGTTATACAAAACCTGTAAAGCATGGATATCGCTGGTACCAAGAGCTCAGAGAAGGGAGTGAAACTTCTCTGCATGTGACAAGAAAAAGGATTTCTAAAAGAAAAGGCAAAGAAAAGCATGAGGGAGTGACAGGGAAAGCTAGGAAGATGGTTAGTGGCTTTGACAGGAGAACACAACCTCCTGCCCCCCCTTCCTACCTCACTCCATCATGCCTCAAATCTGTAGGAAAATTACTAATAAAAAACCTTGGTACAAGTGAGGGGTGTGAGTATGTCACGAGGCTGCATTTTACATCTGGCCAATCCAGTGCAACTTAAGACCATGAATCTGCATAAACCGAGAGGAGAGGCGTAGGCCTTCCTTGGGCTCCAGAGGCCCCAGGTGACATCACTGTTGTATTATTGTTGTTTCAGTAGGAAAGGGGTATAGCACATCAGGAACATTTCATTCAAATAATTAAACTTCTAAAGAATGGGCTTAAACCAGCTTAAACCAGGCAGAACTTTAATACCTTGCCATTCCACTCTGCACATTTCCTAGGGAACACAGAATGGCTGGAACACCTGACCTGGACATGGAACAACCAGGAGCCTCCTTTCCATTTTCAACCTACTATGAAAATTTGAGTGGGGAGAGAATGGGGAGTTATCTGTTTCTGGGTCTTAAATGGTAAAGAGGACAGAGCTTCCAAACAGGAAGGGGAAAAAAAAGATTAAATTCATTTCAAGAGGAAACAGAACTAAAATTTCATTGGCAGGTTAGTTTTCTGTTGCACCTGTTCTACAGGCCTCCTTCCTTTTGCCTCCATGGAATTTTGCATATTTTATAGACAGTGCCTTGCAACAGTTTCGCTTTTAATAGGTTGCTTCTGGGCATTTCTCTCAACCTAATTAGGGAACTGCCTAGGAAGTGACACTTTCTCTGGCTGAAGTTCTTTCCAGGATCATAAGCATGTACAGCACATCCGAGTTCAACACTTACAGTGGACATTGTTTATGTGGCTTGACTAGGAAGGCCCCTGATCTTTCNACTTTTAATAGGTTGCTTCTGGGCATTTCTCTCAACCTAATTAGGGAACTGCCTAGGAAGTGACACTTTCTCTGGCTGAAGTTCTTTCCAGGATCATAAGCATGTACAGCACATCCGAGTTCAACACTTACAGTGGACATTGTTTATGTGGCTTGACTAGGAAGGCCCCTGATCTTTCATCTTCACCCGATATCTATAGTCTATTGGACTTCATTTGAAGAACATTATCCATGGTATTACTTGCCAAATTATTCATCCTTTGGGTTATGGTAGTAAACTTATAAGCAAAGGGGTTTTATATTTTTCCATCCTGTCTCAAAGAAAAATGGACAAGGAACACAAGACACCTACAATCCCTCATCCATCATTGCCCACTGGAAGGTGATCTGCTTCAGTCATTCATACAGCACACAACTCCTGCATTTCTCTCTTCTATTCTGTTACCAGGGAGAGATGTGAATCAATAACAACTCTGATGTCAGTGATAGCCAGATTTGGGGCCCTCCCTCTTCCTGTGTAGGTCTCATGTTCTGGCCTCTCCTGGTTCCTTACTGACATTTATTCATAAACACTTGCTCTGGCTTCCATTCACTTTTCGCCTCATGTCCCTAATCCTGGCCTCACCTTCAAAGCTTCTTAGTGCTCTGCTCTAACAGATCAAAATTCCCTTATTTTCATCAGGGTCTATCTATACTGGGTTACTAATTAACTTCTGGCTCTCCAAGTTACAGAGCTCATTTGCTTACTCACAAGAGACTACCAAAGGAAACCCTTCATTAGCATTCCTGAGCTGCTCATTAGCCACTAGGAGAATCACACCATCCAAACTGTCAAATCCACCAGCCTGCAGGAAGGAAAAATGACTGACTCTACTTGGATTAATGGCCCTTTACCTCCACAACAGCTCACTGGACATCCAGCACTATTGGGAGAGGGCTATTAAATCTGTGCAAGGCAAACCCCTGTTCTCAAAGCAACAGGGGCAAGACCCACATTTATGCAACAATTAAAATCGATATACAAGAAGAATATAAGACATCAAGACAAAGGCAGTTTTATTCCAAAAAGTAAAACTAATTTAAAATTTCGAAAATGTATCAGTATAATTTTCCAATTTAATAGAAACATAGTTTTTAAAAATCAGTTTAACAAGGAAAAAAAATCATCTGATGAAAATCAACACATGATTTAAAAGAAAAAACTAACTTAGCCAACAAGGATTAGAAGGAAACTTTCTTCATCCAATAAAGGATGTTGCTCAGTCATGTCCAACTCTTTGCAGTCCCATGGACTATAGCCAGCCAGGCTCCTCTGTCCATGGGATTTCCCAGGCAAGAATACTAAAGTGAGTTGCCATTTCCTACTACAAAAGAATGGCTACCAAAAATCCTACAGCAAACACTGCATTTAACTGTGAACCATTGAAAGTTTTTCCTCTGAGACTAGGAGCAAAACCAAGATGATTGCCCTTATCATTTTATAACTACTGGGTAAACTGGATATTCACCAGGGGAAAAAATTGACCCCCTCTCGCATTACACATAAAAATCAATTCCAGGTGGACTACAGGTGGAAATATAAAAAGCAAAACAATTAAGCTTCTAGACAATAACATAAACCTTAGTGGTAGGCAAAGATTTCTTAAACAAGATACAATAGCACAAAACATAATTTAAAAATTGATAAGTTAATATGCATTAAAATTAAGAACTGCTGTGTTTCAAATCACAGCATTGATAGAGGAAAATACATTACATATAACTGAAAGAACAAGCTTATCCAAACTATACAAATAGCTTCTGCAAATCAATTACACAGACAACTCAATTAAAACTGAAGCAAAAGACTTGAACAGGCATTTTACAAAGGAAGTATCCAAATGGCCAATAACCATAAAGGTTTCTTAAACTCATTAGGGATCAAAGAAGCGCACATTAAAACCACAATACAATACCACTACATGTCTTTCAGAATGGTTAAAATTTAAGGAGTTGACTACATGAAGTGTTGATGAACATGTGGAATACCTGAGCTTCTCAGACTTTGCTGGTGGGGGTAAAAATAGGTCTAATCATTTTAAGAAAGTGAGAATATCTACTAAAGTTGAACAATTGTAGATTCTATAAGCAATTCCACTTCTCTGTGTATGCTTGATAAAAATGACTACATATGTGCAGCAAAAGAAATGCACAATAACATTCTGAGCAGCAGCATCCAGAATAGTTCAAAAACAGAATCAACCCAAATGCTAATCAAGTGAAGAATGGATAAATACAGTACACTTGCCCAATGAAATATAAACAACAGAAATGAACAAACTACTGCAACACACAACGTGGATGAATCTCACAAACATGATAGGGCAAAAGAAGCCAAACTTGAAAGAGTAGATACTGTATTATTCCATTTATATGAGATTTAAGTATCAGCAAAACAAATCTGTAGTATTACAGGCAAGTCTTCCAGGGTGCTGATGGGTGGTGGTTCATGAGTGTGCTCACTGTGTGATATTTATCAACCTAAAGAGGTATCCCAAGGAAGGGGGACCATGAAGGTGGTCTATCACATATCACAGCAAAGATGAGTATTTTATCACTGACATTGTTTAGAACGGCCAACGTACAGTGATAATAAAAAGCAGACTGACTGCTTTTCTCTTGTTTTCAAATTTTCTGTGGACGCAAACCCCTCTTTATCACCTGAAGCTGCAATGAACTGTTCCCACCACCCCCTCCACACTACTATTGATCAAGCCATAAACTTAGAATTTGTACAACTTCTATAATACATTTCAAGAAAATTTTTATTTAAAAATTTAAAGGCAATGATTAAAAGAACATAAACATAATCTATCATTTCTAAATCAGAAAACATTAATATAAAATATAAATCCAAATTCATGACAGCGGTTGGCTTTAGGAAGGGAAGAAAATGTAACTTCAATTTTATCTGTAGGTGTGCATGTATAACAAAAAAAAATTCAGATCAAAGGGACACCTACACTAAAGTCATTTCTTTGGGATGGATAAGTGTAGGCAGACACCATCAATCATGCAGTACAGGCCCAAAGGAAAGGATTCATCCAAAAACATACAAGAAAATAGCATCAATGAAAAATGCCCATGGTGCCCCATTCTTTCATTCTCCCTCAGTCCTGAGGACGAGGGCACATGCAGAGGATGAGCTCAGGGAAAGGAATGTGATAAAGAGAAGGGACTGGTGTCTGCTGCCCCTATCTAGCAGTGTCTAAACTCATGCAGGAGGCAAAAAGACCTTCGGGCCTGAAACTGTGGAAGGTGCTTCTGGAAATCCCTTAGGACACCCCACGGGAAAGGGCAACCCGAGGGGTACGTGGCAGGTACCACAGCAAAAGTGAAACAGAGCATCAGGGTCTCTGCCAACCTCTAATACAAGCATACCTCATTTTATTGCACTTTGCTTTTTTGTACTATAAAAATAGTGGGGGTTTTGGTATTTGTTTTTTGTTTTGTTTTGTTTTTTTTACAAATTTAAGGTTTATGGCAACTCTGTGTCAAGCAGGTCTATTAATGTTCTATTTTCAACAGCATTTTCTCACTTTGTGTCTCTGTGTCACATTTTGGTAATTCTCACAATATTTAAAACTTTCAATTATTACTATATTCATTATGCTGATTTGTGATCAAGGATCTCTGATGTTACTACTGTAATTGTTTTGGAGTACCATAAACCATGCCCATTTAAGGTGATGAATTTAATGATAAATGTGTGTGTTCTGACTGCTTCATTGACTGGCTGCCCACTTCCCTCTTCAGGTCTCCTTACTTCTTGAGATAAAACAATATGAAAATAGGCCAGTCAATACCCCTATAATGGCCTCTAATAAGTGTTCATGTGAAAAGAAGAGTCATATGTTTCTTATTTTAAATCAAAAGTTAAAAATGGTTAAATTTAGTGAGTAAGGAACACCAAAAGCTGAGACAGGTCAAAAGTTAAGCTGAAAGCTAGGCCTCTTACACCAAACAGTTAGCCATATAGCAAATGCAAAGGAAAAGTTCTTCAGTTAACACACAATGACAAGAAACAACTTTCTTGATGCTACAGAGAAAGTTTTAGTGGTCTGAGTAGATCATACCAGCCATAACATTTCCTAATCCAGAGCAAGGCCCTAACTCTCCAATTACATGAAGGCTAAGAGAGGTAAGGAAGCTGCAGAAGAAAAGTTTGGAGCTAGCAGAGGCTGGTTCATAAGGTTTAAGGAAAAAAGCTATTTCCACAACATAAATATACAAGGTAAAGCAGCAAGTGCTGATGTAGAAGCTGCAACAAGTTATCCAGAAGATCTAATTAAGGTCATTAAATGAAGATGGCTACACTAAACAATAGACTTTCAACGTAGACAAAACAGCCTTATATTGGAGAAGATACCACCTAGGACTTTCACAGCTAGAGAGAAGTCAATGCCAGGCTTCAAAGAAGAGGCAGGGACGTTCCTGTTAGTGACTAAGGCAGCTGGTAGCTTTAAGCTGAAGCTAATGATAATTTACCATTCTGAAAATTCTAGGGCCCGTAAGAATTGTGCTAAATCTATTTTACCTGTGCTCTGTAAGTGGCACAACAAAGACTGAACGACAGCACATCTGACAATATGGTTTACCAAATATTTTATGCCCACTGTTGAGACCTAGTGCTCAGGAAAAAGATTTCTCTCAAAATATTACTGCTCACTGGCAATGCACCTGATGACCCTGATGGAGATGTACAATAAGATTAATGTTGTTTTCATGCCTGCTAACGCAAACACCCATTCTGCGGCCCATGGATGAAGGAATAATTTTGACTTCCAAGTCTTATTTAAGAAATGTATTTTGTAAAGCTATAGATGCCATACAGTGATTCCCCTGATGAATATGGTCAACGTCAACTTTTAAACTTTCTAGAATGTATTTATCATTCTAGATGCCATTAAGAACATCTGTGATTTATGGGAAGAAGTAAAATACCAACATTAATGAAAGTATGGAAGAAGTTGATTCCAATCCTCATTGATGACTTTGAGGGGTTCAAGACTTCAGTGGAGGAAGTAACTGCAGATGGGGTAGAAACAGCAAAAGAACTAAAATTAGAAGTAGAGCCTGAAGATATAGCTGAATTGCTACAATCTCATGATCAAAGTTTCACAGATGAGCAGTTGCTTATTATGGATGAACAAAGAAAGTGGCTTCTTGAGATGAAATCTACTTCTGGTGAATAAGTTGTGAAGAATGGAAATGTCAGTAAAGGATTTAAGAATATTACATAAACTTAGCTGAGAAAGCTGAGCAGGATATAAGAGGATTGACTCCAATTTTAAAAGAAGTTCTGTGAATAAAATGCTATCAAACGGCATTGCATGCCACAGAAGTCATTTGTAAAAGAGTCAACTAATGTGGCAAACTTTAATGTTGTCTTATTTTGAGCAATAAGCCATCCCAACCTTCAGTAACCATCACCTGGATCAGTCAGTCAATTAGCAGCCATTGACAGCAAGATAAAACCCTTCACCAGCAAAAATATCACAACCTGCTGAAGTCTCAGATGATGGTGAGCAATTTTTAGCAATAAAGTACTTTTTAATTAAGGTACAGTTTTTTTAGACATAATGCTACTTCACACTTAACAGGCCACAATATAGTATAAACATAGCTTTTATACATGATAAAAAACCAAATGGAGAAGGCAATGGCACCTCACTCCAGTACTCTTGCCTAGAAAATTCCATGGACGGGGGAGCCTGGTCTGCTGCAGTCTATGGGGTCGCGAAGAGTCGGACATGACTGTGCGACTTCCCTTTCACTTTTCTCTTTCATGCATTGGAGAAGGAAATAGCAACCCACTCCAGTGTTCTTGCCTGGAGAATCCCAGGGAAGGGGGAGCCTGGTGGGCTGCCACCTGTGGGGTCACACAGAGTCGGACATGACTGAAGTGACTTAGCAGCAGTAGCAGTAAAACACCAAAAAATTCATATGACTTGCTTTATGGCAATATTCACTTTATTATAATATTTGCTTTATTGAAACGATCTGAAACCAAACCCACAATATTGCCAAGATGTGCCTGTAACATCTCCTTGAGTTTTGAGGACCCAAGGGTAAAGGGCCTAGCAAAAAAGAACACCCCTTCAACAAGCAAAGGGAGACCCACTGAATCATAGTGCTTCAAACCCGCAAGGGTAGCCCTCATGACACTTTATGGTTTTCAAAGTGCATCTAAATACATTTTGTTTCATTTACTGAACAATTCTGTATAGTTGATAGAGACTATGCTTTTTTCTTTTTTTCTAAACAAAAATAATAAATACTTATTCATGAAATCAAGAAAATACAGGAAAGGATAAAACTATCCATAGGTTTTCATGCTTAACATTTTTTAATAGTATGCCACATTCTAAGAGTTAATTGTGTTGAGTTTTTCATTAACCTTTAATCATAGTAAATACACAAATATGCATATCAGGGATTATTACACCCATTTTGAGGATATGTAAACTGAGGCTCAAAGCAGTTAAATAATTTGTCCAAAGAGACAGAGTTACTGAGTGAAAAGTTTGGGTCTAGAACTAAAAAATTCAGATACTCTGTTCTAGTTTTTTATGAATTTGAGAAATAAGTAGAATCTCTCTCTTGTCAATCTACCACCTCAGGCAAGTCATTTCCTCTTTTATCTACCTTTGCTGGCAGGAAAAGAAGAGAAAACACAAAGTCTCTATAAAAAAAAAAGTTCTAAAGCTGCCGCAAGAGAGTTGGGATCCCCTGTAGTTATGGATGGGGAATTAGGGAGGCTGTAGTTGGCTCCCACTACTTGTTTCTTCCTTTGGACAGTACATGAGTCAGGGACCTGGCAGAAAACAGGCAGCTCCTTCTAGAGTGGGTAAGAAAAGCAAGTTTAATAAAGGCACAGTTTACACAAAAGTGTGAAAAGAGCTAAGAGAACACACCAAAGAAAAACAACAATCCTGAGTCAAGAAATAATGGGATTGGAAGCTGCAAAGATTTGGGACTATAGGAAAGGAACAGTTTCTCCAGTCCACTGTAGCAGAGAGGGAGCTGAGAAATAAGCACCCTGAACCCCCCCACCCCCTCCCTTCTCATGCTCTGACTACCTGCCAGGGCTTCTAAGATACTGAAATCAACCAGAGGCAAGAGGGCAAAGGGAGTTGATAAAGCTACCTAGGGTTAGCCTGCTAGGACAGCGGCAGAAGGGAGAAGTCAGGAGAGTGCATCTGGAGGGCAAGCAAAAAATATCCAAGATGGGCTTTCCTACCACAGGAGGCCAAATGTGGCTGTTCCCAAATTAATGACTTACAGGAAAGGCATCAGAATTCAGAACTATTCAATGAGTCTATAGCAGGGATAGGCAAACTATAGCCTATAGACTAATCCAGTTTAAGTCTTTTATTTATTTATTTATTTTGCAAATAAAATTTTATAGAAACATAGCCACACTCATTTGTTTATATATTGTCTGTGGGGCTGCTTCCAGGCTACACAACCAAGTTAAGTCTCTAAGACAGAGACTGTACTGCCTGCAGAATTTAAAATATTTACTATCTGGTCCTTTGCAGAAAAAGTCTGATTTTCTTTTCTACAAGAATCACATTCATTTAACATTCATTCTACAAGTATTTATGGAATGCTTATTTTTTTGGTTTGGGAGCTATAGCAGTGAACAAAGCAAACAAAAAACTCTATCCTTGTGGAGCTAGAGGGAGGAGATATATACTAAACAAACTAAGTAAATGATGTAGAATCTAAAAATTGATGAGTGCTATGCAAAAAAATGAAGGTGAACAAAGGGCAGGATGTACTGGGGAGCTGGGGAGAGGTTACAGTATAATTCATATCATGCTTTATCTAAATCTCTCCATTGAATCACAACATTTATGCAATGAGGTAATCTTCTCCCTACTTCCTAATTCAATGAAGCTATGAGCCACGCTACACAAGGCCACTCAAGATAGTGAAGAGTTCTGACAAAACGTGGTCCACTAGAGGAGGGAATGGCAAACCACTCCAATATTCTTGCTGCAAGAACCATGAATAGTGCAAAAAGGAAAAAAGTTATGACACCGCTCCTCACCCCCAGATCAAAAGGTGTCCAATATGATACTGTGGAAGAGCAGAGGGAAATTACTAATTGCTCCAGAAATAATGAAACAGCTGGGCCAAAGCGGAAATAACACTCAGTTGTGGGTGTGTCTGGTGATGAAAGTCAAGTCCGATGCTGTAAAGAACAATATTGCATAGGAACCTGGAATGCTAGGTCCATGAATCAAGATAAATGGGAGGTAGCCAAGCAGGAAACAGCAAGAGTAAACATTGGTATCTTAGGAATCAGTGAATTAAAATGGACAGGAATGGGCGAATTTAATTCAGATGAACATTATATCAACTACTATGGACAAGAATCCCTTAGAAGAAATGGAGTACCCCCATAGCCAACAAGAGTCCAAAATGCAGTACTTGAGTACAATCTCAAAAACAACGAAATGATTTTGGTTCGTTTCCAAGGCAAACCACGTAACGTCACAGTAATCCAAGTCTATGCCCCAACCACTAATGCCAAAGAAGCTGAAATTGACCAGTTCTATGAAGACCTACAAAATCTTCTAGAACTAATACCACAAAAAGATGTCTTTTTCATCATAGGGGATTGGAATGCAAAGTAGAAAGTCAAGAGATACCTAGAGTAACAGGCAAGTTTGGCCCTGGAGTACACAATGAAGCAGGACAAAGACTAACAGAGTTTTGCTAAGAGAATGCACTGGTCATAGCAAACACCCTCTTCCAACAACACAAGAGAGGACTCTACACATCAGTTTAGTTCAGTTCAGTCACTCAGTAATGTCCGACTCTTTGCGACCCCATGAACCACACACCAGGCCTCCTATCCATCACCAACTCCCGGAGTCCATCCAAACCCATGTCCACTGAGTCAGTGATGCCATCCAACCATCTCATCCTCTGTCGTCCCCTTCTCCTCCTGCCTTCAATCTTTCCCAGCATCAGGGTCTTTTCAAATAAGTCAGCTCTTCTTATCAGGTGGCCAAAGTATTGGAGTTTCAGCTTCAACATCAGTCCTTCCAATGAATACCCAGGACTGATCTCCTTTAGGATGAACTGGTTGGATCTCCTTGCAGTCCAAGGGACTCATAAGAGTCTTCTCCAACACCACAGTTCAAAAGCATCCATTCTTCAGTGTTCAGCTTTATTTATAGTCCAATTCTCACATCCACACATGACCACTGGAAAAACCACAGCCTTGACTAGACGGACCTTTGTTGGCAAAGTAATGTCTCTGCTTTTTAATATGCTGTCTAGGTTGGGCATAACTTTCCTTCCAAGGAGTAAGTGTCTTTTAATTTCATGGCTGCAGTCACCATCTGCAGTGATTTTGGAGCCCAGAAAAATAAAGTCAGCCACTGTTTCCCCATCTATTTGCCATGAAGTGATGGCACCAGATGCCATGATCTTAGTTTTCTGAATGTTGAGCTTTAAGCCAACTTTTTCACTCTTCTCTTTCACTTTCATCAAGAGGCTCTTTAGTTCTTCACTTTCTGCCATAAGGACAGATGGTCAATACTGAAATCAGAATGATTATATTCTTTCCATCAGATGATAAAGAAGCTCTATGCAGTCAGCAAAAGACCTAGAGCTGACAGTGGTTCAGATCATGAGCATCCTAATTCAAAATTCAGGCTTAAATTGAAGATAGTAAGGAAAACCACAAGGTCATTCAGGTATGATGTAAATCAAATTTCTTATGATTATAAATTAGAGGTGATGAATAGATTCAAGGGATTAGACCTGGTAGACAGAGTGCCAGGTCTGTAACAGAGGTTTGTAACACTGTACAGGAGTCAGTGACCAAAATTATCCCCAAGAAAAATGCAAGAAGGTAAAGTGGTTGTCTGAGGAGGCTTTACAAATAGCTGAGCAAAGCAGAGAAGCAAAAGGCAAGGGATAAAAGGAAAGATATACCCAACTGAATGCAGAGTTTCAGAGAGCATAAAGGAAAGATAAGAAGGCCTTCTTAAATGAACAGTGAGGGATGGGATGGGGAGGGAGGAGAGAGGGGGTTCAGGATGGGGAACCCATGTACACCCATGGCTGATTCACGTCAATGTATGGCAAAAACCACTAAAATAGTATAAAGTAATTAGCCTCCAATTAAAATAAATTTTTAAAAAGAAATAGAGGGAAACAATAAAATGGAAAAAAACTACAGATCTCTTCAAGAAAGTTGGAGATATTAAAGGAACATATCACCCAAGGATGGACATGATAAAGGACAGAAACAGTAAAGATCTAATAGAAGCAGAAAAGATTAAGAAGAGATAGCAAGACTACACAGAAGAGCTATACAAGAAAAGTCTTAACAACCCGAATAACCATGATGGTGTTGTCACACTCCTAAAGCCAGGTATCCTAGAGTGTGAAGTCAGGGGGGCCTTAGGANCATATCACCCAAGGATGGACATGATAAAGGACAGAAACAGTAAAGATCTAATAGAAGCAGAAAAGATTAAGAAGAGATAGCAAGACTACACAGAAGAGCTATACAAGAAAAGTCTTAACAACCCGAATAACCATGATGGTGTTGTCACACTCCTAAAGCCAGGTATCCCAGAGTGTGAAGTCAGGGGGGCCTTAGGAAGCATTACTATGAAGAAAGCTAGTAGAGGTGATGAAATTCAGCTGAGCTACTTCAAATCCTAAAAGATGGTGCTGAGAAAGTGCTGCACTCAATATGCCAGCAAATTTGGAAAACTCAGCAGTGGCCACAGGACTGGAAAAAGTCAGTTTTCATTCCAATCTTGAAGAAGGGCAATGCCAAAGAATGTTCCAACTACCATACAATTGTGCTCATTTCATATATTAGTAAGGTAATGCTGAGTATTCTTCAAGCTAGGCCTCAGAAGTACGTGAACTGAGAATTTCCAGATGTATAAGCTGGATTTAGAAAAGGCAGCAGAATCAGAGATCAAATTACCAACATTAACTGAATCATAGAGAAAGCAAGGGAATTCCAGACAAATATCTACTTCTGTTTCATTGACTATGCTAAAGCCTTTGACTGTGTGGATCACAACAAATTGGAAAATTCTTAAAGAGATAGAATACTAGACCACCTTACTTGTCTCCTGAGAAACCAGTATGTGGGCCAAGAAGCAACAGTTAGAACTGTACATGGAACAACGGACAATTCAAAACTGGAAAGGATGACAAGACTATATATTGTCACCCTGCTTATTTAACTTTTACGAAGAGTACATCATGCAAAATGCCAGGCCAGATGAATCACAACCTGGAATCAAGATTGTCAGGAAAAATATCAACAACCTCAGATATGCAGACGACACTACTCTGGCAGAAAGTAAAGAGAAACTACAGAGCCCCTTGATGAGGGTGAAAGAAGAGAGTGAAAAAATCTGGCTTAAAACTTCAAAAAGCTAAAAGCTAAAATCATGGCATCTGGTCCCATCACTTTGTAGCAAACAGAAGATGGAAAAGTGGAAGCCATGACAGATTTTATTTTCTTAGACTCCAAAATCACTGTGGATAGTGACTGTAGCCATGAAATTAAAAGACACTTGCTCTTTGGAAGGAAAGTTGTGACAAACCTAGACAGCATATTAAACAGAGACATCACTTTGGCAACAAAGATCCATATAGTTAAAGCCATGGTTTTTCCAATAGTTATGTATGGATGTGAGAGTTGGACCATAAAAAAGGCTGAGTGCTGAAGAATTGATGCTTTCGAATTGTGGTGCTCAAGAAGACTTGTGAGAGTCCCTTGGACTGTAAGGAGATCAAACCAGTCAATCCTAAAGGAAATCAATCTTGAATATTCATTGCAAGTACTGATGTTGAAACTGAAGTTCCAGGACACTGGCCACCTTATGTGAAGAGCTCCCTCACTAGAAAAGATCCTTATTCTGGGAAAGACTAAAGGGAAAAGGAGTAGAGGACAGCAGAGGACGAGATGCTAGATAGCATCACCGACTCTGTGGACATGAATCTGAGCAAACTCCAGGACACAGTGAAGGACAGAGGCCTAGTCTGCTGTAGTCCATGGAGTCACAAAGAATCAGACAGGACTTAATGACTAAACAACAACAACAACACTTCCAAGATGAAAAAAAAAAAAAATGAGACTCACAAGCTGACCCAAGAGGACATGGCTAATCAACGCTTTTGCTGGGATTTGAACCCACATCTTTCTGCTCCAAAGCTCTTGTTTGTATAACAACTCCTGAAAATGAGCGCACTGGCTCAGAAAAATAAAGTGACTTCCAATAAGTTTTCTCTTTAATGCCAAGAGAGCCAAAGCTATTTGTCTTTAACATCCTCAGGAGGACTAGCCCAAGCTCACTCTGAGTTAACAGACAAGCAAGACTTAGAATCCATATCTTCTGAAGCCAAACACAGACATTTAATCTACAGCGATCCAACAGAATTCTTAGCAAAAAATGTTTTGAGGAGTTGATAGGAATTGAGAAAAGTTAAAAACGAGTGTGGAACGGGCTCAAAGAAAGCAAAAAGCAGTTTTAACACCATAAACTGGGTTGCATGTGTGCTAAGTCACTTCAGTTGTGTCACATTCTAGGCAAGAATACTGAAGTGGGTTGCCATGCTCTCCTCCAGGGGATCATCCAGACTTAGGGATCAAACTGGTGTCTCTTTTGTCTCCTGCATTGGCAGGCAGGTTCTTTACCACTAGCACCACCTGGGAAGCCCCAAACTGGGTTGCACAGAGATGCAATTAAGCAAGCAAACATAGAATGACAATGCTACTAAACACACACTTACCCAAAGACAGAATGAGGAGTCAAACAACATCATAGCTACTAGCTTGCCAAGGTTAGACATTCCCCAAAATCTATAATCGTTTTCCCATTTTCCAAAGGCCAGATGATACTCAGTTTGATACATAGGATGTATGTCTGGGTTGTAGAGAAGAGGAATAAATATTTCGGATATCGTTGTTTTTGTTCAGTCACCAAGTAGTGTCTGACTCTTCTCTGCAACATGTCAGGCTTCTCTGTCCCCCACCATCTCTTGAGTTTGCCCAAGCTTATGTCCACTGAGTCGGTGATACCATCCAACCACCTCATCCTCTGTCGCCCTCTTCTTTTTCTGCCTTCAATCTTTCCCAGCATCAGGGTCTTTTCCAGTGAGTCCAGTGTTTGAATTAAGTGGCCAAGGATTGGAGCTTCAGCTTCAGCATCAGTCCACCCAATGAGTATTCAGGGTTGATTTCCTTTAGGATTGACTGGTTTTATCTCCTTGCTATTCAAAGGACTCTCAAGAGTCTTCACCAGCACCACAGTTTGAAAGCATTAATTCTTCGGCACTCTACCTTCTTTATGGTCCAGCTCTCACATCTGTACATGACTACTGGAAAGACCATAACCTTGACTACATGGACCTTTGTCAGCAAAATTATGCCTTTGCTTTTTAAAACATTGTCTAGGTTTGTCATAGCTTTCCTGCAAGAAGCAATCATCTTCTAATTTCATGGCTGTAGTCACCATCTGCAATGATTTTAGAGTTCAAGAAGAGGAAATCCTGACACTGCTTCTACCTTTTCCCCTTCTATTTGCCATGAAGTAATGGGATCAGATGACATGATCTTAGTTTTTTTATTGAGTTTTAAGCCATTTTTTCACTCTCCTCCTTCACCCACATCAAGAGGCTCTTTAGTTACTCTTCAACATAAAACCACAAAAAGAAATTTTTATCTCTCAAACATCCATTCTAAGACAACACAGTTCCTGTTCTTGGATGGAATGGCCTAGGGAGCACTAAGTAGGAAGCCCTGGGTTTTAAAGAACCTGTCATTGATTTCCCTCCAGTTAATGAAGTCCCTAGGCTGGTAGAGCTACTAAATTTCAGTGCCAAGTATTAGTACCTTTTCCTGATTGTGGTGATTCAACAGCCCCCAGTGAGGGTGAATCACAGGAAGAGCTAGAGGGCTGAATGTGACCCTGGAGTCCACACAGTTGTCATTTTCATGGACATCATCTGGCATTAACACCAGCCAAGCAGCTGGGCCTATGGAACATATATCACCAGACTTAATCCATCTGGTCACCATCATTCCAGCCATGGCTGTTTGGTCCTTGCCCTCAAAGCCAGGACACACTGAGGCTGGGGCTGCTCTTACAGCAGATAAAGAAAGGGAAGTTTCTAAGAACCATGTGGAATCATAAAATGTATGCCCCTAAAGGCCCTCCAGATAGTCTAATCAAAGGAGAGACAAAAGCATCAATGAGAAAAAACTGAAGTAAAGATTTAAGTGATAAAGGAAATAACATAAATGATCTCTGAATAACAGGGTTCATAGAGATTAGAAGGGAAGAAAATGGAATCTTTATAATATTATGTGTCTTGCCAGGACAGAGGCAGTTTCTTAAAAGAGCTGCACAAAACCAGGTGACAGCCACCCTCATTTGGCACTTACACTAGTAATCTCCATAATGGACTTCTTCAAGATTGCCCATCCAGAGGGCAAAAGTGGATACCTGATCCCAGATGCCTCAATTTCTGCCCCTAAATGACCAGCAATACCAAATAAGGACAATCAGAAACTGAGCCAGTCAACCATGAGGAGTCAACCTGGGCAGTGTTTAGGTTCAGAGGCTCCACTCTGTAGAAGCCAGGATGGACTCTGAGCAAACAGATGTAGAAACAGATGCTCAGAAGGGCAGAGAAAGAGTAGGCTGACAACATTACGTTACTCTGACTCCATTGAGAAGCCAAGTTCTATTATCAGGAGCGCTCTCTACAATTTTAGTTTGTTTGAATGAGTTTCTCTTCTTTGAAATGGACCAATTCTGGACTAAAGGGTTTTGTCCAGTTAAACTAGCCAGATTAGGCCCAAAATGGAGTCCTTCATGCTAAGCCCCAAGTCAGCAATCAAAACTTAACCAAGTTTCTATGCTTGGCTCTCTCAGAAAAGACAGGCCTAATCAACAAATCAGTGCTTGTCTGATCAGCACAAGTTACTTGACCAGGCTCCAAGACTCCCTTTGCTCCATAAAAGGAAAGTGACCCAGCTTTAACCACTCAGCGAATGCCCAATGTAACTTCATTGTTCCCGCTCACTTTGGTCTCACTTTGCCGAGAATCTCCCAACTTGTATAGCTTTTCAGAGTTCCTTTCTATCTGCTAGATTGGATGCTGCCAAATTCATGAATTGCTGAAGAGAAGCCTACTAATTTTTAACAGTCCTCTGCTGTCCTTTGCAGAGCTTTGCAGCTAAAGGGGAAGAAATGGCTTCCTTTTAGGGAAAAAGAAGGGAAGTACAGCCGAAGAAATGCTATCCTAGAGTCAGGGGGTCAGAGTTCATAAACAGGTTCTGAACTATTCCACAGTGTGATGTTAAGCAAGTCACAACCCTTCTCCTGGTATCAGTTTCCTCATCAATGCAAGGAACAATGGTTCCCAGACTGATATCCATGGACTCATCCTAGAGGTCCTTGCAGGTAATAGTAGGGTTTCATTATAAATCACCAAGATCCTAGTAAAAAGCAAACACTTTTCCACCAAAGGACTGCGGAGGCCACCCTCTCCTTCCTATGCATAGCTCTGTGTGGCTTTCTATATATACCAGCTCTGTGCACTCGACTCTTCCCCTCATCAGACTTGTGAGCTCTTTGAAGGGAGGGGTTGTATCTAATGCATACCATATGAGGATGGAAAACACTCTGCTAGATAAGTTCCCAGGAGAGAGAGAGGTGAATGTTAAAAAGTTATCACACCCATGGCTAATTAGCCCATGAAAAGATGTTCAATAATGCTAATTATGAGCAAAATGCAAATCAGAACTATAATGAGGTACCACCTCACACAGGTCAGAACAGTCATCATTAAAAACTCTACAAATAACAAACGCTGGAGAGGATGTGGAACAAACATTCTGTTGATGGGAAGATAAATTGATGTAGCCACTGTGGAAAACAGCATGGAAGTTCCTCAGAAAACTCAAGAGTTGCCATAGAATCCAGCAATCCTATTCCTGGGCATATACCAGATAAAACTATCATTCAAAAAGATCCATGCAGCCCTATGTTCACAGAAGCACTATTCACAACAGTCAAGACATGAAACTACCTAAATGTCCACCAACAGATGAATAGATAGAGAAGATGTGGTGCATACACACATGTAATATCATTCAGCTATTAAAACAAAGTAATGCCATTTGCAGCAATGTGGATGGAACTAGAGATCATCACACAAAGTGAAGTAAGTCGAGGAATTTCCTGCCAGTCTAGTGGTTAAGACTTCCACTGCTGGGGCCCGGGTTCAGTCCTTGGTTGGAGAACTAAGATCTGACATGCCACATGGTACAGTCAATTTTTTTTTTAATTTCTTAAAAAATAAGTTAACTAAGTCAGAAAGAGAAAGATAAATACCACATATCACTTATATGTACAAGCTAAAATATGATATAAATGAACTTATCTAGTACAAAACAGAAACAGACTCACAGACACAGAGAATAGACTTGTGGCTGCCAAGGGGGAGGGGTGGGGAGGAGTGGATTGAGAATATGGGATTAGCAGATGCAAACTATTATACACAGAATGGATAAACAACAAGGTCCTACTATATAGCACAGGGAATTATATTCAATATCCTGTGATCAACCATAATGGAAAAGAGTATGAAAAAGAATGTGTGTATATATGTGTGTGTGTGTGTGTGTGTATACACACACACACACACACACACACACATAGGTATAACTGAATCATTTGCCATATAGCAACACAACACTATAGTTAACTATACTTCAGTAAAATAAATTGAAAACAAAACTACTGCACCTTAAGTCTGAAGTGACTGCCGGAGGTAACCACAAAGGCCCTCTAAGACACTCACATCAGGTGAGCCACTTCAATTCCACAGGTTTCATTCAGTTCCTTCATTTACTGTTCATGGTCACTTTCTAGCTCTGTGCTTCACTTTTCTACTGCCATGGAACAAATTTCCACAAACTCAGCCGTTTAAAACAAGACCCACAGTTCTGAAGGTCAGAAGTCCAGGCCAGTATGACTGGATTGTCTGCTCAGGATATCATAGGCTGAAATCGATGTATCAGCCTGAGAAAGCTCTTGCTTTTAAAATCAGTGCTCATGTGATTAGAGGTGGGACCCACCAGATCTTTTATCTTAAGGTAAACTGACTAGTTTTGTTAATTACATATGCAAAATCCCTTCGGCCAGGTAAGATATGTTATCACAGGAGTAGCGTGAGGAGTGAAGGTTACGGGGACCATCTTAGAATTCTGGCTGTCACACTCTACTACAGTTGTTATTATTCCAATACTTTTTTCTCCTTTCACCATTTCTCATCTATTACATGTGGGTAAGGATACCAGTCGCTCTCACTTCATTTCCCCTTAACATCATTATGGAATAATGTCAGCAGGTTTTAAGCATCAGTGGAGTTAGTTGTTAAATAAGTGTAAAGTATCATTACTTGAAGGTGAAGGAGAGAAGAAATAAGTATCTCCAAATTTTATGAAAAAATAGATTTCTACCCTACTGAGCTCCTGAATAACAATAACAACTATGAGAAATATTCTCACTCTTAAGATTTGGGAATTACATCTATCAAAGTGTTTTCTGCAAAATATGAATCATGCCAGGATCCCCTTAATAAAGAAGCTCCAGTCAAATCAGTTTTTAAAATGCTACATAGAATGTTTTCAACCTCTGCCCACCCTACTGCCTCCACCCCCTAGTAACTTAGAAATATACAATAGTATATTAATGCATGTGAGAAACTTCAGTTAATATATATGGCCATAAATCCCACTTATCTCTTATTTTTTGACCTGTTCATACTAAATCAACATAAACCCCATGAGAGTACAGATTTTGTTTGGTTCCCTATTGTAACCGCAGTGCCTATAACAGAGCTGGATTTAATAAATGGTTATGAGAAAATGAATGAACCAGTGTCTCAGTGAACAAAGTTCAGGAACTAGAATCATTTTAGGATCTAGAATCATATATATGAGCCAGTAAGTCCAGATGACAAAGACTGATCTGGTTCAAAGATAGGAGAGAACAGGGTCTTGAACTCCACTGATGTTGTTTCCACTGAGACTGACTTCCAAACCAGCAAATTATGCAGAGCAGTTGATTCACAAGACTAAGGGCACAAACAAGTTAGTGCAGCTCTCCATGGACACCCAAAGTCTGATGACCTGTGCAGGCCTTACAGAATCAGGCTAGTGCAAGGCTTCTCAAACTTTAATGTGCATGGGAATTACCTAGGACGTTTGTTAAAATGCAGATTCTGACTCATTAGGTCTGGCGCTGGGGGGAAGGGGGCTGAGATTTTTGCATGCCTAACAAAACTCAGGTGTAAGGATGCCATTAGTCCACAGATACTACTTTAAGAAGCAAGTGTTAGAGGATCTCTAATATCGGGGGCTGCCAGCACTCACAGGGTCATTCTAAAACTATGAAAGGAAATTCCTGCTGCACCACAGTGGTATGCTTTCTCTTCTGTTTCTTACAGTTACTGGTCCCACAACAGTCACTGACCATGACCCACCAGTCACTGACCTTATGCTTATTAGCAAAATAACATTTACCCATGTAGTAGAATAAATTTTCTTCTGTAACATGGTTTTTAATGGATGCATGCTATTCCCTTGTATAAACTTACATTCAGTTCAGTTCAATTCAGTCTCTCAGTCGTGTCTGACTCCTTGCAACCCCATGAATCGCAGCACACCAGGCCTCCCTGTCCATCACCAACTCCCGAAGTTTACCCAATCTCATGTCCATCGAGTCAGTGATGCCATCCAGCCATCTCATCCTCTGTCATCCCCTTCTCCTCCTGCCCCTAATCCCTCCCAGCATCAGGGTCTTTTTCAATGAGTCAATTCTTTGCATGAGGTGTTCAAAGTATTGGAATTCCAGCTTCAGCATCATTCCTTCCAATGAACACCCAGGACTGAACTCCTTTAGAATGGACTGGTTGGATCTCCTTGCAATCCAAGGGACTCTAAAGAGTCCTCCAACACCACAGTTCAAAAGCATCAATTCTTTGGAGCTCCGCCTTCATCACAATCCAACTCTCACATCCATACATGACCACAGGAAAAACCATAGCCCTGACTAGACGGACCTTTGTTGGCAAAGTAATGTCTCTGCTTTTTAATATGCTATCTAGGTTGGTCATAACTTTCCTTCCAAGGAGTAAGCACCTTTTAATTTCATACCTGCGGTCACCATCTGTAGTGATTTTGGAGCCCGCCAAAAGAAAGTCAGCCACTGTTTCCTCTGTTTCCCTATTTCCCATGAAGTGATGGGACCAGATGCCATGATCTTAGTTTTCTGAATGTTGAGCTTTAAGCCAACTTTTTCACTCTCCTCTTTCACTTTCATCAAGAGGCCTTTTAGTTTCTCTTCACTTTCTGCCATAAGGGTGGTGTCATCTGCATATCTGAGGTTATTGATATTTCTCCCAGCAATCTTGATTCCAGCTTGTGCTTCTTCCATTACATTAGTTTATTTAATAAAATCCCTATATGACATTTAGAGTGGTTAACACTAGAAAATATTAGATTTGTTTTTCACTATTACATACAAAATGAAACACTCATAACTTAAGCTTTGTTCATGTACTTAATTTTTCCTTAGGATAAAATCATGGAAGTAGAAATATTTCATTTAATGTTATACTTTTGACTTCTATTTTGTCATCTTCATTTCAAGCTCCAAATGTCACAGCTGTTATAAAGGGATGTGTCTGCGTGTCAAAAGAGAGAAGGGAAGATAGAGAAAGAAAAGAAGAAAGACACAGAAATCAAGAAATACATTATTTCTCATAAGCATTAATCCAACTCTTATTCTGTTCCAACTTTTATTTGCCCAGCATAGGAAAAGTTTGCTATTTCTTCTCAATGTGGAGCCCTAGACCTCTAGAAGGTTCCCTAAAAATAATCATCAACCACAGTAAGCAAAATATTGTCATTCAATAAGGAACATTTACATTCTCCAGAATCATAAGATGTTGCCATTTGTGGAAAGAGATGGAAAAATCATTTTCCTCACCAACAAATTAAACAAAGGCAAAGTGGGGAGTGGAGGGGGCATGGTGAATGGGGTACTATAGCATCTTTAAAAATGCAAATAAACAAGCATGCAAATTTTTGCTGAAAAGCGCTAGTCAAAAATTTCAGATAAATTTTTTTTGACCTAAACTAGGGTTGTTTTTCAAATTAATCAAATCTGATCTGGATTTAGGCTTTTATCCCAGTTTACCTCCAATACTTCCAGGAAAGATGTGCTCAACTACATCTAAGAGTTAACATGCAGAACTACTGAAAGTCCTGTAAACTAGCCACAAAAATTCATGCCACCACATACTGCCACCATGAAGGAAGAAAAACAATCACAGCTAAAACAGAACACTTTTTTAAGAGTCCTAGAATAAAAGCCAACTACTTGTGTTAAGTGTTTTCTGCAGAAAACCAGTATTTTTCTATATTTTACTGAAGTATAAATTACTTATAATTCACTTATTTCTTTCTGTTCTTTTTTTTTTTTTTTGGCTATGAATTACTGTGAGGCATATAGAATCAGTTCCCTGATCGAGGATGGAACCCTGGCCCCCGAAGTGGAAGTGCAGGGTCTTAACCACTGGACCGCCAGGGAAGTCCTATAATTCATCCATTTAGAGGATGTAGTTTAAAATGTTCCCTTATACCTATCTGCAGCCAATGCCTGGCACTGGGGCACTAGGCAAGCACTTACCTACTTTCTCCAATGATCGTTTTGCCTTTGCCAGAGTGGAATTACGTGATATGGAGTCGTCTGTGTCTGATATCTTCAATTTAGCATGATGGCTTTAAGATTCATCCATGTGGTGTGTATCAGTAGTTCTTTCCTTTTTATTGCTAAGTTATACTTCATTGTATGGATATTCCATATTTTGGATATTTCATATTTTGTTTTCCCATTCACTGCTGCTGCTGCTGCTAAGTCACTTCAGTCGTGTCCAACTCTGTGCGACCCCATAGTCGGTAGCCCACCAGGCTCCCCCGTCCCTGGGATTCTCCAGGCAAGAACACTGGAGTGGGTTGCCATTTCCTTCTCCAATGCATGAAAGTGAGAAGTAAAAGTGAAGTCGCCTAGTCATGTCCGACTCTTAGCGACCCCATGGACTGCAGCCTACCAGGCTCCTCCGCCCATGAGATTTTCCAGGCAAGAGTACTGGAGTGGGGTGCCATTGCCTTCTCCCATTCACTAGTTGGTTGATATCGGGTTGTTTCTAATTTTAGACTATTATGAATAATGCCTCCATATATGATCATGTGTTTTGTTTTTATTTCTTGGATAGACAGCAAGCAGAATTTCTGGGTCATATGGAAAGTGTATATTTAGCTTGATTTTAAAAAAAAAAACAACTGCCTAACTTGTTTTGAAGAAGACTGTATCATTTTTCATTTCCACTAGCAATATGAGAATTCCAGTTGTTCCATGTTATTTTCAATACTTCACTACTGTCAATCTTTTCAGCCA
The DNA here is from genome assembly GCA_006410615.1 of Neotragus moschatus. NCBI lineage: Eukaryota > Metazoa > Chordata > Mammalia > Artiodactyla > Bovidae > Neotragus > Neotragus moschatus. The sequence goes on along the minus strand of SJYA01001694.1, from coordinate 1,023,236 downwards.
CTCTTGGCAATATGAAAAATATCTCATGGCGGTTTTATTTCCAGTTCCCAAATAACTAATGATGTCGAGCATCTTTTCATGTGCTTGCTAACCATTTCTGTACTTTCTTTTGTAAAATATGTTTTAATCTTTTATTTAAATTGTCTTCTATTGAGTTATATAAAAGTTCCTTGCTCTTTTGCACGTGCCTTATCAAATACATATTTTGCAAATATTTTTCCCCATGCATGGTTTTTCATTCCCTTTCTTACTAGTTTCTATATGAACAAAAGTTCTACATTTTGATGAAATCTAATTTATAATTTCTTTCTTTTATGATTTAAGCTTTTCTGTCCTATTAAAGAAATCTTTGCCTAACCCAAGTTTTAAAAATTTTTCCTCAGAGTCCAAAAGACTGCTCTATACATTGTAAAGTAATTAAACTCCAATTAAAATAAGTAAATTTATATTTTAAAAAATAAGAATAAAAATAAAATTTTTTCCTTTTTTGTTGTTTTGCTTTTTATTTTTATTGAAGTATGGTTGAGGTACAATTCTGTGTTAATTACTGCTGTACACCAAAGTGATTCAGTTATACATACATACACTCTTTTTCAGACCCTTTTCCATTATGGTTTATCGCAGGTTATTGAATATACTTCCTGTGCTACACAGTAGAACTTTGTTGTTTATCCATCAGTTCAGTTCAGTTCAGTTCAGTCGCTCAGTCGTGTCCGACTCTTTGCGATCCCATGAATCACAGCACGCCAGGCCTCCCTGTCCATCATCAACTCCCAGAGTTCACTCAGACTCACGCCCATCGAGTCAGTGATGCCATCCAGCCATCTCATCCTCTGTCGTCCCCTTCTCCTCCTGCCCCCAATCCCTCCCAGCATCAGAGTCTTTTCCAATGAGTCAACTCTTCGCATGAGGTGGCCAAAGTATTGAAGCTTCAGCTTTAGCGTCATTCCTTCCAAAGAAATCCCAGGGCCGATCTCCTTCAGAATGGACTGGTTGGATCTCCTTGCAGTCCAAGGGACTCTCAAGAGTCTTCTCCAACATCACAGTTCAAAAGCATCAATTCTTCGGCACTCAGCCTTCTTCACAGTCCAACTCTCACACCCATACGTGACCACTGGAAAAACCATAGCCTTGACTAGATGGATCTTAGTTGGCAAAGTAATGTCTCTGCTTTTGAATATGCTATCTAGGTTGGTCACAACTTTTCTTCCAAGGAGTAAGCATCTTTTAATTTCATGGCTGCAATCACCATCTGCAGTGATTTTGGAGCCCAAAAAAATAAAGTCTGACACTGTTTCCACTGTTTATCCATCCTATACATAATAGATTGCATCTGCTAATCCCAAACTCCCGCTCTTACTTTCCCATCCTCCTCCCCCTTGGCAGCCACCAGTCTGTTCTTTATGTCTCTGATTTTGTTTCTGTTTCACAGAAAGTTCCATTTGTGTCATATGTTATATTACACATAAAAATGATATCACATGGTATTTTGTCTTTATCTTTCTGACTCAATTAACTTAGTATGATAATCTCTACATCCATGTTACCTAAAAGATTTTATGTTTGCTTATAAATTTATGATATTTACACTTCTTAATTCATTTTTAATTAATATCTGTGTATGGCATGAAGGGTCAAAGTTCATTTTTCCATATAAACAACCATTTGTTCCAGCACCACCCACTGATAAAATTATTCTTTCATCACTGAATTATCTTGACACCTTTACTGAAAATCAACTGATCACATAAGAGTGATATGTCCCAGGACTCTTATATCTGTGCCAATGATATGCAAGTCTATTTTTATGCCAGTACCATACTGGCTTGATCACTGTAACTTGAGAGTAATTCCTGAAATCAGAAATGTAAATCCTTCAATTTATTATTAACTATTTTGATTGTTCTGGGTCGTCCATATTTCCACATAAATTTTAGAATCAGCTTGTCAACTTCATTTAAAAAGAAAAAAAAAGCTTACAGGAATACTGAATTAAAATACATTGAAATTATAGATCTGTTTTGGGAGAGTAGTCATCTTCACAATATTGGGTATTCCACTCAATAAACTTGACATAGCTGTCTACATATTTAGCTGTTCTTTAGTTTCTCTCAACAATGTTTTTATATTTTTTCAGTGTAGAGGTATTGCAAAGCTTTTGTTAAACTTATTTCTGGGTATTTTGTGTAATGTGTGCAAAATTTCATTTCTGCCTTGTTATTTGCTAGTATACAAAAATACAGTTAATATTTGGCTTATTGATTTTATATCATGCCATCTTACTAAATTCACTTACTTCTAGTTTTTTTTGGTAATTCCTTATTCTATATACATGCTAACTTTACTATCAAATAACGTTTTATTTCTTCCTCTTAAATCTCTATGCCTTTTATTTTCCTTGCCATATTGCACTAAGACCTCAATTACAATGTTGAAGTCATGACAGCAGATTCTTCCTTCATTCTTGATCTTTCATGGAACACACTCACCATTAACTGCAAGGCTAGCTGCAGGTTTTTCTTAGATGTCCTTTCTTAAATTAAGGATGTTCCCTTTTAGCCCTAGCTTGCTGAGAGTTTTTATCATAAATGTTTGCTGAATTTTCTCAAAGGTATTTTCTCCATTTATTTAGATGATTAAATGGTTTTTACCTTTTATCTTAATATCATGGTGCATGCATTGATTGATTTGGTAAACCAAACCTTCAATTCTAGAAAAAATTCCACTTGGTCATGATATACAGACATTTTTACATATTGCTGGATTTAGTCTGTTTATGCTTTGTAAAGATTTTTAAGTCTGTGTCCATGATGGACACTAATCTGTGGTTTTCTTTCTTGATATCTTATCTAGGTTTGGTAATACTAGCCTCATAAAATGAGCTGCATAGTAGTCCTTCCTTCTGAATTTTCTGCAAGAGTTTACATAGGATTGTGATAACTTATTCATTAAGTGCTTGAACAAATTCACCAATAAAGTTACCTCGGCTTGGAAGGCTTGTGTTTTTAGTTATGAATTCAATATATTCAAATAGATTTGAGACTATTTCTTTATAAATAAGCTTTGGTAATTTATGTCTTCCAAGAAATTTATCCATTTTATCTAAGTTGTCGAGCTGACTGGCATAAAGTTTTTCATACTATTACTTCATTATCCTTCAACGCTTGTAAAATCTATTATGACATCCATTTCGTTTCTGATACTAATAATTTGACTTTCTGTTCTCTCCCTTTCAATCTCTCATTAATCTCCCTCTCTTTCTCTCTCTCTCTCTCTCTGCACTAAAACAAAAGTTTTATCAACTTTACTAATCTTTTCACGGATAAGCTTCTGATTTCATTGATTTTCACAAATACTTGCCTATTAAAAAATTCACTGATTCCTTCTCTGATCTTTGTTCTTTTCTTCCTTCTACTTCCTTCACGCTCAATTTGCCCTTTATTTTTTATGGTAGATTAACTTATTGATTTGAGTCATTTCTGCTTTTCTAATGCAAGCATTTAAAACTATGAATTTCCGACTCAGCGCAAGCAGCAGCGACGGCCGGGCAGGCCGGTGCACTCAGCACAGCTGAGAGAAGCTACCCCACGTCGGAGGATAGAGACAGCGGCCGAGAGTCCCGGGCTGTGACGGCGCAGGAACAGCTGAGAGGAGCCACCCTACTTCCGAGGTCAGGGGCAGCAGCCAAGAGTGCCAGGCTGCGACGGCACAGGAACAGCTGAGAGTAGCCACACCGCGTCCGAGGTCAGGGTCGGGGGCCGGGAAGAGCCACCCCGTGTCCAAGGTCAGGGGTGGCGGCCAGGAGGAGCCACCCTGTGCCCGAGGCCAGGGTCGGGGGCCGGGAGGAGCCACCCTACGTCTGATGCCAGGGTCAGGGGCTGGAAGAGCCACTGATTGATTAGCACTCAGCACGGGTGGCTACGACGACCAGCGCACTCAGCCTGGCCGAGAGGAGTTGCCCCATGTCCGAGGTCAAGGTCGGGGACTGGGAAGATCAACTCACATCCAAAGATTGGTGGCTGTGCTGATGCGGGAGGGCCTGGAGGAGCTGTCCCACGTTGAGGGTCGGGAGGGGCAGCACTGAGGAGACGCCCTTCCTCCAGGGTGGGGAGCAGAGGCTGCACTTTGCTGGGGCAGCTGTGAAGAGATAGTCCAAGCTCAAGAGAGAAGAAATCCAGCTCCACCCACCAGAACTCCAAAACAAGCCTCCCTAACNGTCAGTCTATATTCAATACAGGATACAGGATGCTTGGGACTGGTGCACGGGGATGATCTAGAGAGTTGATATGGGGTGGGAGGTGAGGGGGGGTTCAAGATTGGGAACTCATGTACACCTGAGATGGAAAAAAATAAAAAATTAAAAATTAAAAAAAAATTTTTTTAAATAAATAATAATAAAACTATGAATTTCCCTCTAATCATTTCTTTAAATGCATTTTACAAATTTTTATATATTGTGTTTTCATTTTTCATTTAAGCTCAAAATATTCCCTAATTTCCTAAGTAGTTTCTTTTTGATCTACATATGATTTAGAAGTCTATTGTTTAAATGTTCATATATTTGGGAGTTTTTCAAATACGCAAAGTATTGATTTCTAATTTAATTCCATTGTGGTCCACTAATTTTAAGTTTCTAAGTAGAGAGTCATTTCTCTTATGGAAATCAAGGATAGCTTTATTATATGCAATGAGAAAAGGGAGGAGTACCAACAAGAATAATCAATTGTTCCCACACCACATATTGAAAAGGCTCTCCTTTTACCACTGAATTACCTGACACTTTTACTGAACAATTGCTTATATAAGGATGATCTGTTCCAGGACTGTCAATTCTATGCCAATGATCTACAAGTCTATCTTGATGCCAATTCCATACTGATGGGATCACTGTTAACTTTACAATCCAGTGAGTCTTAAGTTTCCAATTAGAGAGTCATTTCTTACATGGAAAACAAGAATATCTTTACAAGGAATAGGACAAGTACTAGCAAGTCCTTTACTTCCTACAATCATATATTTCTTCTAAAACTCACAAAGGCTTGAGGAGACTCTGCCCATATAAGCAATGAAGTGTATTACTTGGTTTAGAAGTCCTTTTCTTGATAAAGCTTTTCCCAAACATCCCAGGCAGAATGACACCCTCTGACTTCTCATCTCTGTCCCAAAGAACTTAGTTCCTATGTTTAGAGTATTGGCTAAAACCAAGATGGAACTATAGAAGTCAAAATTTTGGCCTTGATTCTCCTCTGCTCTGGGTTTTTTAGTGTGTTACTACAGCTGATACAATTGGAGAAGGAAAGGGCAACCCACTCCAGTATTCTTGCCTGGAGGATCCCAAGGATNACTTCTCATCTCTGTCCCAAAGAACTTAGTTCCTATGTTTAGAGTATTGGCTAAAACCAAGATGGAACTATAGAAGTCAAAATTTTGGCCTTGATTCTCCTCTGCTCTGGGTTTTTTAGTGTGTTACTACAGCTGATACAATTGGAGAAGGAAAGGGCAACCCACTCCAGTATTCTTGCCTGGAGGATCCCAGGGATGGGGGAGCCTGGTCTATGGGGTCGCACAGAGTCTGACATGACTGAAGCGACTTAGCAGCAACAGCACAGCTGATAAAAGTGCCTTTATGCCTTTCACTCTTGGACTCAAGACAACTACAGCAGATAAAGGCAAACTACTTTTCATGCCTTAACTTCACTCTCTTCAGTACCTTTTGAATACCTATTCAGTCATTCTGTAGCTAGTATGTGGTTACAGTCCAAAAGACATCATCACATAAATACTATTTTTCATTGCAAGGCCTGATAAATTTTTGTTCAAATTGAGTAAAAATATTTTTTCACATCCCAAAAGCCATTTTAAGCTGGCATAAAATGGCCTAAAAAAGTTTCTCCTCAGAACTTTAAACAACTCAGAATGGGAATGAAATAATGGAAATTTCAATCCTAACCACAATCTGATCCTCTGGTATAGTGTTAATTTTTGAACAACAACTACTGTAAATGACTAACTTGAAGTGTCCTTGTATTAATCATGAGTACTTTAATTTAATATATATGTATGTGTATATATATATGCACATATAATACTATTAATATGTATTTTAAAGCATGTGGCAGGAAAAGTAAAATCATCTCCCTTCACATTACCTAAATTGTTATTTCCCAGAGGAAACTACTGATTAAAATTCGACTGCAGACTTCCCTGGTGGTCCAGTGGTAAAGAATCCAACTGCCAAAGTAGGAGACACAGATTCGATCCCCAGTGCAAGAAGATTCCACATGCCACAGGAAAATTACTGAGTCAGAGCGCTAGAATCAGAGCTCTATAGCCTGCGAGCTGCAACTACTGAGCCCTCACTGAGCTCACTGAGCCACAATTACTGAAGCCCAAGTGTCTTAAGAGTCTGTGCTCCACAACAAGAGAAGCCACCACAATAAGAAGCCCACATACCCAAAGAGAAGCCCCTGCTCACTGGAACTAGAGAAAGCCATAAGCAGCAACAAAGACCCAGCACAGCCAAAACAAACAAACGAAAAGAAATTGATTGCTATTTGTAATATTTAAAAATTGTTATTTAGTAGCCTCTTAAAGTCTACTAACAAGTTCAGTTCAATCGCTCAGTCGTGTCCAACTCTTTGTGACCCCACGAACTGCAGCACGCCAGGCTTCCCTCTCTATCATCAACTCCCGGAGCTTGCTTAAAATTTGTGTGCAAAGAATCGATGATGCCGTACAACCATTTCGTCCTTTGTTGTCCCCTTCTCCTCCTGTCTTCAATCTTGCCCAGAATCAGGGTCTCTTCCAATCCGGGTCTTTTTCTTCGCATCAGGTGGCCAAAGTTTTGAACCTTCAGCTTCAGCATCAGTCCTTCCAATGAATATTCAGGACTGATTTCCTTTGCGATGGACTGGTTGGATCTCCTTGCAGTCCAAGGGACTCTCAAGAGCCTTCTCTAACACCACAGTTCAAAAGCATCAGTTGTTTGGCACTCAGCTTTCTTTATGATGCAACTCTCACAACCATACATGACTACTGCAAAAACCACAGCTTTGATTAGATGGACCTTGTCGGCAAAGTAATGGCTCTGCTTTTCAACATGCTGTCTAGATTTCTCAGAGCTTTTCTTCCAAGGAGCAAGTGTCTTTTGATTTTATGGCTGCAGTCACCATCTGCAGTGATTTTGGAGCCCAAAAAAATAAAGTCTGTCACCGTATCCACTGTTTCCCCATCATATTTACCATGAAGTGATGGGACCAGATGCCATGATCTTTGCTTTTTGAATGCTGAGTTTTAAGCCAGTTTTCACTCTCCTCTTTCACTTTCATCAAGAGGGTCATCAGTTCCTCTTCACTTTCTGCCATAAGGGTGGTGTCATTGACATATCTGAAGTTATTGATATCTCTCAAGGCAATTTTTATTCCAGCCTGTGCTTCATGTAGCCCAGCATTTCACATGATATACTCTGCATGGAAGTTAAATAAGCAGGGTGACGATAAGCCTTGATGTACTCCTTTCCCAGTTTTGAACCAGACTATTGTTCCATGTCTGGTTCTAACTGTTGCTTCTTGACCTGCATACAGGTTTCTCAGGAGGCAGGTCAGGTGGTCTGGTATTCCCATCTCTTGAAGAATTGTCCACAGTTTGTTGTGATCCACACAGTCAAAGGCTTTGGTGTAGTCAATAAATCAGAAGTAGGTGTTTTTCTGGAACTCTCTTGCTTTTTATATGATCCAATGGATGTTGGCAATTTTATCTCTGGTTCCTCTGCCTTTTCTAAATCCAGTTCGAACATTTGGAAGTTCTCGGTTCACATACTGATGAAGCCTCACTTGGAGAATTTTGAGCATGATTTTTCCAGGTAGATGAGGAGTCCTAGCATTTATTTCTGATTTCATCTCAAACCTCACTGAAATGAATAAAAGGACACTAGACTAAAGGAATAAAAAGGAAAGTGGCCCACAAAGACAAAGAAAACAATATCAACAAAGTTCTCTGAAGATGAAAAGCAAGTCAACCAGTGTCTTTAAATCCTAAACTGGATTTCAGGTTTGTCTACTTTCCCTAATTGAGAGGTATATCAAATTTGCTTTCTAGGTCCTCATTCAACATAAATGATTGGCCAAAAATCTCCAGTTGCTTGAGGAAATGAAAGTCAATAGATAACATATAAAACTGAGAACACACTAAGAGCCATAAATTGTATGTTAATATAAACAGAGAAGAAATAGAAGACAATCAAATTAAACAATTGGAAGTTTTTACCAACAGTGAGAACTCTAAGGTGAGTGGAGTAAACAAAGAACTACAGTTTTTCAACATAAACTTTGCAGTATTAGTTGATTTTTTAAAATTATATATATATGTATTAATTTGACAAAAATTAAAATTATGTTTCTAAGAAGCCACTAAGTTATTTGTTTGTTTAAAAGAACTTTTAATTTCTATTTTACCCAGTGTTTTTGCTCTTACTGTAGGAAGACAGCTTCAAGTGGTTAACTAGTAGTTTTACATGTTTGTATCACTCTTTGTGCACCTACATATCACTTGGAGAATTCCCAATTTCATTTCATAAAGTGAAAGTGAAGTCGCTCAGTTGTATCTGACTCTTTGCGACCCCGTGGACTGTAGCCCACTAGGCTCCTCTGTCCATGGGATTTTCCAGGCAAGTATACTGGAGTGGGTTGCCATTTCCTTCTCCAGGGGATCTTCCCAACCCAGGGATTGAACCCAGGTCTCCCACATTGCAGGCAGATGCTTTAACATCTGAGCCACCAGGGAAGGCAATAGTGAGATTCTTCATTTCATAAAGAAATATTTAAATCAAATGGATACCATGCTGCAGTCACACAAAACTATTTATCTATCATAACCTCCCATCCAGCTATAGACATAATGGTATTTATTTTATTGGTTCATAAAGCAAATTCTCTAGGCTCACTATATTTAGATCTTCAGTAGGACCTGACTAACCTGTGTCAAGTGTTCACCATACACCACACTCTGAGCTAAAGCCTTTTCCTATGCATGCAGTTATACTTAATCCTAACAACAACTCTATGAGGTAGATGCTGTTATCCTCAATTTCACAGGTAAGGAAACTCAGGCCTTAAGAGGTTAAATACTGCATCCAAAATCATCCAACTAGTAAACGAGGTCAGTTTCGTCAGACTTCAAAATTTATGGTGCTATCCACTACATTATTCTGCTTCTACTTCATAGCAAAATTGTTCTGCTGTGTATGTTTCCTGTTTCAGTGCTTTTGCACCAAACTAGGTGGGGTACTGTCAGCAAAGCAATAATTCGTTTCCCCACATATCACCCATCTACATGCATAAGTGTTCTAAGAGAAAAAGCATCACTGTTTCTCCTTTGCTCCATGCCATTTCCCACTCAATAAGACTGTGAAGACATTCACTCAAAAAGAGCCTTCAGCAAGAATAAGACAGTCTTCACAATTTAAACATTCCTTCTAAGGATGCTTTTAAGGCTAGTCATTGTAGCATTCAAGAATAGAGAACTCTTGGAACTGCATGACCAAGGTAAATCTTCCTACATACAATGACGACAGAAGTGTAGGAATTTCACTCCCTGGAATATTTGATTTCTTCAGGACTTCAAGGTGACAATACTGGCATCATAAAAGCACTATAGAAAAACATCTAGGTGGAGAACATGGATGAAATTCCTGGCACACGCATCACCATGGTCCTCACTTTCATAGCCATAAGACAACTCTCACACACCAATACACTCTTTGTTTTGCTTGTAGTCTTTGGAAAGAAACATTTCCTTGACAGCATTTGCAAGTCAGGTTTTGTTTTTCTCATGCAGAATAATTTGTACTGCAGAAATTCTTCCATATGTCAAAGTTGGTCTCATCATTTTGGTTGGAGGAAGGAGGCAGGGAAGAAGACTATAGTTACGGAGATAGTTTAAACCAGAGAATATATAAATATTGCAATGCCATCCTCTTGGCATAATGCTCAAGAACTTCCTGTTCCTGCAGCCGTCACCTCATTTCTAAAGTGTAAGTGATTCTGCACTAAACATCAGGTTCTGACATGAAAAATATGGCAGTACAGCTGAAATATAGCTTACTCTTCTGAATTTTGATAATACTAATACCTTAACTGTTATTGTACATTATACTTACATTAGCTAATGGATTCTCATAACACCATGAGGATGCAGGCAGATGTATTACCCAGTTGTTTAAACGTGCCTTGTCCTATAGGTGGCTGTGTGCATTATGTGTCCTCGTAACCTGACTGTGGGCTCCTTGAAGGGAGGATCTGGAATCCATTAAGGGACATCCATTGAGCAATAGTGATATGGTAATGGGAGATGACACCATACTATGAAATGACAATGGATCCCGCCTTAGCCTCTTTGGGCCTCAGATCTGGAAGATTCCAAGCACAGCAAGTACTTGGATGACCAGTCTCCATTCATGTGCAGAATGCAGAATGGGTTGAGCCACATCTCTGCACTCAGTTCCAGCTCCTTTGCAACTGCTTGAATAAGCAGGATTCCACAAGACACACGTAGCAGCCAACACAGCGGGTCGACCTTCTCTTTTTGTGTACAGCTCCCTGACAGTCTAGTGGCCAGGATTTCACTGCTGCAGCCTGGGTTCAACTCCTGGTTAGGAAAGACCTTCTTTCTTCCAGGGTCTGCACTCACAGGAGTCTTCCTCTTCCTGCTCAGATCAGAATTTTTTTTTTTTTTTTTTGATCCCCTGGTGGCTCAGACAGTAAAGAGTCTGCCTGCAATGTGGCAGACCTGGGTTTGATCCCTCGGTTGGGAAGATCCCATGAAGAGGAAAATGGCAACCAACTCTAGTATTCTTGCCTGGAAAATCCCACAGATAGAGGAGCCTGACAGGATACAGTCCACAGGCTTACAAAGAGTCGAATACGACTAAGCTACTTCACTTTCACTTTCATAAGACACAGGACTAGGTTCTGGGATGGAGGCTTTTTTTTCCTATTTTCCCTCTAGGAGTCTCCAAATCTCTGCCACCTTGTAGGTTTAAATTCTGGGTTAATTACAATGTACTGTTAATCATGTTGAGGGTGGGGAGGTGAGAGGGTCAAACACAGAGTTCCACATAAATAATGAAGAGTGAGCAAACAAAGAATTCTAATATAACATTCTCTACAATGTCCTCACTTCACTAACACTGCATAAACCTGTACATGCACAATTTTAAATGTTCCTAAGAGATGCCTTTCTAAAGTAAGCCATATCACTAAATGTCAAAAGGCAGCATCCAACAGGGATTCCAGTAGGACAGCAATCTTTGAAGCTGTCTGACCAGCCTGGAAACCTGTGAGGCCTGGGCTTCCTGATCCTTCCTAGATCCATGTTGACTGTTTCTGGTCTGAGGCTGCTGCCACTGCCCTGTATGGCTCCAAGGCCTGCAATCTTGTTCAATAAGGCTACCATAATTCCAGCAGCTGCTACACCCTTATGTACCTGCACCCTTACACCCCAAATCTTCACTCAATAATACCACCAATGGCACCACCTGGCTAGAACTATAGGTAGCTGACTCCATCTCCTGCATAGTCTTAGCCAGTTACTCGACCAGAGCTCAGAGCTGCTGTAGCACTGTCTGCCAGATAATTATTTTATCCCTCACACTCTACTCTTCCCTTACCTCACTTCCACAAAGCTATCATTGCAGGCAACTCCACTGCCATCACCGAGACCTTTTCCTGGCTAGTCAGTTGATTGCACACTAATGCTCAGATTCCCACATGTATCACAGTTTACTCAGGACACGGTTTATTAACACAGTTTCACAGCTGACCTTCCTCTAGTGGTTCTCAGCCCTGGATACATTAGAATCACGTGGAGAGCTTTGAAAACATATTGATGCTTGGACCTCATGCCCAGAGAGGCTTTAATTGGTCTCAGGTAGGGCCCATGTATGGCTATGTTTTACAAGTGACTCTAATGTGCACCCAGGGTTGAGAACTACTGCTTTATTACCTTTATGTCTCTACGTATATGAGAGGCATGGGTGGCGCTTATCAACTTAACAGGCCACATCTAACACAAGTTAATAGGATACTGATTCATCTTAACGGAGTATGTCGGCACATCTTAATATGTTTATAGCATTGAAGAACTGTTCTTATAGTGCTCATAGTCTGAGTGCCCAGGGGATGCAAAGCTGGGTACGTCTTTCAACACTAGTTCCAGAGTCTCTACCATTCCCAGAACTCTGAGGTCTTAGCAGCTACAATTAAGAATCTATTTACATAGTTTGGGTCAACATGAAGCAAGGGATAACCCATGCATTCAATAATACAATAAATTGTCTTCTTTCCATCATGACGACGAAGTGCTCTTTGCAAGCCAATATATATTTAAGAATTGTCTTTTACTACCTGTTCTCAATGAATGGGGCATGTCATATGGGGTAGTATAAATAGTCAGAAATGAACTCACAGCACCTCTGTGAGGTTGCCTGACTGATCACTATGGTAGCCCCACAATAAGACCTTGGCTGGGATGGAGAGGTGTCACTATACCATGAAGCCAGGCCCCCAGAGCAGGCTCACTGATTAACTATGTCTTCACTTTCAGTGAAATGGAATGTGGTATCATTTTATGGTAAAGAGTATAGGCCCTGAAGTCTCAGGTAATATGCCTCTGTCAGAATTCCAGCTTCAACACTTTCTGGCTATGTAAATTGGAGGTGGTTATAGTAATCTAATTCATAGAATTCTTTAGAGGATTAAATGAAGTAATGCATGTAAAGCTACTTCAGTTCAGTTTAGTTCAGTAACTCGGTCGTGTCCGACTCTTTGCAACTCCACGGACTGCAGCACGCCAGGCCTCCCTGTCCATCACCAACTCCTGGATTTACCCAAACTCATGTCCATTGAGTTGGTGATGCCATCCAACCATCTCATCCTCTGTCATCCCCTTCTCGCACCTTCAATCTTTCCCAGCATCAGGGTCTTTTCAAAGGAGTCACCTCTTTGCAACAGGTGGCCAAAGTACTGGAGTTTCAGCTTCAACATCAGTCCTTCCAATGAACACTCAGGACTGATCTCCTTAGGATATACTGGTTGGATCTCCTTGCAGTGCAAGGGACTCTCAAGAGCCTTCTCCAACACCACAGTTCAAAAGCATGAATTCTTCAGTGCTTAGCTTTCTTTATAGTCCAACTCTCACATCCATACATGACTACTGGAAAAACTGTAGCCTTAACTAGACAGACCTTTGTTGGTAAAGTAATGTCTATGCTTTTCAATATGCTCTCTAGGTTGGTCATAGCTTTTCTTCCAAGGAGCAAGCGTCTTTTAATTTCTTGGCTGTGGTCATCATCTGCAGTCTGCCACTATTTCCACTGTTTCCCCATCTATTTGCCACGAAGTGATGGGACCAGATGCCATGAGCTTAGTTTTCTGAATGTTGAGCTTTAAGCCAACTTTTTCACTCTCCTCTTTCATCAACAGGCTCTTTAGTTCTTCTTCACTTTCTGCCAGAAGGGTGGTGTCATATGCATGCTGCTGCTGTTGCTAAGTCGCTTCAGTCGTGTCTGACTCTGTGCGACACCACAGACGGCAGCCCACCAGGCTCCCCCATCCCTGGGATTCTCCAGGCAAGAACACTGCAGTGGGTTGCCATGTCCTTCTCCAATAAATGAAAGTGAAAAGTGAAAGTGAAGTCACCCAGTCGTGCCTGAGGTTATTGATATTTCTCCTGGCAATCTTGATTCCAGCTTGTGCTTCATCCAACCCAGCATTTCTCATGATGTACTCTGCACATAAGTTAAATAAGCAGGGTGACAATATACAGCCTTGACATACTCTTTTTCCTATTTGGAACCAGTCTGTTGTTCCACATCCAGTTCTAACTGTTGCTTCCTGACCTGCATACAGATTTCTCAAGAAGCAGGTCAGGTGATCTGGTATTCCCATTTCTTTCAGAATTTTCCACAGTTTATTGTGATCCACCTAGTACTTTGGCCACCTGATATGAAGAGCTGAATCGTTTGAAAAGACCCTGATACTGGGAAAGATTGAGGGCAGGAGGAGAAGGGGACGACAGAGGATGAGATGGCTGGATGACATCACCAACTCAATGGACATGGGTTTGGATGAATTCCGGGAGTTGGTGATCGACAGGGTGGCCTGGCATGCTGCGGTTCATGGGGTTGCAAAGAGTCGGACATGACTAAGTGACTGAACTGAACTGAACACAGTTACATGCTTTGGCATAGTCAATAAAGCAGAAATAGATGTTTTTCTGTAATTCTCTTGCTTTTCTGATGATCCAGTGGATATTGGCGATTTGATCTCTGGTTCCTCTGCCTTTTCTAAAACCAGCTTGAATATCTGGAAGTTCACAGTTCACATATTGTTGAAGCCTGGATTGAAGAATTTTGAGCATTACTTTACTAGCATGTGAGATGAGTACAATTGTGCGGTAGTTTGAACATTCTTTGGCATTGCCTTTCTTAGGAACTGGAATGAAAACTGACCTTTTCCAGTCTTGTGGCCACTGCTGAGTTTTCCAAATTTGCTGGCATACTGAGTGCAGCACTTCCACAGCATCATCTACATAGCAAAGTGTCTTTGTAAGTAAGTATGTCAAGGCTGTATATTATCACCCTGCTTATTTAACTTATATGCAGAGTACATATTGTGAAATGCTGGGCTGGATGAAGCACAAGCTGGAATCAAGACTGCCTTGAGAAATATCAATAACCTCAGATATGCAGATGACACCACCCCTATGGCAGAAAGAGAAGAGGAACTGAGGAGCCTCTTGATGAAAGTGAAAGAGGAGAGTGAAAAAGGTGGCTTAATACTCAACATTCAGAAAACTAAGATCATGGCATCCGGTTTCATCACTTCAGGGAAAACAGATGGGGAAACAATGGAAACATTAACAAACTTTATTTTCTTGGGCTCCAAAATTGCTGTGGATGGTGACTGCAGCCATCAAATCAAAAGACACTTGCTCCTTGGAAGAAAAGCTATGACCAACCTAGACAGGATATTAAAAAGCAGAGACATTACTTTGCCAACAAAGGTCCATCTAGTCAAAGCTATGGTTTTTCCAGTAGTCATGTATGGATGTGAGAGTTGGACCATAAGGAAAGCTGAGTGCTTAAGAACTGATGCTTTTGAACTGTGATGTTGGAGAAGACTCTTTAGAGTCCCTTGGATTGCAAGGAGATCCAACCAGTCCATGCTAAAGGAAATCAGTCCTGAATATTCACTGGAAGGACTAATGCTGAAGCTGAAGGTTCAAAACTTTGGCCACCTGATGCGAAAAACTGACTCATTGGAAGACCCTGTTTCTGGGCAAGATTGAAGGCAGGAGGAGAAGGGGATGACAGAGGGTGAGATGGTTGGATGGCATCACTGACTCAATGCACATGAGTTTGAGCAGGTTCTGGGAGTTGGTGATGGACAGGGAACCCTAGCGTGCTACAGTCCATGGGTTTACAAAGAGTCGGACACAACTGAGTGACTAAACTGAGCTGAACTGATGTAAGTAAGTCATTACTGTTTGCTAATAGTTCACATAAAAATTTTCACTTTGCATAACTTTAGAAATTATTTAGGAGAACACAAAACAAAGGACACTCTAAAGATATCCTAAACATGATTTTTTATTATTAATTGTTTAAACAATTTAGAGGTGGAAATACAGAGAGTCCTTGAGAAAGAAAAAACTGAAAGAAAATAAAGTTTTCCTGTTCCTTACCCAATGCCTCCTTCTTGTAAATAGTGAAAAAAAAATGTTTCTCCTGGATCCAACAGAAATAAACTCTTCTCATTCTCGCTCCTGATAAAAGACTGGAGGCCAGGGCAGAAAGGAATAACCTGAATCAGACAATTCCCAAAGAATCTGAGTCAAGAGAATGGCCTTTGCTGTCCCACGTTATGATCTCAAGGGCTTGGCAAGCTCTGAGACCTCTGCTGAGCACTGCTTACACACGCCATTGAGTTCTCCCAATGGCTACTGCAGCCAGGGCCATTAAGAAAAGTTGACTTTGCCCTTTAGACAGCAGAGTGAAGTTCTCTTTTGCTCCACAATGCACTTCCCTGAGTGTTTATGTGCCAGGGCAGCTAAGTCAGGCTATAATGGTTCCAAACTGACTGTACCCAAACCTCCTAACATCCTTTGCTTTACTCACAGCTGAATAACAGTGAGGCAAGAGAAATTCACTCTCATCTTTGGTAAATGAAAAAGATAAAAAATCAATAAAATAATTTCCAATCTGTTCCTTACAATTCAATGCCCCACTAGTCAGAATGAGTCAGAAACAAACGTATTAGCTCAAAAAAAAAAAAAAAAACAGCTTTCAGAAATATGATTTGATCTAGTTGAATAAGCAATCATTATGCTTGAAATTCTCTGTGTCATATTTGCCATTATGCTTGAAATTCTCTGTGTCATATTTGCCAGTCAATAGAGCACACGGGATATAGACCACAGGGAAAGTTCCTTTCATATGGCACCAGCTTCCAAACTGCATCTTTAATTGCTATGAAGCTCATCAAGCCATCCAGTGACTTCAGGGAAAAGCTTAATTCTCACCAAAACGAAGCAACAACTAGTTTGTAACAAAATAATACAGTTCCCTCTGGGACCCAGCTCTTCATTTGAGCTTCTTAAATTGGAAATTTAAGAATTCTTTATTTTACTAAAGATTTGAATCAAAGTATAGTTCTTGCTAGCCCCTGCCTTACAAGAAAAAAGGGTTACAAGAACGAAACCTAAACACAACCAGATAGTAGATCTACTTTGAAAATATCAAGGTGCAAAAGCAGACTGGTCATGGGTTTATAATTCCAGTCAACACGGAAGTTCATGGCTTTTCTTTAACACAGTATAACAGAGTTTCTCAAACTGGGGCTTGTAGAGACAGCCTCAGGAATTCAAAGCTCTAAGAATTTTTTTTCCTTTGTTAGCCCCCTGTTCAACAAAGTCTTTAAGGATCAGCCCACACAGTTCCCAAGCTAACCCTGACAAAGACAAGGGCATCACCCTCAGGGGACAGGATAGTTATGTTGACACAGGTTTGGGAGGATGCTTGGGCCCTTCATGTCCCATTTCAGAATTTCTCTGTTACCGACCTGACTATAAGAATGCCATTTTATAGAGACCCCAATGCTGTCCAACTCACTGGATTAGAGTCTTCTGGATGTTACAGGCTACTCTCCTCCCTAGACTATGCTGTAACTAGTCAATTCCAGTAGGGCCAGTCCAGTCCCAGAGTGTCTCACCACCAAGCCTGTCCTAATTATAAGAAATGTTTGGGGGGTGGAGGTGTTGCTATTGTTGTTGCTATAGCTCCATCCCAAAAAACAATCTCAAAAGAAGCATTTTAACTACAAGCTACATGGCCTTGAGAAAATCACTAAATACCACAAAGCTAGATGAAACTTTAAGGAATGCAGGCTGTATCTGCAAAGAACTAGATGTGTGCTCCTAAGCAAGTCAATTTACCAGCTATCAGCATCAAATCTGCATTTTAAGATTACCTAGTGTCATGTCCCCAGCCAGACCATCTTTTCTAGCACATCACCCATGTCCCACTGTTGTGAGTACTGGCTGCTAATGCTCACAGCTGCCCCTCCTCTTTGAAGAACTGTCCTTGGCCCGTCTCCACTAGCCACAGAATGGTTGACATGGGGTGCAAAGGAATGGCCCCTTTGCCTCAAGATGGGACCACCTCTGTGGTGCCATTTCTACTCCAGAACATCCCACAGGATCAAGCTAAAGCAGAGCTCTAGCTGAGACCACATCCTTACATTTTTTTCCTCCTCCTATGTCCTGCTTCCCTTATTCTCCTTCTCAAGAGAGCATTCTCTCAATAAAGCTCATACACTAGCATCACCAAACTCCAGCTCAGGCTTTGCTTCTAGGGAACCTGACACAAATAGGAGAGCTGTGAAGAAAATGGATTGGAGCAGAAGAAGAGTGATGACAGGGAAACAAGATAGGAGGCTGCTGCAACAATCAGTTAATCAATGCTGGTTCTTTTCTGTTCTGTTCAAAAATTCCATTACCCTCTGGGTTGGATCCTGCTGGTAATCATAACAAGCTCATTAACTCTGTTCCATATGTTAGAACAAACATAGGTCAAACTGGCACAGTGAGTTATTTAATCCACTGGGGCTGATAGTCAGAGAAATAACAAACAGAGCAAAACCTGAAACATCTACTTTAGCAAGTAACCAGACTAGAAAAACAGATCATCTCCCAGTTCTTCAATGGAAATTTAAAATAACATCTGCTGGGGATCCAATGACAGGTCTCTTGACTTAGTTTGCTACTGATTACTCACAGATTATCCAGGAACAATTTGCAACCCTGAGTCATCCACCCTCTGCACCGAGCAGTTTCCCTTGGAGTCAACATGTTATTGTATAGCACAGGGAATTGTACTCACTATTCTGTAATAATCTATATGGTAAAGAACCTGAAAAAGAATGAATATATGTATAACTGAATCACTTTGCTATGCACGTGAAACTAACACATTGTAAATCAACTATATGACAATATTTTTTTTTAAGGGTTACAAGAACGAAACTTAAACACAACCAGATAGTAGATCTACTTTGAAGATATCAAGTTGCAAAAGCAGACTGGTCATGGGTTTATCTATAATTCCAATCAACATGGAAGTTCATGGCTTTTCATTAACAAAGTAAAACAAGAGTTTCTCAAACTGGGGCTTGTAGAGACAGCCTCAGGAATTCAAAGCTCTAAGAATTTTTTTTCTATTTCCATTTTTTATGATAACCTTTACATATCAATCTAAGTTTATTCTGTATCTCATGGATGGCCACTGATAACTGAATACTGTCATGAGATTTCAATGTTAGTGTCATAACTGGGTATTGACATACTGACACCACATAATTACCCAGAACTACAAGTGCTTAACTTTTAGTGAAGGACCTCTCAAACTGGAAATATGCAGATGTATTCTCAAGAGGCTCAAATTTTCATATTTGAGAAACATTGTGGAATAAATTTATCTCTAAAGATTCCAACTGCCAACATGATAGCAAGTGGTCAAAATGAGGAGCTGGTGTTCTGACTGCCCTGCCATCAATCACAGAACAGAGACGGATAACCTAGCCAGGTGGGGTGAAGGCACACCTGTGAAAACTCAAGTGACATCAAGTGTTTGTATTCCAGAGTTGTAGGTTACTGTTCCTGTTATTGTTTATCTCTAATTAAAAACCAAACCAATTATTAAAGCAGTGACAGTAAAGTTGTTCCTACCTGAAGACAGGGTCTACTTTTACCTCAGAACCCAACTTCTGGGCTCTTAGGAGATGCTCACTAAACATTTAACAAATAATAATTATGCCTTAAGCCACAGAAGTGGTCCCTCTATTACAGGCTAATGAAAACATGCCCAGATTATAAATGCTTATTTAACTGATCTAAAAACAGTCTGCATTCATAGATGCTTTAACTAGAAAGAAAAGCAACAAAGTTATTACTGTACCAGTCATGAGAGTGATTACCTCTAGAGGGAGGAAAAGAAGGGGGCTGAGACCAGAATGGAGGACATAAAAAACTTCTGGGATTGTGGGTAATGTTTCTATTGCTAGATGACACATGGGTATTTTATACTATTCAGTATACTATAAATTTGCATTTCTGCAATAACAGTGAAGCACTATGCTCTCCAAAGAAATGCAAATCAATGCAACCACTGTTACAGGAGAGAAAGAATACTGGGTCTAAAGTCCAAAGCCCTAATTTGAATCTCAGGTTTGCAACTTATCAGTTGAGTAACCTTGAAAGTGAAAGTTAAAAGTGAAAGTTGCTCAGTCGTGTCCAACTCTTTTTGATCCCATGGACTATATAGTCCATGGAATTCTCCAGGCCAAAATACTAGAATGGCTAGCCTTTCCTTTCTCCAGAGGATCTTCCCAACCCAGGGTTCAAACCCAGGTCTCCTGCATTGCAGGTGGATTCTTTACCAGTTGAGCCAGAAGGGAAGCCTAAGAATACTGGAGTGGGAGTAACCTTGGTAAATCCCATAACCCTCAGCCTCAGCCTCAGTTTTCCTATATGTAAAATGTAGATATCACAAGGTACAATGATTCTTGAGATAATACATGTGAAAATGCTTTGTTCATTGTAAAGCAATGAACAAATGAAAGCATTTTTATAATGAAAGCATCATAAAAGTGTAAACTTGAACCTCAGTTGGTAAAGAATCCACCTGCAATGATGGAGACCCCGGTTCAATTCCTGGGTCAGGAAGATCCGCTGGAGAAGGGATAGGCTACCCACTCCAGTATTCTTAGGCTTCCCCTGTGGCTCAGCTGGTAAAGAGTCCACCTGCAATGTGGGAGACCTGGGTTCGATCCCTGAGTTGAGAAGATCCCTGGAGAAGGAAAAGGCTACCCACTCCAGGATTCTGGCCTAGAGAATTCTATGGATTGTATAGTCCATGGGGTCACAAAGAGTCAGACACAACTGAGTGACTTAAAAAAAAAAAAACTTGTTTGATATTATTTGGAACTATTATTACAACTGTGTGAGACATTATCTAAGATGAGGGTCTGGGGCCCACCTGCCACTAAATGAGTTCGTTGGTTTTGTGTCCTGCGAAAAGCACTTCCACATCCTCACTGGTCCTGGGCCTGCCTCCTCTCTGGCTTCCTCCCTCTGACACACACCTTGAGCTCATGCTCTACTGTGCCCTTACACTCCCCTCAATTGTGAGTCATGCGCTCTCTGAACCCTGTACCTTCCCATATACTGCTTCTCCTGTATGGAATTCTTTATTCCCCTGGCCCACTCTTTCAGTTTATCACTCAACCCATTTATTCAACAAATATTTACTGAGTACCTACTATGGGGCAGGTACCAAGGATAAGTTGCTACCCTCATGAAGCTCACATTCTGATGATGGCTAACTCCTACTCTCCCCTCTGTGGCTCAATTCAAGGATCACCGCTAGCTCTAGGATTCTTTCCCAAATGTCCTCTACACATTAACTTTCCATAGCCACCAGTCAGCAATCCCCACTGAGTTGTTACTATACTTCTTGGCCCTCTTAGAAGTCTCTGCATGCAAATACTAATCTGTCTTGCCTATTCATGTAGACCATGATCTAATGAGTATGGAGAAAAGCACATGACAGTAATAAACAGCTGTGCACCAAGTGCTTAATACATGGCTGGCACAATTCTAAGTACTTTGACACATGAATGTATTTAATTCTCACAAAAACTATATGAGGTGAGCATTATTACTGATCCAGTTTGAAGGTGAAGAGACTGAGGCACAAGGAGGTGAAGTGCCTTGCCCAAAGCCACAGAGCTGGTGAGCAGTGGAAGCATAACTGGAATTGCTGACATTCCCACACGTGGCCATTATACTCCTACAGCCTCATAGTTAGGAGACACTATAGATGTTTGGGGGCAGAGGAAGGGCAAAGAGAGAGTAGAAAGGAAAGCCATTCACTCAGCAAATAATAGGATAAGGAGACATTTTCTACCAGGTACTTGTAGCTAGAATGAGCCTAAGAGAAGGAGAGGTTTCTTTCTAAATTTCTGCATCTATTCCTACTTCCTCTATCCCTTCGCTCCCTTAAACTTAAGCTACCTTGGGATTATCCAATCAATTAGAATATGCTTTAATTAATGGCACTGTTCAAGCTGGTCTGTGTCCTTTCAAGCCCAAAAGACAAATTCATGAACTAGGGGATTGACAACTCAAGGATTGCAGACCTTCCTGTCAGTCAACCCCAGATCCTCATGGTGTGAAACACGGCTGGGGATGCAATGTGAAGACAGGTTTTCAAGGCTGAATTGGGCCCCAGAGATCTCCTGATCCAGCAGCAACAAACTCAAAGGCCTGTGAAGGAGAGCAGCTAAGAGACTTGTGGAAGCAGGCAGGGTACGGGACAGCAGGTGTGAAGTGGCCTGTACAGGAATCAAGCACAACAAACACTGCAAAGTGATTTTGCTTTTTATAACTTTGTGTAGAACTTCTGGTTAAACATAGCACATTGAAACCATGCATTTATCTCTACTTCCTCCTCCAACACGAGTAATATGACAATGAAAGAATGTAAATGTGAATCTGAAAGGACAAAGAGGGAAAACAGGACGACGGCAGTCAAAAGATATCAGCAAGGCTTTGGAAAATGGAAATGATAGCTGACTTAATAATAATACACAGAAAGCTGAAATTATAATACACAGAAAGCTGAAATTAAGCAAAGCTGAGAATTAAGCATGAAGAAAGTGAAGTCATTAAGAAGCAAACCAATCTATCCCTCAGAACCACACAAAAGCTCTGAGTTTGCAGGAAACAGAAAACTCAAATGACTGGGGCAAGGGATGGGGATGAAAACAAGATTAAAAGCAGCAGAGAGGCCCACTCAAGTGCCCAAGTGATTACAATTCTCTACTGTAGTAGAAGACTGGAGGTTTTGCCAGTTCTCTCTTGAGCACATAAGACTTATCAGAAAATAAAAATTAGGTACCTCTGTGAAAACAGTAGCATTAAGTGAAATTATATATACAGAGGAGGGAGACCCAACATAGAAGTTTTACATATCTTTCTTTAAATTTATTCCTAATACAGGGTGTATTGAAAGTAGTATTTTTTTAATTTCCATTTTCTAATCACTTGTTGCTATTCACCACTGACCTTGTACCCAGTGACCTTACCGATTTCATCTAATAATTCAAATTTCCACATCTGTGGGATCTTCTGAACTTTGTGTGTACAATCATATCTTCTACAAATAATGAGAGTTTTATTTCTTCCTTTCCATTCATTTTATTTTTCTCTCATTTCCCTGGCTAGTACTTTCAGTACAATGTAAGACAGAAGTGGCATTGGGGACATCACTGTCTCCTGCCTGATCTTTCAGGAAAGTTTTCAAAATTTCACATTATGTATACTATAGCTTTTACTATTTTTTGGCAAATTCTTATCTTAATAAGGAAGTTTCCCTTCACTCCCCATTAGCTAAGAGTTTGAGGGGATTTTTTATCATGAATGAATGTTGAATTTTATCAAACGTACTTCATCTACTGAACTCATCATATGATTTTTCTCCATTATTATGTTAATTTGGTAAATTGCATTGACTAAATTTCTTAATGTCAAACCAACTTTGATTTCCTACATAAATCCAACTTGGTCATGATGTATTTTCTTTATATTGCTGAATCAGTTTGCTCATATTTTGTCAGAATTTTTGTATCATTATCCAAGAGTGATCTACCTATAACTTTCCTTTCTTGCAATGGACCTTAATAGCTTTGTAAAATGGAGACAACTCACCATAATGTATAGTGTTGTTC
Organism: Neotragus moschatus; assembly: GCA_006410615.1. NCBI lineage: Eukaryota > Metazoa > Chordata > Mammalia > Artiodactyla > Bovidae > Neotragus > Neotragus moschatus. Next base: position 999,894 of record SJYA01001694.1, on the reverse strand, counting down.
TGAGAATTAAATGAGAAACCAATGTGAAATCCTTTAGCCCATATCTTGGTACACAGTAGATATTCAACAAGTATTTCTTGAAAGACCAGAATAAACTCCAGCTGTAATCACTTAAAACTTGAGAATAAAATGTATACAAAACACTTCAAAGAATAAATCAATATAAATAATAAAGCCTTCATACATAAAACCAGTAAAACCAGTAGGGTTTGATACATAACAATCTAATTTCTAGAGCCTCAATTGATGTTCAGACTCTTACTCAAAATCTAGAGCCCAGTGAAGACAAACTCCAAACCAGGAAGAATAGGAGAGAAGGACTAAAATCCCTATCATACCCACTTTTTCACTCTCCAGCAGTAATTTCCAATTACACCATCTTCATAAAAAATGGACTAAACAGGGGGACAGTCCTAAGATGGCAGAAGAATAGGATGGGGAGACTTTCTCCCCCCTACAAATTCATCAAAAGAACATTTGAAAGCTGAGCAAATTCTACAAAACAATTTCTGAATGCTGGCAGAGGACATCAGGCACCCAGAAAGGCAGGCCATTGTCTTCAAAAGGAGGTAGGACAAAATATAAAAGATAAAAAGAGAGACAAATGAGGTAGGGGTCAGAAGTTGCCAAACACCAGGAAACACTCTCACTGGCGGGTCTGTGGCAAGTCTTGGAATATCAGAGGGCAACATAACTGGGAGGAAAAATAAATAAATAAATAATTAAAACCCATAGATTACGTGCCTAACGGCAACTCCCAGCAGAGAAGCAGCCCAGATGCTCGCATCTGGCACTTGCAAGCAGGGCTGGACAGGGAGGCACTGGCTGCATTGCTTAGGGTAAGGACTGGGGCCTGAATGCCCTGAGGGCAATCTGAGGGAACTAACTTGAGATAGTAACCCAGACTGTGGGATAGCCAGAGAGAGAGAGATAAAGAGAAAGAGAGAGAGAGAACTATCCCATGAAAAGCCCTAACCCAAGACACTGCCAGGCCCGCTCACAGAACAAAGGACTAAGCAGAGCTAGCTGGCTGCAGACAGGCCCATCCCCCACCACAGACAGGCAGGCAAGGGCAGCCAGAGCCAGAAGGAGGCAATCACAGCCCCAGAGAGGCATCCTCTACCAAACTGCAAGCAGGCTTCATTGCTAACCAAGACTTCTTGGGATTCTGGATGGTTGACATCTGCCAGGAGGGTTGCAGCCAGAGATCAGCTCCCCAGAAGAGACACACGGCACACCTGAGAAGCTGTGCCCGCTGTACACCCAGAAAACCGAGCAGCTGGGGTGAGGGAGGCGGCGATAAGACGCACCCCCTACCTGGGGGTGACTGCGCCTGCCAAACACCTGGTCACCTGAGCTGCTCAGACCTGGGAAGGGCACAAAACACAGGCCCACTGAGTCTGCGCCTTTGTGGAGTATCCGAGAACCTGAACCTGAGCAGCTTAGACTTGGGAAGTGCACACAACCCAGGGCCCGCCTCAGACAGTTCCCAGCGGAGCAACCTAGAGCCTGAGAAGTGTAAACCATGAAAGCACACATGCCGTGAACGGGGGCAATCCCAGTGCAGCTGAAACACTGCGAGCACTCCCCACACATGCCAGTGATATTTGTTTGCAGTGTTCCTCCCTCCCCACAGCACAACTGAACAAGTGAGCCTAAAAAAGTGACCACCATTGCCCCGACACTGAAGAGACCAGCAAGAGAAGAAGCTAAAATAAACAGAGGGAACCGCTTTGGAAGTGACAGGTGCAACAGATTAAAATGTTGTAGTTAGCACTGACTACATAAGAAGAGGCTTATAGATTTTGAGAAGTATAAGCTGGATCAAGGAACTATCTGAAAATGAACTAACTCCACACTGTCCACAACAGCGCCTGAGAAAGTCCTAGATACATTTGTACTATTATCATTTTTTTAACTTATTTTTAAGTCCTCTATTACTCCTTTAATTTTCATTTTTATAATCCACTGCTGCTACTGCTAAGTCACGTCAGTTTTGTCCGACTCTGTGCGACCCCACAGATGGCAGCCCACCAGGCTCCTCCATCCCTGGGATTCTCCAGGCAAGAACACTGGAGTGGGCTGCCATTTCCTTCTCCTTATAACTCATTATTACCTTGCAAAAAAAAGACCCTATTTTTAAAGCAAACTTCATATATATATTTTATAATTTTTGTGACTTTATTTTGTTCTTTTAATATTGTATTTTTGAGAATCTAACCTCTACTCTAAATTTTTAATCTTTGCTTTTGGGCATATGTTATCAATTTTGTACCNCTTATAACTCATTATTACCTTGCAAAAAAAAGACCCTATTTTTAAAGCAAACTTCATATATATATTTTATAATTTTTGTGACTTTATTTTGTTCTTTTAATATTGTATTTTTGAGAATCTAACCTCTACTCTAAATTTTTAATCTTTGCTTTTGGGCATATGTTATCAATTTTGTACCTTTAAGAACCTAATCTTAGTACCCATTTTTAATTGGGAGTGAGATTACTGGCTTGACTGCTCTATCCCTTTTTTGACTCTCCTTCTTCTCCACCAGGTCACCTCTATCTCCTCCCTCCCCCTTCTCTTCTCTACCCGACTCTGTGAATCTCTGTCTGTGTTCCAGGCTGTGGAAAACACTTAGAGAACTGATTACTGGCTGGATCTCTCTCTCTCTCCTTTTGATTCCCCCTTTTCTTCTCCTGGCCACCTCTGTCTCCTTCCTCCTTCTTCTCTTCTCTGTGTAACTCTGTGAACATCTCTGAGAGGTCCAGACTGTGGAGAGCACAAAGGGAAGTGATTACTGGCTAGCTTGCTCCCTCCCCTTTTGATTCCCCTCTTCTCCTCCTGGTCACCTCTATCTCCTTCCTCCTTCTTCTCTTCCTCATATAACTCTGTGAACCTCTCTGGGTGTCCCTCACTGTGGAAAAACTTCTCATCATTAACCTAGATGTTTTATCATCAGTGCTGTATAGGTGGAGAAGTCTTGAGGCTACTCTAAGAATAAGACTGAAAAACAGAGGCAGGAGGCTTAAGTCCAAAACCTAAGAACACCAGGGGACTCCTGACTCCAGGGAACATTAATCGATAAGAGCTCATCAAAAGCCTCCACACCTACACTGAAACCATGCACCACCCAAGAGCCAACAAGTTCCAGGGCAAGACATACCATGCAAATTCTCCAGCGACACAAGAACATAGCCCTGAGCTTCAATATACAGGCTGCCCAAAGTCACAGCAAACCCACTAACATCTCAAAACTCACTACTGGACACTCCAGAGAGAAGAAATACAGCTCCACCCACCAGAACACCAATACAAGCTTCCCTAACCAGGAAACCTTGACAAGCCACCCATCCAAACACACCCACAGCAAGGAACCTCCACAACAAAGAGGAACCACAAACTGCCAGAATACGGAAAGGCCACCCCAAACACAGCAATATAAGCAAGATGAAAAGGCAGAGAAATACTCAGTAGGTAAAGGAACAGGATAAATGCCCACCAAACCAAAGAGGAAGAGATAGGGAATCTACCTGATAAAGAANATCCGACCAGTCCATTCTGAAGGAGATCAACCCTGGGATTTCTCTGGAAGGAATGATGCTAAAGCTGAAACTCCAGTACTCTGGCCACCTCATGCAAAGAGTTGACTCATTGGAAAAGACTCTGATGCTGGGAGGGATTGGGGGCGGGAGGAGAAAGGGATGACAGAGGATGAGATGGCTGGATGGCATCACTGACTCAATGGACGTGAGTTTGAATGAACTCCAGGGGTTGGTGATAGACAGGGAGGCCTGGCATGCTGCGTTTCATGGGGTCGCAAAGAGTCGAACACGACCGAGCGACTGAACTGAAATGAACTGAACAATGAGAAAACAGAAAGAGAAATTAAGGAAACAATTCCATTCACCATTGCAATGAAAAGAATAAAATACTTAGGAATATATCTACCTAAAGAAACAAAAGACCTATATATAGAAAACTATAGAACACTGATGAAAGAAATCAAAGAGGAGACAAACAGATGGAGAAATATACCATGTTCACAGATTGGAAGAATCAATATAGTGAAAATGAGTATACTACCCAAAGTAATCTATAGATTCAATACAATCCCGATCAAGCTACCAATGGTATTTTTCACAGAACTAGAACAAATAATTTCAAAATTTGTATGGAAATACAAAAACCTCAATAGCCAAAGTAATCTTGAGAAAGAAGAATGGAACTGGAGGAATCAACCTGCCTGACTTCAGGCTCTACTAAAAAGCCACAGTCATCAAAACAGCATGGTACTGGCACAAAGATAGAAATATAGATCAATGGAACAAAATAGAAAGCCCAGAGATAAATCCACGCACCTATGGACACCTTATCTTTGACAAAGGAGGCAAGAATATACAACAGAGAAAAGACAATCTCTTTAACAAGTGGTGCTGGGAAAACTGGTCAACCATTTGTAAAAGAATGAAACTAGAACACTTTCTAATACCATACACAAAAATAAACTCAAAATGGATTAAATAATTAAATGTTAAGACCAGAAACTATAAAACTCCTAGAGGAAAACATAGGCAAAACACTCTCCAACATAAACCACAGCAAGATCCTCTATGACCCACCTCCCAGAATACTGGAAATAAAAGTAAAAATTAAAAAATAGGACCTAATTAAACTTAAAAGCTTTTGCACAACAAAGGAAACTATAAGCAGGGTGAAAAGACAGCCTTCAGAATGGGAGAAAATAATAGCAAATGAAGCAACTGACAAACAACTAATCTCAAAAATATACAAGCAACTTATGCAGCTCAATTCCAGAAAAATAAATGACCCAATCAAAAAATGGGCCAAGGAACTAAACAGACATTTCTCCAAAGAAGACATACAGATGGCTAACAAACACATGAAAAGATGCTCAACATCACTCATTATCAGAGAAATAAAAATCAAAACCACAATGAGGTACCATTTCACGCCAGTCAGAATGCTGCGATCCAAAAGTCAACAAGCCGTAAATGCTGGAGAGGGTGTGGAGAAAAGGGAACCCTCTTACACTGTTGGTGGGAATGCAAACTAGTACAGCCACTATGCAGAACAGTGTGGAGATTCCTTAAAAAACTGGAAATAGAACTGCCATTTGACCCAACAATCCCACTGCTGGGCATACACAACAAGGAAACCAGAATTGAAAGAGACATGTGTTCCCGAATGTTCATCGTAGCACTGTTTATGGAAGCAACCTAGATGTCCATCAGCAGACAAATGGATAAGAAAGCTGTGGTACATATACACAATAGAATATTACTCAGCCATTAAAAATAACACATTGGAATCAGTTCTAATGAGGTGGATGAAACTGGAGCCTATTATACATAGTGAATTAAGCCAAAAAGAAAAACACCAATACAGCATACTAACGCATATATATGGAATTTAGAAAGATGGTAATGATAACTCTATATGCGAGACAGCAAAAGAGACACAGATGTATAGAACAGTCTTTTGGACTCTGTGCGAGAGGGTGAAGGTGGGATGATTTGGGAGAATGGCATTGAAACATTGAAACAGGTATATTATCATATGTGAATTGGATCGACAGTCCTGGTTCAATGCATGAGACAGGGTGCTCGAGGCTGGTGCACTGGGATGACCCAGAGGGATGGGATGGGGAGGGAGGTGGTGGAGGGGCGCTCAGGATGGAGAACACATGTACACCTGTGGCAGGCTCATGTCAATGTATGGCAAAACCACTACAATATTGTAAAGTAATTAGCCTCCAATTAAAATAAATAAATTTATATATTTTTTTAAATGGATTAAAGAGAAGCAGCCTGAGTCAGCATCCAGGAGACTTGTCCTTTATTAGTACTATGGAGTTTCACAAATCACCTAACCTCTTTGGACTGCAATTTCCTCCTCTGTCAAGAAAGCAACAACAATCCCCATCCTGCCTATTTCATAGGGTTTTTATAAGAATGAAATAAAAGAGCTTTAAAAAGTTCAAGAATGTTAAGTGCTTTCTACTGATATCAGTTTATACTTAAATAAGCCTATGAGGTAGGAAGAGATCTTAGGATCAGAAGGACAAAGCACATTGCCCAAGATCTTACAGCTAGTATGTGTTGCAAACAAGATTCAAACCCAAGCAGTCTGAGGCCAGAGTCTGTGCTCTCAATCTTTCTATCATGATATAGACTAAGAAAAACACTGATCTTCCACGCAAAACAACACTTTCATGTTGTGATAAGACTGATATACAGTATTGACATTCAACATTATTTAACACAAGAAAAGAAAGTGAAAGTGTTAGTCACTCACTTGTGTCTGACTCTTTGTGACTCTGTGGACTGTAGCCCACCAGCCTTCTCTGTCCGTAGGGATTCTCCAGCAAGAATGCTGACATGGGTTGCCATTTTCTTCTCCAGGGGATCTTCCCAACCCAGGGATTGAACCTGGGTCTAGCCCATTGCAGGCAGACTCTTTACCAACTGGTGGCTCAGACAGTAAAGAATTCACCTGCAATGGAGGAGATCTAGGTTCAATCCCTGGGCTGGGAAGATCCCCAGAGAAGGGCATGGCAAACCACTCTAGTATCCCCACGGACAGAGAAGCCTGGTGGGCTACAGTCCATGGGGTCGCAGAGTCGGACACGACTGAGCAACTAAGCACAGCACAGCAACACAAGAACATCTATTAAAGAGGGGCAATAAAAATGCTTCTTTTTATAACTATTATTTTTCCTTTTTGAGAATCATTTATTTCCTCTTTGATGAAAAAAAAAAAAAACAGTCATAGGAAATGTTTCATCCCATAAAACTCCAGCTAATCAAAAGTTTCCTTGGCCAATTGCCCCAGCTGGGCAATCAGAAGACATTAAGACTTCAGGGAGCTCACAGTTCTAATATTCAACACAAATCTGATATTCAATTGCTCTAATATTTCACTGACTCAGAGATTGCTCTCTAACTCTGGGTGTCTCTCTTGTCTCACTGTAGACAAGACGATGTTGTGATCACCATCTTGGAGTGCAAAGTCAAGTGGGCCTTAAGAAGCATCATTATGAACAAAGTTAATGGAGGTAATGGAACTCCAGCTGAGTGATTTAAAATCCTAAAAGATGATGCTGTGAAAGTGTTGCACTCAATCTGCCAGCAAATTTGGAAAACTCAGCAGTGGCCACAGGACTGTGGAAAAGGTCAGTGTTCATTCCAATCCCAAAGAAAGGCAGTGCCAAAGAAAATTCAAACTACCACACAATTGCACTCATTTCACATGCTAGCAAAGTAATGCTCAAAATTCTTCAAGTTAGGCTTCAACAGTATAGAAACCAAGAACTTCTAGATATTCAAGCTGGATTTAGAAAAGGCAGAGGAACCAGAGATGAAATTGCAAACATCTGTTGGACCACAGAAAAAGCAAGAGAATTCCAGAAACACTTCAGCTTCACTGACTACACCAAAGCCTTTGCCTATGTAGATCGCAACAAATGATGGAAAATTGTTAAAGAAACAGGAATACCAGCCCGCCTTACTGCCTCCTGAGAAACCTGTTTCTAGGTCAAGAAGCAAGTCAGAACTGGACATGGAACAACAGACTGGTTCAAAATTGGGAAAGCAGTATGTCAAGGCTGTATATTGTTACGCTGCATATTTAACTTCTATGCAGAGTACATCATGCAAAATGCTGGGCTAGATGAAGCATAAGCTGGAATCAAGATTGCCAGGAGAAATATCAATAACCTCAGATATGCAGATGACATCACCCTTATGGCAGAAAGTGAAGAGAAACTAAAGAGCCTCTTGATGAAGGTGAAATAGCAGAGTGAAAAAGCTGGCTTAAAACTCAACATTCAAAAAGCTAAAATCGTGGCATCCAGTCCCATCATTGCATGGCAAATAGATGGGGAAACAGTGACAGACTGTATTTTCTTGGGCTCCAAAATCACTGCAGATGGTGACTGCAGCCATGAAATTAAGAGACATTTGCTCCTTGGAAGAAAAGCTATGACCAACCTAGACAGCATATTAAAAAGCAGAGACATAACTTTGCCAACAAAGGTCCATCAAGTCAAAGCTATGGTTTTTCCAGTAGTCATGCATGGATGTGATAGCTGGACCATAAAAAAGGCTGAGTGCTGAAGAATTGATGTTTTTGAACTGTGGTGTTGGAGAAGACCCTTGAGAGGCCCTTGGACTGCAAGGAGATCCAACCAGTCAATCCTAAAGGAAATCAATCCTGAATATTCATTAGAAGGACTGATGTGAAGCTGAAACTCCAATACTCTGGCCACCTGATGCGAAGAGCCAACTCATTAGAAAAGACCCTGATGCTGGGAAAGATTGAACGCAGGAGAAGGGGACGACAGAGGATGAGATGGTTGAATGGCATCACCAACTCAATGGATATGAGTTTGAGAGAGCTCCAGGAGGTGGTGAAGGACAGGGAAGCCTGGCATGCTGCAGCCATGGGGTCACAAAGAGTCAGACATTGAGTGACTGAACAACAAGTCAATCAGAATTGCAGATATCCCCATGAAAAGAGAAAGTGAAGTCACTCAGTCGTGTTCGACTCTTTGCGACCCCATGGACTGTAGTCTAGCAGGCTCTTCCATCCACAGGATTTTCCAGGCAAGAATACTGGAGTGGGTTGCCATTTCCTTCTCCAGGAGATCTTCCCAACCCAGGGATTGAACCGGGGTCTCCTGCATTGTAGGCAGACACTTTACCATCTGAGCCACCTAAAAGTAAAGCCTGAAATATGTGCTGGATGATGGCTCCAAGTGTTGCTGCTAGGAATTTTAAAACCATAAGAACACATACTCAAAATATATGAGATATATAAGATCTGCCATGCTCAATACCCAGAAGCTGATAGGAAGAGGAAATTTATAGGGTGGGGAATAATACATTGTTTTAAGGCCAAGAGTGACACCCAGTGGTCATGGCAACCACTCCAAGCTCTCGACATTCCCTTTCGTTCAGGGCACAAGAGAGTTTACTCTCAGACATTAAGCCGGGGCTGCCCTCCGGTGACATGTGCATGTAACATGTGCGTGTAAGGCTAAGGGGTGATTAGAATTAGGTGACAGTGGTTAAATTACCTAAACTCTGAAACACACAGATCCTCTGCCATGATGAGAGCTGAAAAGAGATAGTTTCACAATCTCTAAAGCACTTTCACATTTGTGACCACATTTGATACTTATTTGAGCTGGTGGCTCAGAGGTTAAAGCATCTGCCTGCAATCTGGGAGACCTGGGTTCAATCCCTGGGTTGGGAAGATCCCCTGGAGAAGGAAATGGCAACCCACTCCAGTATTCTTGCCTGGAGAATCTCATGGATGGAGGGGCCTAGTCCATGGGGTCCCAAAGAGTCAGACACGACTGAGTGATTTCACTTTCACTTTGATCCTTATTACAAACTCACGAGGCAGGCAGAGCAAGCCATCACAGCCCCATTTTAAGAGAAGACTAAGCCACAGAGAAATTAACATATTTATGTACAAACCCAGGTTTCCTGGTCCTAAGACAGGTGTTCATTCCTTAATATCACATCATCAGGACTTGGCCAGGAAAATTCCTTAGATGTGGGGGTCGCGATCTATAGTTGCACATCTGGAGCTCTAAATGCTAAGACATAGCCTCTGAGTGATACCAAAGTCTTTTAGTAAACAAATACTTCTGGTGCACACACTATATGCCAGGCACTATATGTACAAAAATAAAAGACAATTCTGTCGTAAAGACATTTTTAATCTAGCCAAGGAAGCAGACAAGCACAATGGGAAGGGATGAAATGGGATGGGGCTCAGGGTAAAGCAAGAACACAGCTTTACGAGCAGGACTAAAGCCTGAAAGGGTGAACCTCTGTTCCAGACACATTGGAGGCCTTAGCCACCAGCAACTTAACAAGGGCTCTCTCTGATACATCAAACCACCTCTTTCCAAAAAGGATGGAAAATGAAGAAAATCTGCCTTCAACAAAATTAAGAAAGAGCCAAAATCCCAAAGCCTAGTGGAGGGGAGTAACTGTTATCTGAGCCAAGTCAAGGGAGGAGAAAGAGAACACCTTTGGATGGTACACAGTTCTCGTGAAATCTGCAAACATTACAAAAGGCCAAACCATCAACCATTAACTTGAGTAAAGAAGGACAGGCGTCTCAGAACTCTGCTCAACACCACGAAGGGAGAGGGGAAGCAGGAAACTAGACCAATTCAAAAATCTTCATAAAAACTAGCACTTCATGGGGCCAGGTAGCAAACAGCTATGCTATTTCTGACTGAAGACAGATGAAAAGAATTAATGCTAAAATGCTATCCAAAAAAATCCTGTGACGATGCAGAATTTTATGATGAGTAAGCAAGTTTGCTGCTTACTCTAAAAACAGGAATACTGGAAATGGAAAACATGAAGCAGAGATACACTCCAGGGCAGGGAACAGGCAGCAGGGCAGAGGAGCTTGTTCTACAAACATGTAAAAGTATGGGATAGGTGTAACAAACATCTTTTGATTGCACAGCTAAGCTCACAGGAAAGTAAGGGGGAAATCACAGGTCTAAAAATGCAAGTATGGGCTTCCCCAGTGGCTCAGTGGTAAAGAATCCGCCTGCCAATGTAGAAGATACAGGTTTAATCCCTGGTCTGGGGCAACTAAGCCCTTGCGCCAAAACTACTGATCCTGTGCTCTGGAGCCCAGAAGCCACAACTACTGAGCCCGTACACCTAGAACCTGTGTTTCACAACAATAGAAGCCACCACAATGAGAAGCCTGCACATTGAAGCTCAGAGTAGTGCCCCCAACTCTTACAACTACAGAAAAGTCCACATAGCAATGAAGACCCAGCACAGCCAAAATAAATAAAATTGTTTTTTAATAAATTTAAAAAATTGTGTTTTAAATCAATAAATAAAAATGGAAGGCTAACTGAAAAGAGATTGATGAGAGAAACCTAGGCTTGCCCTGGATTCTCTCTACAGAACTCAGAAGCCCTGTTTTAATAGTCCCATGGAAGATCCAAGACCAGGCACTGAGAAACCCAAGATGGAGGCTGGAAATGAGACTTCAGTGCCATCCAGGGTCTCTGAAGAGCTACAGCCTTGCAGAGGGGTAAGCTAGAGGGAAATGTTGATGTGAGAGCTGAAAGGGAAAATTGTCTGTCTTAGGCCATAGCACAGAGTTGGGAAAAAAGGAAGTTTCCCTGGGAATTTATAAGCAGAAGTCTTCCCTCCCAGAGGAGGAACTTGAAAATATACTATCTATATGCAGGGAACCCCAAAGGGAAAATTAAATTTCAAGTGCTTCTTCGTAAAAAAAAAAAAAATCACCCTGGGTGGGTCCCTGACAGGTACAAATACAAAACTGCTCAAATCTCTCAGGATTCCCAGTCAGCAAAATATGATCCAATCAAAATTACCAAAAACACAAAAACAAACCACCAGGAAAAAATGAACAAACAAAGCAAAGATTTAGATCCCAAGTGACTCAAATATTTAAATTATCAGAAAGAAAATGTAAAATAAGTGAAAATTGAGGAGGACATATGTTAACAAAAACACTTACCCAGTGATGTTCATGGCAGTTTTATTAATAATGGCGAAACCTGGAAACAACCCAAATGTTCATCCATAGGAGAATGGATAAACAAACTGTGGTGTGCTCATCTAGTGAAGTACTACTCAACAATAACAAGGAAATGATTAAAGGAATTAACTACAAAATGGATAAATCTCAAACAGTTATGCTGGGAAAAAGAAGGCAGATGTAAAAGCCACACGTAGATACTATACAATTCTACTTATATAAAATTCAAAAAAGGGCAAAACTAATCTATGGGAGATAAAAATCAGAGGATTTCAGGGAGAAGAGGAAAATTAACTAGAAAGATACACAAGGGAACTTTCTGGAACTATGACAATATTGTACATGTTGGCAATATTCTATATGTTGATTAGGATAGAGTAGGAGAGAGGTTAAGATATATAATTGTAAAAATTCACTAAATTATACTGTTAAGATTTATATATTTTATTGTATATTATATTGTGATAAAATATACATATACATTTTATTGTATATTATGTTGTGATAAAATATACATATACATTTAATGAAAGGGGAAATGGGAATCATGTTCCAGCCTATTAAAAATGATGTAGAATATTTTTTAAAGATGCAGAAAGAAATTAGAAATAAAAATATAATCACTGAACTCAAAAACTGAACAGGTTCTGCTTAAAGCTGTGGCTTATATCAAACCAAGTGTTCTATCAGGAATATTCAAAAAGCAGGAGAACACATCTGTTATTTAAAAAGATGTTTCCAAACATCGAAGAGCTACCAAAACAGTCAGAACTTGAACCTAGACCTCAGAGAGAAAAGAAGTGTAGAGATGGGAATCAGAAAAACAGATGCTTTTTCCTCTCACACTATTTACTGGAAGTGACAACAAAGAAGCTGAGAAACTAAGCAAAGCTTCTGATAGTCTTGAGAGTTAGTGAAATCAATAGTAGAGACAGGAACTCTGTAAAGTATTCCCAGGAGGGCACCTAGCAGAGGTATATCCTCAGAGTAAGAGTAATAGCCCTCACAAATATCAAGTGAATTTCAAAACGGATTAAATCTTCACCTAGCACAATCGCCTGACTGAAGCAAAAGGAAATCACCTCTGAGGGAAGATACTATCCACAGTCTCAAATTATTTTCACTATTTTTCAAATACAATGTCTCTCATTCTTTGAAAAATGGGGCAAAGGTCCCAGAGGGCATCCAAGACAGTTGGCTACCACTTCAATGCCTACTTGGTTCCTCGAGCACCTTCACTGTGCTCAATAAGGTTAGGAAACTTACAATTCAAAAGTAGAAAGAGGTACTCTAAGTATAACAGGAATCATCTCATAAGATGGAGATGCTTTTCAGGAGAGAAAACTTTTCTCTGGCCCCTTATTTGGTTTTGTGGTAGTAATCTCCAAAAATTCCAGATGACTGGATCAGTTTCACGGACTGGGAGAGTGCCATTCCAGGAAAGAGGGGAAAGAAAGAGATTCCACTGAAAAGAAACTTGTTCCAACTACATTTCTCAGGGATAATTTTTCCATTCTCACTACCATAAGATAAATCTGTACAATCATTATTTCACACAATGCTCTCCTTCAGGAATAAGTGCTTATCTTAGAGGGAGGTAGGACTACAGTCCAGCAGTCACAACTAAACATATCATATTAGGAATACAGAAATTGCTAAATGAACCAAATTGTTGTTATTGTTTAGTCACTAAGCTGTGTCTGACTCTTTGTGACCCCGTGGACTGTAACCCACCAGGCTCCTCTGTCCATGGGATTTCCCAAGCAAAAATACTGCAGTGGGTTGCCACTTCCTTCTCCAGGGGATCTTCCTGACCCAGGGATCAACCTGCATCTCCTGCAGTGGCAGGAGGATTCCCTAGCACTGAGCCACCATATTCAAGATCAAAACTGTGTAAAAGGTTTAGGAATTCCCTGCCAAAACAGTATTTTTTTTTAAGTCTGTGCACAAACAAAGAGTTTTGTACTCATCAACAAATGATCTCTTTCTTAAAAATGGATATTCAGGTAGAAACTTGCCTAGGAAATGTTTGAAAAATCTAATTTTACAATCTGCTCCTGCTACTGCTGCTAAGTCACTTCAGTCATGTCCGACTCCATGTGACCCCACAGACGGCAGCCCACCAGGCTCCCCTGTCCCTGGAATTCTCCAGGCAAGAACACTGGAGTGGGTTGCCATTGCCTTCTCCAATGCATGAAAGGGAAGTCACACAGTCGTGTCAGACTCTTCGCGACCCCATGGGCTGCAGCCTACCAGGCTCCTCCATCCATGGGACTTGCCAGGCAAGAGTATTAGAGTGGGGCGCCATCTAAGTTTACTATCTACAACTACTATTAACTTAGCCAAAGACTTGTATTATGACATGTCTCCATTCTTGTGATTTGTATACCTTTCTAAATTTGCTGAATTGCCCTTAATTTTCTCATGCATAGTTCCTCCCTTGAGTTTTTTTAAGTTGCTACATAAAACTTGCTTTTATTTAATACTGATGTCAGTATCTCAACTGCTACAAAATCATGTACTTTTATACTATAAATACTCTAGTACCTGGTTTCCTTTGCTGATTATTCCAGTTATTAAGATAAGCCTTCAATATTTTGCTCTTTGATGCTGCAGCTGAGACTGTAAATCACATTTCTGCCTTACCAGCTGGCTTCCTGTTCAGCTCTGCCAATAGGAGGTGCCAGGAGCAGAGTACAAGGATGCAGGAGGAAGAAGTGAGTTTCTCCTGTTGGTCTCTTGTCTGTTTCCTGTTCCTGTGAGCATCACCTTAGCAATACATCTTCATTCAGGCAGCAGGAGTTCTTTCTCACAGCAGCAGCTGCATTAGGTTTGCAGTTTCTCAGCTGCAGCAGAACAAGACTCACTGCATACCCTCAAAAACACCAGCATCAGCCAGCTGGGCCTCCTTCTCAGAGGTCTAGATCCCAAACTCATAAGGACCTACCTCTCTGGTCCACTAGGAGGAGATGAGCAATACCCTCTCTCCAATGGCCTACACTTTAGCTTCAGGAGAGTGCTCCTATAAGTGTGCAAATTTTAGTAATCTTAGCTTCTTACTTTTGCTCCCTCAGCTTTACAGATGGTGTGTGCACTTGCTACCTCTCAAACAGCCCTCATTTTTGGTTTCTTTTCAGAAAGCTAGGCAACAAATTTATACCTGATTAACAATTCTTCAGTTACAATTCTCCATGTTAAAATAACTGGTATATCTCTCCAATCAATTAGGTCTTTTCTGACTTTCTCTTCACTGTCGTATAATTGAAGGAATGCAACTTTGCACATAATTTGATAGACCTTGACCACATATTTCATTTTGGAGTGCTATATTAAATGGTACTTTTACAATGAAATAAGGATTGAAGGATTCTTAAGATGTCAGTTCTCCCCAAACTCATCTATAGGTTCAATACAATCGAGACCAAAATCCTAGTAGTTTTTTTTTCTAGCAAGCTGATCCTAAAATTTATATAGAAAGGCACAAGGAATCAAATTAACAAAACAATTCTGAAATGGAAGAACAAAATTGGAGAGCCCACACTACCTGTTTTCAAAACAATATAAAGCTATAGTGATCAAATAGTTTGGTATTAGAGAAAGAAAAGACATGCAAATGAGTGGAACAGGTAACAGACCCACACATATATGATTAATTGATTTTCAACAAAGTATCAGTGCAATTCAATGGAGAAAAGACAATATTTTCAGCAAATGGTGCTGGAGCAATTAGACAACCATATTAAAAAGTAACACGAAAAAGTCCAACCCGGATCTAACATTATATACAATTTCAGGTAAATAAACATTAAGAATTTTTATCATCATCTATTTTCACTAGAAGAATATCCAAGAATATTTCAAGAAGAAGAAACTATTGCAAAAAGAAAAAGGGAGAAAAGAAATTGATAAACATGTATAAATCTATAAAAATATGCAATATCTGTGTAAAAAGCAGTAATATCTAGTTTTTGGAGTTTTAAAGTGATTTTTAAAAAATACTACATAAAACATCTAACATAGGAAAGGGCAATTGGGGTTGAGGTAAAATAATATATCTTTGCATATTTCAGAAAAATCTTTAACATACTTAATCATTTCCAATTTTAAGCTAAATTTTAAAAACTAAATGAGTAAAAACAAAAATAAAAATATATAACTTCCAAAACAATACAGACAAAATTGAATCCAACAAAAAGTAAATAAATCCTAAGATTGCTAAGAAATGCATTGAAAATATGGGCAAACAGCAAGCCTCAAAATTATATATAAATATAGTATAAAAAAATAGTGACTATAAAAAAGAAAAACTGATTACACTCAAACTTAAAAAGACTGTCATTTTGGATAACAAACAAAATCCAACTATGTGCCACTTAGATATACCTAAAAGATGACACACAGTAGTTGAAAATAAAAGACTGAGAAAGATATACCATGCACACATTAAATGATAGAACTGATAGATAGCTGTCTAGTAATATCAGACAAAATATAATTGGACAGAAAACATTGTTAGAGATAAAGAAGGCCACTCACTATCTAGTGGTAAAAGTTTCAATTCTCAAGAAGATATAGATATTCTACACTTTTATGCAACTAATAACCTATCTACAAAATATATCAAGCAAAAATTGACTGATTATCACAATAAAAATCTTTTAATGTACCTTTCTCAGTTACTGAAAAGATCAAAAACTCAAATACTAATNCATGGGCTGCAGCCTACCAGGCTCCTCCATCCATGGGACTTGCCAGGCAAGAGTATTAGAGTGGGGCGCCATCTAAGTTTACTATCTACAACTACTATTAACTTAGCCAAAGACTTGTATTATGACATGTCTCCATTCTTGTGATTTGTATACCTTTCTAAATTTGCTGAATTGCCCTTAATTTTCTCATGCATAGTTCCTCCCTTGAGTTTTTTTAAGTTGCTACATAAAACTTGCTTTTATTTAATACTGATGTCAGTATCTCAACTGCTACAAAATCATGTACTTTTATACTATAAATACTCTAGTACCTGGTTTCCTTTGCTGATTATTCCAGTTATTAAGATAAGCCTTCAATATTTTGCTCTTTGATGCTGCAGCTGAGACTGTAAATCACATTTCTGCCTTACCAGCTGGCTTCCTGTTCAGCTCTGCCAATAGGAGGTGCCAGGAGCAGAGTACAAGGATGCAGGAGGAAGAAGTGAGTTTCTCCTGTTGGTCTCTTGTCTGTTTCCTGTTCCTGTGAGCATCACCTTAGCAATACATCTTCATTCAGGCAGCAGGAGCTCTTTCTCACAGCAGCAGCTGCATTAGGTTTGCAGTTTCTCAGCTGCAGCAGAACAAGACTCACTGCATACCCTCAAAAACACCAGCATCAGCCAGCTGGGCCTCCTTCTCAGAGGTCTAGATCCCAAACTCATAAGGACCTACCTCTCTGGTCCACTAGGAGGAGATGAGCAATACCCTCTCTCCAATGGCCTACACTTTAGCTTCAGGAGAGTGCTCCTATAAGTGTGCAAATTTTAGTAATCTTAGCTTCTTACTTTTGCTCCCTCAGCTTTACAGATGGTGTGTGCACTTGCTACCTCTCAAACAGCCCTCATTTTTGGTTTCTTTTCAGAAAGCTAGGCAACAAATTTATACCTGATTAACAATTCTTCAGTTACAATTCTCCATGTTAAAATAACTGGTATATCTCTCCAATCAATTAGGTCTTTTCTGACTTTCTCTTCACTGTCGTATAATTGAAGGAATGCAACTTTGCACATAATTTGATAGACCTTGACCACATATTTCATTTTGGAGTGCTATATTAAATGGTACTTTTACAATGAAATAAGGATTGAAGGATTCTTAAGATGTCAGTTCTCCCCAAACTCATCTATAGGTTCAATACAATCCAGACCAAAATCCTAGTAGTTTTTTTTTCTAGCAAGCTGATCCTAAAATTTATATAGAAAGGCACAAGGAATCAAATTAACAAAACAATTCTGAAATGGAAGAACAAAATTGGAGAGCCCACACTACCTGTTTTCAAAACAATATAAAGCTATAGTGATCAAATAGTTTGGTATTAGAGAAAGAAAAGACATGCAAATGAGTGGAACAGGTAACAGACCCACACATATATGATTAATTGATTTTCAACAAAGTATCAGTGCAATTCAATGGAGAAAAGACAATATTTTCAGCAAATGGTGCTGGAGCAATTAGACAACCATATTAAAAAGTAACACGAAAAAGTCCAACCCGGATCTAACATTATATACAATTTCAGGTAAATAAACATTAAGAATTTTTATCATCATCTATTTTCACTAGAAGAATATCCAAGAATATTTCAAGAAGAAGAAACTATTGCAAAAAGAAAAGGGGAGAAAAGAAATTGATAAACATGTATAAATCTATAAAAATATGCAATATCTGTGTAAAAAGCAGTAATATCTAGTTTTTGGAGTTTTAAAGTGATTTTTAAAAAATACTACATAAAACATCTAACATAGGAAAGGGCAATTGGGGTTGAGGTAAAATAATATATCTTTGCATATTTCAGAAAAATCTTTAACATACTTAATCATTTCCAATTTTAAGCTAAATTTTAAAAACTAAATGAGTAAAAACAAAAATAAAAATATATAACTTCCAAAACAATACAGACAAAATTGAATCCAACAAAAAGTAAATAAATCCTAAGATTGCTAAGAAATGCATTGAAAATATGGGCAAACAGCAAGCCCCAAAATTATATATAAATATAGTATAAAAAAATAGTGACTATAAAAAAGAAAAACTGATTACACTCAAACTTAAAAAGACTGTCATTTTGGATAACAAACAAAATCCAACTATGTGCCACTTAGATATACCTAAAAGATGACACACAGTAGTTGAAAATAAAAGACTGAGAAAGATATACCATGCACACATTAAATGATAGAACTGATAGATAGCTGTCTAGTAATATCAGACAAAATATAATTGGACAGAAAACATTGTTAGAGATAAAGAAGGCCACTCACTATCTAGTGGTAAAAGTTTCAATTCTCAAGAAGATATAGATATTCTACACTTTTATGCAACTAATAACCTATCTACAAAATATATCAAGCAAAAATTGACTGATTATCACAATAAAAATCTTTTAATGTACCTTTCTCAGTTACTGAAAAGATCAAAAACTCAAATACTAATAAAGCTATAGAAGATTTTGAACAATACATTAAGAAGCTTGACCTAATGGACTGTTGTAAAACCCTTCCCCCAACCATTAAACAATATGCATTGTTCTCAATCTGTTGTTGAACTATTACAAAAAACTGACCATGAATTGACAGTAGGGAGACCACAAAGCATGTCTCTATAAAGTTCAAGGAATATATATGAAATAGTTCACATTTTCTGATCACAATGCAATTTATTCAGAAAAACCAAAAATGAACAAAAAAACTTTTTATTTGCACTTTAAAAATGCACATTACCAAATAGAGTAGCTGATACCTCCAGTGGTGCTCAACTTAGAGGCAAAAATAACTAGACACCTGAGAGTTATAGCAGCCTCAGAAGGAAATCAACAAACTGAAGAAACATATACCCATCTGAAATAGAGCAGAGCAGATGAAACAAGGTTTGTTATTTTTAATAAGCATTAAAAGTATAACTAATAAAATATTAATAATGTAAAACAGAAATTACTTTTCAAAAACAAAGTAGAACTATTAGATTTGGTGACTATAATTGTTGAAATAAAAAAATCACAATAAAGGAGTAAATAGAAGGATGGATTCAACTAAAAAATGAATCGATGAATTTGAAATTTAGATTGATAAACTGTCCCAAAATCAAGCACAAAAAAATTAAATATATAGAAGACTTTAAAATATATATATATCTACTATGGGAATTGTCAAACTCTGCATCCATTGCAGGGGACCGAGGTTTTGATCCCTGGTCAGAGAACTAAGATCCTGCAAGCCTGGTGGCACAGCCCAAAATAAAAAAATAAGTTATCTACCAAATAGTGGTAGAAGCCAAACATGTGGTAGAAGTCAAACATCAAGAAAGCAGGGGCTCCAGAAGAAAAATAAAAGAGAGAGAAACTATTTGAAGAAAAAAGCAAAAATAAATTTCCTATAATGAAAGAAAAATAACAAGTTTGAAAGGGTTCAAGGACCAGCAAACATGATAATGATACATAAGAATATCAAAATAGGGAGAAATAGATAAATTAACATTTTCTATTAAAGATTTTAATATATGCCTCTCAGAAGCTCATAAATCAAGCCAGACAAAAATAAGCAAAGATATTGAAGATTAGGGCAACACAATTAATAAATCTGGACTATCAATAGAACGACTCTATGCCCCAATTTGTCCACAGACAGTACTGGGTTCATGCCTATTACCCTGGATAATTATTAACAGTATCTCTCTCCAATTTGTCATAGTTTGTACAACAAATTATAGATCATGCTGGCTATATTTAGAACCTTACACTCAACAACAGAAAATTTTAGCATACATGTAACATTTACAAAAACAGATTTTAGGCCATAAAAGAAACCTCTATAAATTCATTCATTTAATCATTCTTTCATTCAAGAAATATTTGTTGAGCACCAAACATGTGTCTTGGCAATTTTCTAGCCCTGGGAATACAGCCACAGTGCTAGCTACATGGCACAAGTTCTCAGGCAACCATTCACATCGTGATCTAACAGAAATACAGCCAGGAATGCCGTATAGAACCACTCCAATGCTTGGTGATCTATCAGAATGGCTACCTAGGAGTTTTACAATGCACAGACCACATGCCATAAGTGACAGTCTTGGGTATAACAGTGAACAAAACAAAAATCCTGTCCTACCGGAGCTTATATTCTAATAGAGACAGAAAAAGAACAAAATATGGAAAGTGTTTAGTATTAAGGAAGGGGTAAGTGATATAAACAAGAATAAAGTAGACAATGAAGATAGGGGTATCAGAAGTCAGAGCTGAGGAAAGAGTAATAATTTTAAATAGACTGCTCAGGTCTACTAAGAAGGTGACATTATAGCAAAGATTTAAATGAGGGAAAAGTGAACCACAGAGATACCTGGGAAAAGCATATTAGGCAGAGGGAACAGCCACTGCACAGGCTCAGTCATAGCAACTTTCCTGGCACATTTCAGGGAAAGCAAAGAAGCCAGCGTGGATGAGTTCAGAGAAGAAGGAAAGCTTAGGTGATGAAGGGAGGAAGGTAAATTTGGCCAAATGGTATTGAGTCTTATTGGCCACTGTATGGACACTGGCCTCTACAGTGAAAGAGACTGGAAGACCTCTGCTGCTGCTGCTGCTGCTAAGTCACATCAGTCGTGTCCGACTCTGTGCGACCCCACAGACGGCAGCCCACCAGGCTCCCCCGTCCCTGGGATTCTCCAGGCAAGAACACTGGAGTGGGTTGCCATTTCCTTCTCCAATGCAGGAAAGCGAAAAGTGAAAGTGAAGTCGCTCAGTCGTGTCCGACCCTCAGCAACCCCATGGACTGCAACCTTCCAGGCTCCTCCATCCATGGGATTTTCCAGGCAAGAGTACTGGAGTGGGGTGCCATTGCCTTCTCCGGGAAGACCTCTAGAGAATTCTAAATAAAGGAATGACATCATCTGACCCATGTTTTAAAGGATCACTTAGGCTGCTCTGCTGAGAATAGATTGTAAGAACACAAGGTTACCCAAAGAGAAACCTGC
This sequence comes from Neotragus moschatus, assembly GCA_006410615.1. NCBI lineage: Eukaryota > Metazoa > Chordata > Mammalia > Artiodactyla > Bovidae > Neotragus > Neotragus moschatus. The sequence continues at coordinate 978,604 of SJYA01001694.1, read as the reverse complement.
TCAGGCTGTTACAATAATCTAGATGACAGATGAAGGAGGTTTAGATCAGAGTGGTTGCAGTACAGATGGTAAGAATGGTCAAATTCTGAATTTATTTTGAAAGTAGAGCCAATATAATTTCCTGACAGTTAACATGCAATGTGAGAGATGATTAAAGGTGATTTCCCCCCCACCCCCCCCCCCCGAGGAGGAGGTGGGGGTCCCAGCAGTGGGCAGGCACTCCTGTGGACAGGAGGCAGCCCCAGGACATGGCACTGGCTGAGGATGGGGTGGGGGGTGGAACGCCGAGGGGATGCGGTTCCGCTGCCTTCCAGCCGTGNCCCCCCGAGGACTTTGATCTGGAAACTGAAAGACTGAAGTTGTCTTTAACTATGATGTAGAAGACCGAAAATAAAGCAGTTTTAGGACAGGAGGACTGTTTGGGGCATGTTAAACTTAAAATGTCTGTTAGACATCCAAGTAGGGATATTTCTGACAGCACCTGGATATATAACTATGTGATTAAAGGGACAGCTCTAGGCTGTAGATTAAAACTTGTAAATCACCAGCAAATAGATTTTAATACATGGGACTGGAAAACCATGAAGATTGAGTCTGGAAAGAGGACTGAGCTGTGGGGTGTACCAACAGTGAGCCTGATGAGAGAAGACACTGAAGAACAGGCAGTGAGGCTGAAGGCAAATTAGAGTGTGCGGTTCTGGAAACTAAATGGGGGGGAAAAATCATCCCAAGGGGGATGCTGATAGTAGATTAAGTAAGATGAGGAAAACTAATCTCAAAATTCAGAAAATAGCTTACACTGTTCTCTTGGTAATTGCTTGAGGGGAGAATGGAAAGAGAAATGGAGAAAGTGAGTATGGAAAAATCCTTTCAAGGAGTTTTGCTGTTAAGGGAATCAGAGAAATGGGGCAGTATCAGAAGTGAGAATTGCAATCAAAAGAAGGTTTTTAAAAAGCAGTAAGGAGGGTGCGGTGGGAAAGAGCAGGCTGGTAATGCTAATGAGAAGTGGAAAACCCAGTGAAGAGGAAAATGATGATGCAGGAACTGGATTGGAAATGAAGGCGACTGCAGAAGCAATGCCTCCCAGTGGACGCGAGGTGGCCAAATTTAGGAGCCTGAAGATTAAATTGAGAATAACAGGAAGGCAGAGTGAGTAGAAGGGGACAGATACGGTGGAAGGGCGGAAGCAGGGGTGGGTGGGGTTGCGGGTTCTCCCCTGGTGGCTTCCACTGTCTCATAGAAATAGGCCAGGAGCTCTCAAGGGTCACAGGTTAGAGGGGAGAGCCAAGTAGCCAAGGCTAGGGCCACTGCCAGGCCTTGCGGAGCGGGAGCTGAAGCTATGGGAAGCTGCTTGTACGGCTGACACCCCTTATTCAAGAGGAACACTGGTCCATACAAGCAAAACAGAGTTCCGGAGCCCCCACAAACCAGGGTTGCCCCCGCAAACTGCAGAGGCCCACCGGGCCCAACGCCCCGTGCGGAGCGCCTCCTCTCAGACCTGCCTGGCCAGACACAAAGAAGATACACGGGTCCTCTGGCCAGATACAGAGAAGCTACGCGGGCCGCGCAACAGCTTTATGTTCTAGAACGTTCCTCTCAAGCAACCTGCACGCCTCAGATGAGGGTTCTCTCTGAGGCAAGCAGGGAAACTCACCTCCACTCAGTCCCTGGGATGTTGCAACGTTGTTGGGGACTCATCCGTCACTGGGGGGCCACATCTCCTCCCCAGGGTCCTGCCCTCAGCTGACCGCCACCCGCCGCCATGAGTCATGAGACACCCCTCTCCCCCCTCGAAGATCCATGAGACCCCCCCAAGACCCGCGAGACCGCTGAGACCCGCGAGATCTGCGCCCACCTCTCCCCCACCCTGGGTTGTAACCTCCGCCTAGTTTCGTAGAGGGGCCATCCTGGGCGGGCAGCAGGACATCCTGAAAACCTAGGCTTCTGTCTCCTCTGGAAACAGCAAGAGATCCTTCCTCTCTTAGGTACAATGAACCTCACTCTGGTGTTCGCGCTTGAGCCAGCCTGGGCCAGGCATCCCCAGAACCCTTCGATGCGACCAAGAAGAAGCGAGGGCAGTGTGGGCAGCGGAAGTTAGTTATTTCACTGAGCCTGGGGTGGAGAAACGATCAGAAATAGATGGGAAATTGATCAAAAGGGGAGCAGGGAGAGGAGCGGGGAGGAAACCGGCAATTTTAACCTGAATGCACGAGGACTTTGGACCTACATACAATATAGCAAGAAAATGAGAAACCTTGGGAAGTTTGTTTATGTGGCCTCGGTAAGGCTGGTTGAGGAGGTCTTAGTGTGAGTGCACACCCTGCCCACCCCTCCCCACCCAACACAGCAGTCCCCTGCACACTCCTTGCTCACTGGCGAAATAGGTACATCAGTAGTCACGTGGTGTTTGACGCGCAGGTCNAGTTTGTTTATGTGGCCTCGGTAAGGCTGGTTGAGGAGGTCTTAGTGTGAGTGCACACCCTGCCCACCCCTCCCCACCCAACACAGCAGTCCCCTGCACACTCCTTGCTCACTGGCGAAATAGGTACATCAGTAGTCACGTGGTGTTTGACGCGCAGGTCCCAAGATACCATGATTTTCATCATGTCTTCCATTTACTCTTTGCTTTTGAAACAATTTCCAGTGTCTTATCAAAATCATGTGAAGTTTCCTTTCTAGTGTACCTAGTTTAAGTTGTAGAAAATTCCAGAAGACCTCAGATCCAAGACTTAAGTGTGTTTTGATACTTAAACTGTAAGTCAGGTTTTGTAGCTCCTTCTTCAGATGCAAAAGGAAAACAGAGTCAATATAAAGCAGGCTTTACCTTGGTCAGATTTATATATATAGATATATATTTTTTAAAATTCAAGAGTTTAGGGACTTCCCTGGTGGTCCAGTGGTTAAGACTTCACTTTTCAGTGCAGGGAATGCAGGTTCTATCCCTCCTCAGGGAGTTAAGATCAGACATGCCTCAAATAAAACAAGCAATATTGTAACAAATTCAATAAAGACTTTAAAAAGTGTTTGCTGCTGCTGCTGCTAAGTCGGTTCAGTCGTGCCCAACTCTGTGCGACCCCATAGACGGCAGCCCACTAGGCTCTGTCCTTGGGATTCTCCAGGCAAGAATACTGGAGTGGGTTGCTGTTTCCTAGTCACACACACCTGTGAAACTAGCCCTACAATGGAAAGAGTGAGTATATCCAGCCCTTCTAAAAGTTTTGTTGTGTGCCTTTATAACACCTCCATTCTGCCCTTTTTGGCTTCCCCCTACCAGTCAGGTGACTGATTTACTTTCTGACACTACAGATTAGCTTTTATTTTCTAGAATTTTCTGTAAATAAAATCCTATATTATTTATTATTTTTGTCTGGTTTCTGCCATTCTGCATAATGATTTTAAACTCTTTCATGTCCGCGCATGTATCAGCAGTTCATTCCTTTTACTGGTGTGTAGTATTTCTTATGTGAATGCACCAGCATTTATTTTTTTACTTATTGATGACTATTCTGATGGTTTCCATTTCAGGCTATTACAATAAAGCTGCTGTGAATATTCTTTCATAGTTATAATAAAAAATATGAGCAAAATATTGGCTGTGAAAGGGAGAGACAGCAAATGGACTGTGAGACTATGATAGGACTGCTGAACAGGTACAAAGGCTCCATTGAAGTTTGTAGTATGAACTTATAAGGCCAGTCAGCATGATTTTGTGTATCTTTCCAGCCATCTTCAGCTGCATGAGTATAGGCATAAAGACAGAGTTACATTTAACCAAGGTTAAAGTTTTTCTCTGAGAATACTTCAAGGCAGAAGGGGGGCAAGATATTTGAGAGTGCATCCAACAGAGGAAGGATGCTGGTTGGCCTTCAAGTTTGGAGAAGGACTTGACTGTGTTTGTGTTCAAGTATATATACATGTGTGTATATATACACATATATATAGATAATTTTGTAACTCTAATCTCAGTATGTATATGTATGTGTGCATATATATACATGTATATATACACCAAGTGTATATATTTCAGTCTTTTTCTGTACCAAACTGTCAGCTTAATAAGCTCTTAGTTCATGCCAAGAGACATGAAAAAGAGAGAATGGGTGGTTTATTTGTAGGACTCTGGGACATTCCAGAAAGGCTATTCAAACATATTTGAAGGGAATTCAGCAAAGAAATAGGATGGACTCATCCATATCCACCTTTTTCTCTGCCACTCTCCACTGCTCATCCTCAAGCTGTAAGAAGATGGATTTGTGTGTTAATACACACTGCAGGAGGTCTGTGGTGGTCNAATGGGTGGTTTATTTGTAGGACTCTGGGACATTCCAGAAAGGCTATTCAAACATATTTGAAGGGAATTCAGCAAAGAAATAGGATGGACTCATCCATATCCACCTTTTTCTCTGCCACTCTCCACTGCTCATCCTCAAGCTGTAAGAGGATGGATTTGTGTGTTAATACACACTGCAGGAGGTCTGTGGTGGTCTGAACGACTTTGTGGTGGCCTGAACTAAGTATATTTCCACAACAAAAAGTCACAACATACACAAATGTTGACAGAGTTTACACAGAACACTAGAACACTCATCCCCTGAACAGGTAAACCTAGGCTCAGGTTCTGGTGTACTGTACCCTAAAAGGCAAGTCCCCTAACCTTGCTGAGCCACTGTTTCCACATCTGGAAAATGAGGTCATTCTTGATCTGCCCATCTAACAGAATTATAACGACAATCCTTTGGGAGAGCAGCGGGTATGTCTATCTCAGTACTTATTTGAACCCTTGTATCTTGGACAGTGCTGGGCTCATAGTAAACTCAACCAACATTGATGGTTAAACGATAGAGCAAATGATGAATGTGAAAGAACATTTTTAAACTAGCAAGTTATGACACAAATGTTAAAGAATCTGCATTCATTTTCTGACTTATACATTCTTCTTTCTCCACACTGGTATTGCTCCAGACAGTTCCCCTGTAACAGGCCCACGCTTCAACCTAAAAGTTTTCCCCAGGCCTCCCTGGCCAATGTGGTATCTGCAAATATCCAATCAGCCAACCAATAATCATGAACAACAATCCCCAGCACAGCTGAGCTCGCCTAGGTCACCTAAGTCACAGTGCTCCCAACTTCTTGAACATACCAGTCTCCCAGGACCACCCCTTGCACAGAACCCTCCCCTCTGCGGACCTCCAGGGATATTTAATAAACTTGGTCCACCAAGAGCCCTCCCTAGTCAAACAAATTTCACTCAAGACCTCACCTTCTCCATCTCAGCCTAACTTCTCAGCCCCCTTTTATCCCCATTTCAGCCCAGGACTCCAGTCTCTTTAAACAACCATCCTGGCAGCTGGTAGAGGAAGAAGTGGAACCTAGTGGCAGCAGCCAAATTATTAGCCCCTTTGCCTTTACTTTTTAGCAACTCTAAAAGCAATGTCATGGGTAACCTTAGAGTAATCCAGGACAAATTCAACAGAATACTATCCTTGCCAACACTTCTCAGGTGAATGTGACAAAGGGGAAAAAAAGTTTCAAAAGCTGCTGATGCCACCACTTAGACCACCTATTAGCCAAGTGATATGATGCTTAATCTCTCCAAGCTTCCATTTACCACCTAAAAAGTAAAGATTATAGTCTCTTTTGCACAGGATTGTTGGATGGATAACAGAAATCATTTAAGTACATAACACAGCACCTGGCACTTTATGTCTTAGTCAGTGTCAGTTTCTGTCCTCCTCTGACTCAAGACATCCAATTGCAGCCACAGCCCAGACCCAGATGGAAACCTTTCCCATAATGTTTTACTTGTGGACCCTTCTTCCTTCATCACTGCAGGAAGGAAATTAACATTTCCCTGCATTCTCCTCCTACCTGACCCTTCTCAGAATCACCCTGGGATGACTTTGTCTTTCACAGAGGCTCAGAAATGTCAGGTGATTTTCTCAAGGTCACATAGCTCCTGCGAGGCTTAGCTGAGATACAACCCTGCTTCTCTGGAACTCGAATCTACTTTTATGCTTTCCACAGCTCTTCCCTTCAAAAGGATGCATATGAATCAGAATCAAAAACTGGTTTAAATGATTATACAACATCAAGGAAAGAAACATCATCCAAGAAGGGTAGTTTACTCAAGGGACAGTTTTTTCATATTTTCGAATATCGGGCTGTCCTTGAATCTCCTTCTCTCTTCTGAATTTTCCACTCACTCCACAAGGTGGCAGTATTCAGCAAAGTTAGGTGTAAAGCAATGTATTTACCAGGGATCCTTGAGGGTATCAACCTCTCATCTCTATCAAGCCCCTGCAAGGGAAAGCCCCTCACTGATAAGTACTCTAGAATATGCTGGGGAGAACAAAGATGAATATCACAACAGGAAAGTGTCCTTCAAGTCCCCTACCCCGTGAAGACAAAAAATGTATCTTCAGGGGCTGACCTGCTGCTTGGTTACAAGTCAAGGCAGAGAAACAAGAAAAAAAGAAATGAAGCAAGGGAGAGAGGGATAGAGGGAGGAAAGAAGGGGGGAAGGAAATGAGATAAGAAGGAAAAGAAAGAAGGATAAAGACAAAAGAGGCTGGCAAACAGTAAAGGAACACGGCCATGGTTAATAGTCAAGGAAAGCAAGAAGGAAAGAGAAGAACGTTTTGATAGTGAGGACCTTACATTTCTAGCAACCCAGGTCAGTACATGTAGGAAATTCGAGAGAGACGATCACTTAGGCAGAGTCATACAGCAGTCAGGGCAGAATCACCATTTGTGCAAAGCTAACTTTCAGCCATGAGGCACAAGTAGGGCACTGAATCCAAGCAAACTCCACAGGGCTCCAGGGTCAAAGACCCATGGATTGCTCAAGTTAAAACTGACCTAGGGCTACTACTTCCAGAAAGAGGAGCAGGCATATTTTTCCCTATGTTTTCTGCTAAGTACAAATAAAAACCCTAGACTCAGAAAAGACAAGCAGACTAGAGACCTCGTGACACAAGGAGCTANGGGCACTGAATCCAAGCAAACTCCACAGGGCTCCAGGGTCAAAGACCCATGGATTGCTCAAGTTAAAACTGACCTAGGGCTACTACTTCCAGAAAGAGGAGCAGGCATATTTTTCCCTATGTTTTCTGCTAAGTACAAATAAAAACCCTAGACTCAGAAAAGACAAGCAGACTAGAGACCTCGTGACACAAGGAGCTACACAATGGTGAGTTCTCTAAGTTTTCTTTTTTACAAAATCCAGTTTCTGATATTTTTTTTTTTTTTTTTCCTACTTTCTACAATAGACATTTATTTCTCACAGTTCTGAAGGCTGGAAGTCCAAGATCAGGACTCCAGCATGGTCTGGTTCTGGTGAGAACTTTCTTCTTGGCCTGCAGACAGCCACCTCCTTGCTGTGTCTTCACATGACGCAGAAAGAAACAGATCTTTTTTTAATATTTTATTATGTATTTATTTGGCTGTTTTGGCAACACACAGAATTTTGATCTTCACTTCAGCATGCTGGATCTTTTTGCTTGAAGCATGCAGGATCTCTAGTTGTAGCCTCTGGAATCTTCAGTTGTGGCGTGTGCGATCTTCAGTTGCAGCATGCAAACTCTTGGTTGTGGCGTGTGGGATCTAGTTCCTTGACCAGGGAGAAAACTCAGACCCTCTGCATTGGGAGTGTGAAGCCTTAGCTGCTGGACCACCAGGAAAGTCCCCTTCCTCTTTTACAAGACTACAGTCCTACTGGTTTAGGGTCCCACCCTTATGACCTCACTTAACCTTAATTGCCTCCTAATGACTATCTCCACATACAGTTATATTACGGATTAGGGCTTTGACATTTGACTGGTGGGGGGCACAATTCAGCTCCTAGTAGTGGGGGAATTGATGGGTTGGGTTATCTCAGCCTAATATCATTAAGTATTCAAAGGAGACAACTAGTTCTCTATGTCTAGAGTCCTTGCCCCCCAAGCCACCTTCTAGTATTCTTGCTTTCAGTGGTCTTTAAGGAAATGCACTGGTCTGGCCAGCACAAAAACTTAGTATACTTGGTGCACATTAAATATTGTGACATAATCAGTGTAGGTCAGAATGCTCAAGACTGAAAACTTTTGGCTGCACCTACAAAATGGAGACCCAGATTCTGGACTTTGCTGAATTCCTCACAGTATATACAACTGCAAAAGGTTTCCTAATGGTCAGCCAGACTCGCTCAGGAAATATTCTTCTGCACCAACAGCTGCTATCTTGCCTAGCTCATATAGAAGGAGGAAACAACAAAGAGAAAGGGCTATGGAGCAGGCCCTTGAAGTCCATGGGGAAAAGATTCCCTGGAGTTTTGCAGTGCCCAATCTGTGCAGGGGCCCTGTTTGTGGTCACTAAAGCAAAGTTCAAATGCCAATGCTTCTACTTACCTACTACAGGATTCTAGGTAAGTCATTAACTTATCTACCTTGGAAAAAGTATGTTGAGAAAAAATATATACACCTCAGAAAAGTGAATTGAGTGGAAAATGGTATGTGAACCTTTAGCCCAGTACCCTGCATTCATAGGCAATCAAAAATTATGACTCTATTTTTAGTGAAGAAAAAAAGAAGGAATAATAAAAGCCATTGGAGAGATATTGTGCATTTTGTTTCAACATATGATTCCACTGCTGACAACCTAATATTGCAATGAAATGGTTATTCAGAACCATTCCATAAAATCTGCACGGGCTGTGGGGCATAAGAGAATAGTAGACGGAATTGCCCATGAAATGGCATGGAGTCCACATTTCTGCCCAGAGGGGATCCATTTTCAATTTTGATCATCACTCTCCCATCAGTAAGATACTCTTCCTGCAAAAAGCAGCTAGAAATTCCCCTGAATTGGCATGAGGAAACTTCCAGGAATCATCTATATGTTCATTATCTTGATTCTATATGTATCTATGTCAAAACATCAAATTATATGCTTTAAATAGGCACAGTCTATTGTATATCAATTAACACTGATCCAGGTAAAGAATGCACATATGGGGTGGGGCTGCAAGGGGAGGGGGTGGTAGGAGATTAAATGTAGGATAAAATGTGCATAGATTAGAAGGAGCTGTCAGAATTTTGAAGGACATGGTAAAAGGAATAAATCTCCTAGGAAAGTGACTGATCAGGACTGCTGTTAAAATAAGCCTGGAACTATTTTTATATGGGATTAAAGGCCTAAAAAGAAAGTGCCATCCCCCCGGAGAATGGGACAGAAATGACATGAAACACAGCAAATCCTTAAGAGGAGTCCTTTCACAGTCATTTCTAACCCATCCTGTGTACTGCTGTCAGAATCGTTTTTCTCAGAGATCACTTTCACCATGAGCTCTCCCACTTCCTGTGGTCCTGCATGTTTTATGTGGACGAGTACCATACCTGCCTTGCCTGTCCCCAACTTTTCTCCTCTACTATCCAGTCTAACAGGCCCACTGGCTTTTCCCAGCACGTCCTCAGCAATCCCGAGGTTACACCGTTCCTTTCCACTCCGTGGCTGTCCTTCTCCTTTCTCCGTTAGACTCCAAGCTGCCCATCCTTTTAGACCCAGCTTAATTTCACATCCTCTGCAAATCCATTCTTGGCTTCACCACTAGACGATAAATTATCTTTCCTTTCATTAAAAACCTATCTATAGAGACTATATTTCTGAACCCAAAATGGGGACATGTGGATGTGGAATTTTCTACTGTTGACAGATGTGAAAGACAGTCTGGGAAATGTTGCTTGAATGCTCAAAAATTGGACTCTAGAGACTGTTTTGATAGTTAATGGGGCCAGCAAACAATATTTGAAATGGTGATAGGATAGGGCATTCAGGATGCATGGCTGTATCTGTCCTTCAGCTTTTGGCATGAGCTACATACAGTGCACTATTAAATGCTTTTATCCATATTATTTTTTCCAAACTAAGCTTTAATTTCATTGGGAAGAGGCACTATATCAATACCTAGATTTACTCCCAACACCTCGGTTGAGCTATAGAGCAAAAAACTGATTATGAATAAATAACTCCAAATTCATAATCTCTGTGGGAAAATAATTCGCATATAGTATCACCATCATCCACACATACTTATCTATTCTTCTGTGAACAACACCTCACACCTGGGATAAAGTTCACATGAGTGATACAGAGAAGAAGTAGAGTCAGGAATTTGGGGGGGGGGGGTGCTCCAAGAGTAGACACAGGAATCCTGTGTCATTTATGGGAATTCCCTGGTGGTCCAGGAGTTAGGACTCCTTGCTTCCATTGCAGCAGGCATGGATTCAATCCCTGGTCAGAGAACTAAGACCCCACAAACCACTCAGCATAGGCAGAAACAATAAGAAATAATAAATAAATAAAATCCTGTCATTTGTACCATTCTATAACCCATATCCACAGTTCAGTTCAGTTCAGTTGCTCAGTCCTGTCCAACTCTTTGTGACCCCATGGTTGCCAGGACTCCCTGTCCATCACCAACTCCCTGAGTTTACCCAAACTCATGTCCGTTGAGTCAGTGATACCATCTAACCATTTCAACCTCTGTTGGCCCCTCCTCCTCCTGCCTTCAATCTTTCTCAGAATCAGGGTCTTTTCCAATGAGTCAGTTCTTCGCATCAGGTAGCCAAAGTATTGGAGTTTCAGCTTCAACNCAGAATTGATAACTGTAATACAAGCCTTGGAGAGGGCAAAAGGAAAAAAAGTTACCATTTATACTGACAGCCGGTATGCATTTGGTACTGTGCATATCCAAGGCCCAATATATAAAGAACGGGGGCTCATGACAGCAGAGGGAAAGGAGATCAAAAACCTACCCAAAATTCATAAACTCTTAACAGCAGTCCACTTGCCCCAAGCAGTATCCATAGTACATGTCCCGGGGCACCAGAAAGGAGAAGATGCCAGGGCCCGAGGCAACTGTGCTGCTGATGCAGCAGCCCCTGAGGTGGCCGCTGGAGACTGCAAAGCACATGTTCTAACCATGGGACTGCCACCGCCAGGGATGGGAGCTCTTCCCCCAAGCACCATATACTGCCCCTCAGATTTAAGCTGGATACAGGGCAATACCACCNTGCCAGGGCCCGAGGCAACTGTGCTGCTGATGCAGCAGCCCCTGAGGTGGCCGCTGGAGACTGCAAAGCACATGTTCTAACCATGGGACTGCCACCGCCAGGGATGGGAGCTCTTCCCCCAAGCACCATATACTGCCCCTCAGATTTAAGCTGGATACAGGGCAATACCACCCGTCCTGCGGGTGAGGACGGATGGTATCGGGACTCTGATGACAATCTGTTGCTTCCTGCTGACCTGGGAAGACATCTCTGCACCCATTTGCATCAAACTACCCACTTGGGAGAGAAAAAGACTTCGACACGTCTACAAACAGCGCAGATGCGGTTTCCCCGGCAAAAGGAAATCATACAGGACATTGTTTGCGCCTGCAAGGCCTGTCAGCTGATGAGACCAGGAAAAGGGCAGCACACAGGTGTAAGGTACCAGGGGGAAAGACTGGGGCATCATTGGGAGATAGACTTTACAGTGGTAAGGCCAGGCAAGTATGAGCATTGTTACCTGTTAGTTTTAGTGGACACATTTTCTGGGTGGGTGGAAGCCTACCCCACTAAAAAGGAAACAGCAATAGTAGTGGCTAAGNCCATACAGGACATTGTTCGCACCTGCAAGGCCTGTCAGCTGATGAGACCAGGAAAAGGGCAGCACACAGGTGTAAGGTACCCGGAGGGGCGGGGGGGGGAACCGGGGTATCATTGGGAGATAGACTTTACAGAGGTAAGGCCAGGCAAGTATGGGTATCATTACCTGTTAGTTTTGGTAGACACGTTTTCTGAGTGGGTGGAAGCCTACCCCACTTAAAAGGATACAGCAATAGTAGTGGCTAAGAGGCTCCTAGAGNGGGCGGGGGGGGGAACCGGGGTATCATTGGGAGATAGACTTTACAGAGGTAAGGCCAGGCAAGTATGGGTATCATTACCTGTTAGTTTTGGTAGACACGTTTTCTGAGTGGGTGGAAGCCTACCCCACTTAAAAGGATACAGCAATAGTAGTGGCTAAGAGGCTCCTAGAGGAGATAATACCTAGGTTTGGGCTGCCGGCATCTATCGGCTCTGATAATGGACCTGCATTTGTGAGTCAAATTGTTCAGGGACTGGCCTCAGCTCTGGGGACTAAATGGAAGTTACACTGCGAATACAGCCCCCCAGAGCTCAAGACAGGTAGGAAGAATGAATCGAACCCTAAAGGAAACTTTAACAAAGCTAGCAATAGAGACTGGCGGGGACTGGGTGACCCTCTTTCCCTTCACGCCTTTTTGGGCACGCAACACTCCTTACAAATTAGGTCTGACTCATTTTGAGATTGTTTATGGAGGTCTGCTCCCTGCTTGCCCCATGTTCGAAGGGAAATCTAAGCCATCCCCTTCGCTGCGTTCATTTCAACAGGAGATATTAGCTTTGAGTAAAGTACATAAACATATCTGGTCACTGATACGAGAAGTACATGAAGGTCAAAATAAAGGAACAATCCCGTCTCATGGTATGGGCCTGGGAGATTGGGTTTGGGTTAAGAGACATCAGTCAAAAACTTTAGAACCAAGATGGAAGGGCCCTTATGTTGTTCTCCTTACCACCACCACTGCCCGAAAGGTAGATGGAATTGGACCATGGGTGCATTGCAGCCACGCGCGTCATACCACCCCAGAGGAACAGGAAAAGGCCCAGGAAGAATGGAAGGCAATGCAGCATCCCATCAACCCCTTAAAGATGAAGCTCATCCACCGATGGGCCCCAGACGACTCATCCTGACTCTCCTGCTGATGGCCATCCTTCTCCAACCTGGGATGGCTGACGCTAACTCACATCAACCTGCCAGGATCATCTGGAAACTTCAAAACGGACTGACACAAGAGGTGCTCAACTCGATTACAGAAGTACATCCTCCAAACACCCGGTGGCCAGATCTGTATTTTGACCTGAAACCTGTAGTAGGGGTATCTTGGGCGAGGGGTTTCCTCCGGCAGCAGGGATTCTGGGCATGTCCAGGACACCAGAGGAGCAACTGGAAGACTTGTGGGTGAATACAGGACTATTTCTGTAAGTCATGGGATTGCGTGACCTCTAATGATGGGCCTCAGCGTTGGGAGGTAGGTAATCGAGACTTCCTCAATTTCTCATTCATTAAGCCCACTGCCAGGGAGCTTGGAGACTGACTGTGAAGAGAGTTGTAACTATGCACAAGTTAGGATAAGATTCAATCAGGAGGCAGCAGTAAAAAAGAGATCTTGGGTTTCTGGCCTGTCCTGGGGAATACAGACGAGAACAGTTGGGGGCCCTTACTATGGAGGAGTTATAATCCTCAGCCAGATCATAGAGCCAATACAGGTACACAGTATAGGTCCAAACCCGGTTGAGAAGATTGATCTGGCACTGAGTCTTGCCACACCGGGTTCTGCATCCTCCACTTCCCTCGGTCCCCAAAGCCTCATCCCCAATATGGGAAAGTCCGACCCATTATGGAAGTTAGTTAAGGCAGCATATGCAACCCTAAACCAAACTAACTCAGAAGCAACTACTGCCTGTTGGCTCTGCTGCAACCTATATCCTCCCTATTATGAGGTGGTAGGCTTCAACGCCTCTTACAACCTGATCACAAGCATGGATCCACATTGGTTTCAGTGGGGAGACTGAAAGGTGGGCCTCACAATGAAGGAAGTTTGGGGAAAGAGACTTTGTATAGGCAGAGTTCCACCTGAGAGATCTCCCTTATGCGCCCAAATTGCTGAGCTCACAGAGTCAGATAAAGCGAAATGGGTTGTGCCTGGAGAAGGAGGGTGGTGGGTCTGCTCTCATACAGGTCTGACTCCCTGCCTGCATGCCTCGGTTTTTAATCAAAATGGGGAATTTTGTATGCTGGTGATTATTGTGCCCAAAATCTTATACAACCCTGAAGAAATTCTGTATGACTATTTGGCTGGAAAAATAGTGAAACAATTGACAGAGAACAGAGTTAAAAGGGAGCCTATCACAGCCATCACATTGGCAACCATATTTGGTCTTGGGATTGCCGGGGCAGGGACAAGGATAGCCTCCCTGACTATGCAAAATCAGGGGTTTAGTTCCCTGCGAGCTGCCATAGATGAGGATATCACTCGAAAAGAGCAGTCAATCAGCCACCTTGAAAAATCTCTAATTTCACTATCGGAAGTGGTTTTACAAAACAGAAGGGGCCTAGATTTGATTTTCCTGCAACGGGGGGGGCTCTGCGCATCCCTAGGAGAAGAGTGTTGCTTTTATGCAGACCACACTGGGGTAGTGAGAGAGTCTATGGCAAAAGTTAGAGAAGGGCTGGCCCAGTGGAAGAGGGAACGAGAGGCCCAACAAGGATGGTTCGAGTCTTGGTTCCATCAGTCCCCTTGGTTAACAACACTAATTTCTACCCTGCTTGGTCCGNAATCAGCCACCTTGAAAAATCTCTAACTTCACTACCGGAGGTGGTTTTACAAAACAGAAGGGACCTAGATTTGATTTTCCTGCAACAGGGGTGGCTCTGCGCATCCCTAGAAGAAGAGTGTTGCTTTTACATAGACCATACTGGGGTAGTGAGAGAGTCTATGGCAAAAGTTAGAGAAGGCCTGGCGCAGCAGAAGAGGGAACGAGAGGCCCAACAGGGATGGTTCGAGTCATGGTTCCATCAGTCCCCTTGGTTAACAACACTAATTTCTACCCTGCTTGGTCTGCTTATTGTACTTCTGCTTATCCTTACCTTCGGCCCTTGCATTATAAATAGATTAATAGCCTTGTAAGAGAGCGTATTAGCACAGTTCAAGTAAAGGTGCTGAGACAGCAATATCAGGCAGTGTCTCAGAATGGAGAGGAAGATTCCTCTCAATGATCAAAAGGACAGGGGGGAATGTTGGGAACTAACATTCGCCATGCAGGTTTTAAGGCCTAAGTTCCATCTTATCAAATAGCTGAATAGTTGCCCCGGAGGAACTGAGATCATCTTCCACCGGGGCTAGGATTTGGCCAATCAGCATGGTCCCTGTAGCCTGGTCTGAGCCAATCAGAACTTAATGGACCTCCCCTAAGAAAAGCCCATGCACGCAAAAATTTAGCCAATTAAAAGATGCAAGAGACTCTTGTAACCAATCCACCCTTACCAACTCTTTGTCTTTGTTCCAAACTTATAAATAATACTGAGATTCAGGGCTTGGGGCTCTTACCCAACTCCACTGCGTTGGATGCGGTTTGGGCCCTAGCTCGAGCTAGCTATAAACCCCTTTTTGCTTTTGCATTGCTGTGGACGTTTTTGTTCTCTCAGTTTGGGGAACTCGGACTTGGGGCACAACAGTATGAAAAAGCTCTGCTCTACTCCATCTTATACCCACTGTTTACTCCAAATAGCCTGGGTCCAGCCATGTCAACTGTATCCACAACACGAGAGGCCTGCAGGAAACCTGATTAAACAAGGACAAGATGTTTTGGATTACCTATNTATAAACCCCTTTTTGCTTTTGCATTGCTGTGGACGTTTTTGTTCTCTCAGTTTGGGGAACTCGGACTTGGGGCACAACAGTATGAAAAAGCTCTGCTCTACTCCATCTTATACCCACTGTTTACTCCAAATAGCCTGGGTCCAGCCATGTCAACTGTATCCACAACACGAGAGGCCTGCAGGAAACCTGATTAAACAAGGACAAGATGTTTTGGATTACCTATAACTTACCTTATATGGTTTCTCTGAGGGTGACAAGAAGTCAAATATATGGACATATAATTGGCTTTGCAAAAAGTCTTCCTACCCTGACTCCTTAAAGTTACTACTCCCTCACTCTACGTTCCTCTAAATATATAAAGTTTGGGTCACTTGTTTGCTATCTTTTACCAGTTGCCTTTCATGTTGGTGATCTGCTCGTGTTTATGTCTTACTTCCCAATTATGTTGTAAACACTTCAAGGCAGATGCAGGCACAGTGCTCTATTAATGTTAACATACCCCTGGTGACTAGGACAGAAGCTCAACAGAAGCTCAAATAAAAGTGACATTTTTAAGCCTGTATTTGTAGGTACTTGATAAACATTTTGCTAAATGTTTTATATGCATTATCTCATTTGATCCCTATAACCACAATCCTATAAGCTGGGTATTACCTTGAGGAAACTGAAATTCAGCCTTACATATAGGTGGGAACCGAAACAAAGCCAGGCCTTGGTGATACCAAAATCCCTGCTCTCAGCTAGTGTGATACAGTGTAGGACATCTGCATTCATTGTATCAAAGTGGCATTGCTTCTTACAAGCCCTTCTATGAGAACTGGCTGTGTCAAGTGTTTAATATAGTAAGTGCTCAAAAACTATCAGTTACTTTCAGTATTCAACATTATGTTCCAAAACACCTGGTCATATATAGCATTTGATTTGTTTGTTTCTCAAAACAACCTTTGGGGTATAGAAGCCCCATTATTATCCTTAATGTTACAGGTGAAGAAACTGAGGCTTAGGGGTGTGAAGGAGCCCAGGCATCTCCTCCTGTTCATCCCTCTTTCTGCTCTGCTACTCCCTCACTTATGTCACACTCCATCCAGTCTGGAACAATCTCAGTTCCATTCAGTTGCTCAGTCATATCCAACTCTTTGTGACCCCATGGACTGGAGCACGCCAGGCTTCCCTGTCCATCACTAACCCCTGGAGCTTGCTCAAACTCATGTCCATTGAGTCAGTGATGCCATCCAACCACCTCATCCTCTGTCATCCCCTTTTCCTCCTGCCTTCAATCTTTCCCAGCATCAGGGTCTTTTCCAGTGAGTTGGTTCTTTGCATCAGGTGGCCAAAGTATTGGAGTTTCAGCTTCAGCATCAGTCCTTCCAATGAATATTCAGGACTGATTTCCTTTAGGATGGACTGGTTGGATCTCCTTGCAGTCCAAGGGACTCTCAAGAATCTTCTCCAACACCACAGTTCAAAAGTATCAGTTCTTCAGCCCTACAATTCTGGGCTGTTCCCAACTCATGCCCTACCAGACTCCAACCTCTAAAGAGCAAGAGCAAAGACCTTCCTCCAGCTACAAGGAGTCTAAGAAAAAGCAGGTACAACTTCTTCAGGTATCAAATTCCCAATCTTTACAGGACAGAGAGTAGCTCTGGCATCTGAGCTGAGGCACCTTCTCTGATGCCTCTCCAGAGCTTTCTCCTCACAACCATCTCATCTCCAACTCCTCTAACCCCACTCCAGGCTCGCACTCTGGAGACTTCTTTTGACTTACTCCCCTGAGTTCAAAGGACTTGGGATCCAGTATGGGAAAAGAGTGTCTTCTGACTGGGCTCTTCCAGGAGCAAACCTGTCCACTTGGGTTTAATCCCCCTGCATGATCAGCTCTAGGGAAAGGCTGCTATTTGAATTCATCATTCTGGGTCTGAAAAATTAATCCACACTCCTCAAAGTTTTATTTTTAATAGGATTTTTTTTCCAAGCCAAATTTTTCCAGAGCCCATAATAAAAGAGATAAAAGTGGTAACAGTTTCTTTAGACAGTTTAAAGTTATTCCATGTGCAGAATCAAATGTATCACTTTTTAGGGAAACTGGAGAGCTAGGGCTCTCCAACAGTTTGAAAAGCCCCTAGATCACTGGGCCACTGGGCACCTGCCCAGCACCACCATCCTCTGGGTTAATGACTATGACTTGTGAAGAGCAGTGTGTTAGTGCTTAACTCAAATAAGGTTTTGAAGGCAAGGGGGATGGGCAGTGTCAGTAGCATAATTTATGGGCCTCATGCATTCATTATTAATATTTACTGAAATTTAAGGGGAGGGGGCAGATGCTTAAAAAGAAAACCAGAATTGCTCATATACTACTTTCTCCATGAAAAAAAAAAATTCCCTGGACTCACAAAATGCTTGTCAACTTAAAAAATATATATTACAACCTAAAAGTTGAGAGTTATGTTTTATTCGGTGGGAATTTTTAGGACTTCAAGCCAAGGAGACAGCATCTGAAATAACCCTGAGAGAACTGCTTCAAGGAAGGGGTGGAGGGCCAAGTAGCCAGTTTATATAAAAGTTTGCAACAAAGGGCAGGTAATCTGAACATCAAAAAATTATTGTTAGTTAAAGAAAACCAGACATCTCAAGTTAAGGAATTTAGTGCTTTTGTATGTATGGGAAGATGCAAGATTCTGGGCTCACTGAAATCATCTCAGTTATCTGGGGCCAGTATATTGTGTTTTTCTCATCACGGGCTCCCTTGGAGCTCACCATAGGGAGTGGCTGCAGTCTGATGGCTGTTAGATCACAGGTATTCTTCTCCTTCCTGAGTGCCCTTAGGGCTCACCAGCTCATACTGGAGGGCTGCAATCACTGATAACTATGACATCCGTGTTACAGGAAGGACTGGTAGGGAAGATTCCATTTCTCAATTTTACGTTGTGAATCCACTTAAATTCAGTTTTAACCCACCCCAAGATGATGCCATTCTCCCCTCCTATCCCTTCCCCTGCTCCCCCTGCCAACTTCAGCACTACTGTGTTCTTTTCTCAGAATACAAATTGAGCTTGGAGGAGGATGAGCAAGGCTCATGGCAAGTGTGATCTCTGCAGTGGGATGAGTCATCCAGCCTCCAGAGAGGCCTCTCTCCCCCAGGTTGCCAGCTTGTCTTCAGCCAGTCACCAGGGCCTGCTTACACATACCAGAAGGGATGTCTCCTGTATCATGTGGCTCTCTCACTCAGAGAACCAGTAACTGTAGTTAAATTGACCCAGAAGATGTTCTGTTCCCTGCATTTATTTTCTCTAACTGAAAGTGAAAGAGGAGAGTGAAAAAGTTGGCTTAAGGCTCAACATTCGGAAAACGAAGATCATGGCATCCAGTCCCATCACTTCGTGGGAAACAGACGGGGAAACAGTGGAAACCGTGTCAGACTTAATTTTGCTGGGCTCCAAAATCACTGCAGATGGTGACTGCAGCCATGAAATTAAAAGACGCTTATTCCTTGGAAGGAAAGTTATGACCAACCTAGATAGCATATTCGAAAGCAGAGATATTACTTTGCCGACTAAGGTCCGTCTAGTCAAGGCTACGGTTTTTCCAGTAGTCACGTATGGATGTGAGAGTTGGACTGTGAAGAAGGCTGAGCGCCAAAGAATCGATGCTTTTGAACCGTGGTGTTGGAGAAGACTCTTGAGAGTCCCTTGGACTGCAAGGATATCCAACCAGTCCATTCTGAAGGAAATTAGCCCTGGGATTTCTTCGGAAGGAATGATGCTAAAGCTGAAACTCTAGTACTTTGGCCACCTCATGCAAAGAGTTGACTCATTGGAAAAGACTCTGACGCTGGGAGGGATTGGGAGCAGGAGGAGAAGGGGACGACCGAGGATGAGATGGCTGGATGGCATCACTGACTCCATGGGCGTGAGTCTGAGTGAGCTCTGGGAGATGGTGATGGACAGGGAGGCCTGGCGTGCTGTGGTTCATGGGGTCACAAAGAGTCGGACACGACTGAGTGACTGAACTGAACTGAACTCCAGTTAGCTTTTTCCTCCTTTTTATACAGTCTGTTCATAATGGGCATGTTATTCAGATGAGATGGTAAAAGTAGATCCACTCTGCAATAGAACAGCAATCCTTTCTTCCCATTCTGAATTCTAAATGCGTGAAGGATTTTGAGCTGAACCTGATTATTTTTGCTTTTTTACCACTTGCCATTTCACACTGATCTGTTTATTCTAGTCTGTCTTGCAAACAAATATACTTCACTTCTCTCTCTTTCTTAATCCTCTGGCCCTTAGTTTTCCTGCATGGTTTCCCCCCACACTTCCCAAAGGCCTATTAAGTGATAGTCAGTGTTTCTTTGGACAAGGAGGACAGGCTGCCATCTAGTGTCCAAAAAGGGACATGCGGACGTGAAAGAAAATAGCCAACTTCTTTTGCAAAAGTACATTGCTCTGCAATTCCTGGGAACAAGGATAAAAGTTTGTCACAGAGATAGGCTGTATTCATTAAGCGCTAAATAAATGGTATGTATTTGAGAAAAAACATTCTTCTGCCCTCTCCTGTTATAGAGTTACCAAACATCCCAGTTTACTCAGAGACCTAAGACACAGGACTTTCTGTGCTAAAATCACGAAAGTCCTGGGCAAATGGACCATCTGATTACCCTATCTGGAGAGATGAAATGGCTCTTGAGTCAGAAACTGGAAAAAAGAAGAGACCTTAGGCATTTGACTGAGGAGAGAAGACTCAGCTTGAGAAAGAGAATTTTTGCTTTTATAGAAGAGACTTTGTGGATGTCACAGGGGAGAGATTCAACCAAAGAGCAGAAAAATTACCTGATGTACTAGTGAGAAATATCTGGGATCAGGAGACTAGACTGAATTTAAGGGATTCTCTGGGGTCCTCCAGACTGAAGAATCTCAGTTAAAATCATCAGAATCCAACCTGGATAAATGGTGGCAGTTTAATTGCTAAGTCATGTCTTACCCTGTGACCCCATGGACAGTAGCCTGCCCGATTCCTCTGTCCATGGGATTCTCCAGGCAAGAATACTGGAGTGGGTTACCATTTCCTCCTCCAGGGGATCTNTATGTGGAGGGTGTGTGTGTGTGTGTATGCTCAGCTGTGTCTGACTCTTTTGTGACCCCATGGACTATAGCCCCCCAGGCTCCTCTGTTCGGGGAATTTTCCAGGCAAGAATACTGGAGTGGGTTGCCATTTCCTCCTCCAGGGGATCTTCCTGATCCAGGGATCAAACCTGTGTCTCCCACATCTCCTGCATTGCCAGGCAGATTCTTTACCACTGCACCACCTTGTAAACCCATAAAGTCCTAATATAGCTTGAATGCATCAAGTAAATGCATTCAAGTAATTCAAGAAGTAAACCAGAACTGGTGCTTTATTGACCTTTTGGGAATCCCCCAGTAAGCAGGTGGACTTCAGGATAGTCATGGACCAGATGTTTGCTTCCTCCAAGATTCATATGTGGTTTCATTCTCAATGTGATGGTATTTGGAGGTGAGGCCTTTAGAAGATGATTGTTTCAATGAGATTATGAAAATAGAGTCCCCTTCCTGGCATTAGTGTCCTTAAAGAAAAGAAAGAGATTCTTTTCCACTCCAAAGGAAGAGCTCTCTCTATCCACCCCACCCCCTAGGCCATGTGAGGACACAGCAAGAAGACAAGAAGGCAGTTGACTGCAAGCCAGGAAAAAACTCTCACCAGAACCTGACCATACTAGTTAGCATCCTGACCTCAAACTTTCCACCTTCCAGAACTGTGAGAAACAAATGTCTGTTGTTTAAGCCACCCAACCTAGAGTATTTTGTTATACCAGCCAGAGGTGACCGAGACAGAAGTCAATCTGGGCTCAAACTATGGTTCTGCCATTAACCACCAGTATGACACTGAGCAGGTGACATAACTGTTCTGAAGCATTGGATGAAGCATGCACATAATATAGTACTCAGCCAGCATTTGGTCAGCACTGAGTAAACCCTACTGTCGACCCAGAGTCACTTCCCAGACCTGAAGCCAGAATCTGAGGCTTCTTCCCCTTTTTTCCAGCAAACCTCAGATTAAGCCTGCATTTCTTTCTATTTGAAGTTTTCAGCACCTTCTTTACATCTTGATTTCCTTCCCAAATAGTATCTATTCCCCCTCCCCATGACTGGCTGCAGAGTGGAGATAATAATAGCAATTGTGGGGATTAAATGAGATAATTCATAGAAAGAGCCTAGAGAAGAGCCTGAGGCTAAGAGCTTAAAAATACTCTGTCATTGTTGCTGTATCTGGCCTTTCCCCTTCCCAGCCATAGGCCCTGTTCATTTCAGCAGTTGCCAGAAATAAAGAAAACAAAGTTTTCTTAGAGAGCCCCTAAGTTTCAGCTTCAAAGGCCTTCCTGGTTCAGCTGTTCATCCATTTCATTCAGCAAATATTTGTGTCCCCTGTGCCAGACAATGGGCGAGGCAGGAAGGCCACAGCCCCTGCCTTCAGGAAAATTACTATGTGATGCAAGAGACAGGGGGACTTGGAAAGAACTTGGAACACAAGAACCTGTGTCCCAGGTAGGATCTCCTATGGCAGTCATACTCAAACTGACACATGAAAGGTGAGGATAAGAATGAGAAAAGGGCAGTGGGAAAGGTGAAAAGAATTCCCAGCCTCGAGAGAGAAGTCAGGATGGCCGATACCAGGACTCAGAGAAGAGAAGACAGAATAGGATGGTGTGGGGTGACACTGCAGAGGGAAGAGGTAGGAGCTAGAAGGCACAGGACCTTAAAAAGGACATTGGACTTCCTTCTGAGGGTGATGGGGAGACCCAGAAGAGCTGGAAGTAAATGATCAGCTTTTAATTTGGGACATTTGCTTTTATTCCTAAGGATAAAACTGAGCAAACATCATCTACCCCTTCTGTTCACTAAATTTTTCAGAGACCTATAGTTAGGGTGGGGCCATTGGTAAGAAATACAGGCCATTCAGACAAATAAATCTCATCCCAGAAGACTTCCATACTAGGAAACCAGACTCTCATAGAGCCTATCAGGCAAGGTTGCACATTTCTTCCCAGCAACTCACACAAGTGAGCAAGAGCATCAATGTGGAGCTCTGCCCCCAAGCTCCAAATGATGAGGGCTGGTGGGGAGGTATCAGTGAGCCAGCTTCAGGGCCTACACATGCCTCCTTTTTCTTTTTATAGCTAATCTTACTGCTAGTTTTTACAGTTAGTTGACAAACCCAGCTTATTCTAACCCCTATGTGTTTCTGAAACCCCTACCTTCTGTATCAGTTGATCTGTCATGATTTAACAAAAATAGCCTCAGTGCTTTTGAATGTGGGTGGATGGATGGGTTGGGAGTATAGAGAAGTTGTATATAAAAAGAGAGAAAGAGACCTCTTTTCAGTCTTCACAGAACTTACAATCTTGTTTTGGGACAGAGGGGAGTGAATTCAGTACCATTTCCTTCTCCAATGCATGAAGGTGAAAAGAGAGTGAAGTTGCTCAGTTGTGTCTGAGTCTTAGCGACCCCATGGACTGTAGCCTACTAGGCTCCTCTGTCCATGGGATTTTCCAGGCAAGAGTACTGGAGTGGGATGCCATTGCCTTCTCCGAGTAGGAAAGTAGAACAGTGATAATGATAGGAACAAAGTAGGTGATTAAACAGTTAATCCCACTAAGGAATCATAAGTAAAGAAAATGTATGGGAGATTCCTTAAAGTTAATGGCCACTCAAGAAAACAGGTTTGCTTAACCACAAAACCAGGCAGGCTTGCTTAGCAACAAAACTGTGCCACAGAAACATGGGACAGACCCCAAGCAATAGTGGAATGAGACCCACATCCTGCCCAGTGGGGTCAGTAAGTTAATGATTCCTAGGACATGCTACTCTGTACACACTAAAATATATATATATATATATATATATGGAAAAGGTGACATTATACTGAAATGTGAGATGATTTATCATTCTTTAGTACATGTTACCACCTTTTTACTCATTTCCATTTTGTCATGATAATCCTA
Organism: Neotragus moschatus; assembly: GCA_006410615.1. Lineage (NCBI taxonomy): Eukaryota > Metazoa > Chordata > Mammalia > Artiodactyla > Bovidae > Neotragus > Neotragus moschatus. Next base: position 955,109 of record SJYA01001694.1, on the reverse strand, counting down.
GTTTGACCAAGCAGGGACAAGAAAACTACCCTGCTTGACATGGAAGACGAACTGATGATAGAAGCTTGATGTCTACTCAAGAATGAGGAAGAAAGTAGTCTTCTCCTCTTCTCCATTCTCCTTTTGATTATAAATATAGCCCACTAAGTTCTTGGGGTGGCATCCTCTTGCCCACCTGCTTGTAAACCTCACAAACATCCTATTCTAATAAATCCCTTCTTGAGCCTTCTATGGCAGCTCAGTGGTTAAGACACCAGACTTCCACTGCAGAGGGCATGGGTTTGAGACCTGGTTGGGGCACTACGATCCCACATGTCTTGCTGCCAGAAAACCAAAACATAAAACAGAAGCAATATCGTAACAAATTCAATAAAGATTTTTAAAATGTTTCACATCCAAAAAATCTTCCAAAAAAAAAAAAAGATTACTGTTAATTAAAGAAAAACCAGACATCTCAAGTTAATGAATTTAGTGCTTTTCTATGTATTGGAAGATGCAAGAGTCTGGACTCAGAAATCATCCCTTTGATATGCACCTTAACTATCTAGGGCCAGTATCCTGCTTTTCTGCACCCTGAATCCACTCAGGATACACATTTGCAGATGGGAGTGGGGCACCAGTGGCTGATGGCTTGATGACTGCAACACCCTCTGTTACTGATTTGGCAGGTACCACTTTTCATCCACACTTTACAAAAGGAATTACTACAATATTTACTTATATAAGTACTTTTCCTAAACCACTTTAAAATTGGCTTCAACTTGAAAAACACTGATTTAGAATCAACATTTCAGAAACTCATCTAGTACATAAGTAAAATCGTTTCTACAAAAGAGGGCAGAGCATATAAATTGTGTCTATTCTTGGAACCTGTTGTTTTTTTTTTAACACTTTGCCCACTGACAGCTGGCTTCACTTTTGAACAATCTTTTTCTCCTGTTTATTTTCTCTTTTTAAAAGGCTTTCTCCTATTTATGCCTATATGTTTTTGCAAAATTATTTAGAAAATGCTGAAAAGTATAGAAGAAAACAAAATCACCTATACCCCTAGCATTCTGGAGATAACCAAAGTAAATATTTCTAAATATTTTCCTTTAAATTCTTTTTTAAAATTGAAATTGCACTTGACAGTCTCGTTTTGTACCGAGCATATAGAGTGAATGTGCTACAAAATAACGGCTCTGTTGAGCTGAATGAGACCCTAGTGAACAGGAGGCAGATGGCACAGAATGGTGGAAAAAGCCCGAGAGTTCGATTCTGACTTTGCTTTCTGGTAGCTTGTAGATTTGGCGCAAGTTATTTAGCGATATAATAATTCTTACCACATTGAGTGGTTGTGAGCATTCAATAAAATAAACTATGTAAAATAACAGAGAAGTGGTGCTGCTCAATAAATTATAGTCACATCATTAGTACTATCAGCAATAATGTCTTTACTGGTGGCAGCTCAGTCTTAAAACAAGAGAGTTTAAATTGAGCAAGTTGGCTGGAGCCAGACACAGTGGGATACGACAGGGTGAGAACTCTGCACTTCTTGGTGGAATCTAGCCTTGTGTGTCCAGAGAAGACTTCCCATATTCAATCTTACCCTTGAACACGCTGGTCTGAAAAAGAGAAAATCAACGGGAGCCAACAAACCCTATGTCCAGCCACAAACTTAAGGATAGTGATCAGAGCTCTCTATCACTGGCCCAATGCAGAAAAGAACATGTAGCAACAGCTGCCATGTGTCACCCGGAGTTCCCTCTGGGATACAGGACTAGCTTCCCAGCTGCTAGAGTGCTGTTAACAGATCATCCTTAGCTGTCAGCCCTCTCCTGGGGAGACCTCAATGACGAAAACTGCTGTCTGGGATTACAGCAGAATATAGGAGACAAAAAAAAATCAGTGAACGTGAAGATAGGACAATAGAAATTACTCAGCCCGAACAACAGAGAGATAATATATTGAAAAATAAAAATAAGCAGAGTGTTAGATATTTATGGGACAAAAACAGAATATCTAACATTAGTGTTCTGGAAGAAAAGGAGAAAGAGGACTGAACTAAAAGAGTCTCCTAATGTATATTGACTGAAAAGTTGTCCCAAGTTAGTAAAAGACATAAACCTACAGATTTTAAAAGGTGAGCAAACCCCAAACAGTTAAAAAAGAAATTCACACTAAGGCATGTCATAATCAAACTTCTGAAAACTAAAGACAAAGAGAAAATCCTATATGAAATGGCATCCCTTTGTAGGAGAAAACAATTTGAAATGACAGCAGATTTCAGAAGATAATACATGGAATCCAAAAGGAAAGTAACATGACATTGTTCAAGTACTAAAAGAAAAGACTTGTCCTCCCAGAGAAAATGTCCTTCAGCAGTGAAGGAGAAATCAAGTTATTTCTCAGATATTCTCAGATGAAAGAAAACTAAGAGAATTTTTTGCTCATAGACAGAACTATACTAAAAGAATGTCTAAGAAAATTTTCTAACAGTAAGAAAATGCTTTTTAAAGGAATCTTGGAACATTAGGAAAGAAAACAAGAGCACATAAGCAAAAATATGAATAAATATAATAGTTTTTCCCTCTCTTGAGTTTTCTAAATTGTTTGATTACTAAAGCAAAAATTATAACACCATCTGATATGGCTTTTTATGTAGAGGAAATGTTTAAGACATTTGTATTACAAGTGGGGAGGGCAAAGAATTTAAATGTCTGTATTTCATTTGAAAGGGTAAAATGTTGACAATAATAGATTGTAATGAGTTAGGCATATATAATGTACTACCTAGAGAAACCACTTAAAAAGCTAACCAGGACAAATACTCAAAAGTGCTATAGAAGAAAAGGAATTCTAAAAGAAACTTTCATGCAATCCACAGGAATGAAGTGGGGGGAAAAACACAAAAAACAAATACAGAGAGAACGAAAGGTAAAACCCAGACTTCAGTCCTAACATACCAATGATTACACTAAATGCAAATGATCTAAATACACCAACTTAAAAATGGAGATTGACAAAGGGAGTTAAGCATATTACCAAACTATATGCTGAAATCAACTATGTGAAATTTTAAATTATAAACCTACATACTAATACAAGATAGCATATCATATTTGTACCATAATTTATTGAACCATTTCCCTACTAATAGACATTTAGATCTTTTCCTGGGTATTTTTTTTTCTTTTCTTTTTTTGGTACTACAAATAGTGCTTGAGAGAACTCTCTTTTACATGTATTCTTACACCCTTGGATAAGTGTTTTCACAGACTAAGTTCCAAAAGTGGAATTGTTGGTTTAGAGTCTACCTAAAGTAAAACTTTAAAGAAAGAATTGTGGGCTGGGAGGATGAGTGTAGACTTCATCTCAGAAGGTCTGTATTTGAATCCAGCCTCTGCCATGTGCCTAGCACTCTGTGACATTGGGGGTTTATACATAAGAGATAATGAGAGTGTAAACATTTTCTAGAATACAAAATTCTGTACAAATGGAAAAATTATTCATCAGGTTGTACTGCATAGCAGAGTTTCCCTAGTAGCTCAGCTGGTAAAGAATCCACCTGCAAAGCAGGAGACCCCGTATTGATTCCTGGGTCGAAAAGTCCCCTAGAGAAGGCTAAACTACCCACTCCAGTATTCTTGGGCTTCTCCGGCACCTCAGATGGATAAGAATCCACCTGCAAAGCGGGAGACCTGGGTTGGGAACATCCCCTAGACAAGAGCGCAGCAACCCACTCCAGTATTCTTGCCTGGAGAATCCCAATAGACAAAGGAGCCTGGCAGGCTACAGTTCATGGGATCGCAGAGAGTCAGACCCGATCGAGTGACTAAGCACAGTACAGCACACGGTATAGTTAAGAGCACCGGATCTGCAGCCAGACTGCTTGAGTGCTCATGTAAGCTCCACTGTTTACTGTATGCCCTGGGAAGATAGCTTAAGCTTGCTATGCCTCAGTATTGTCATTTTTTTATAAGATGGGGATAACATTAGTAGCCATCCCACAGAGTTGTTATGAATATTAAGTAAATTAAAATATGGGTAAAATATCTAGAATATTGAATAACACATACTAAGAGACAATACATGAACCGTGAACTTCCAGATGTTCAAGCTGGTTTTAGAAAAGGCAGAGGAACCAAGGATCAGATTGCCAACATTCGCTGGATAGTGGAAAAAGGAAGAGAGTTCCAGAAAAACATCTATTTCTGCTTTATTGACTATGCCAAAGCCTTTGACTGTGTGGATCACAACAAACTGTGGAAAATTCTGAAAGAGATGGGAATACCAGACCACCTGACCTGCCTCTTGAGAACCTGTATGCAGGTCAGGAAGCAACAGTTAGAACTGGACATGGAACAACAGACTGGTTCCAAATAGGAAAAGGAGTACATCAAGGCTGTATATTGTCACCCTGCTTATTTAACTTATATGCAGAGTACATCATGAGAAACACTGGGCTGGAAGAAGCACAAGCTGGAATCAAGATTGCTGGGAGAAATATCAATAACCTCAGATACGCAAATGACACCACCCTTATGGCAGAAAGCGAAGAGGAACTAAAAAGCCTCTTGATAAAAATGAAAGAGGAGAGCGAAGAAGTTGGCTTAAAGCTCAACATTCAGAAAATGAAGATCATGGCATCTGATCCCATCATGGGAAATAGATGGGGAAACAGTGGAAACAGTGTCAGACTTTATTATTTTGGTCTCCAAAATCATTGCAGCCATGGTGAATGGAGCCATGATATTAAAAGACACTTACTCCTTGGAAGGAAAATTATGACCAACCTAGATAGCATATTCAAAAGCAGAAACATTACTTTGCCAACAAATGTCCGTCTAGTCAAGGCTATGTTTTTTTCCAGTAGTCACGTATGGATGTGAGAGTTGGACTGTGAAGAAAGCTGAGTGCCGAAGAACTGATGCTTTTGAACTGTGGTGTTGGAGAAGACTCTTAAGAGTCCCTTGGACTGCAAGGAGATCCAACCAGTCCATTCTAAAGATCAGTCCTGGGTGTTCTTTGGAAGGACTGATGCTGAAGCTGAAAATCCAATACATTGGCTGCCTCATGCGAAGAGTTGACTCACTGGAAAAGACTCTGATGCTGGGAGGGATTGGGGGCAGGAGGAGAAGAGGATGACAGAGGATGAAATGGCTGGATGGCATCACCAACTTGATGGACATGAGTTTGAGTGAACTCTGGGAGATGGTGATGGACAGGGAGGCCTGGTGTGCTACAATTCATGGGGTCGCAAAGAGTCGGACACAACTGAGCAACTGAACTAAACTGAACTGAAGACAATTTAAATACTATCATTCTTATTATTACTGTGATTTATTGCAGAGCATACAAAGCATTACTTCATAAAGAGCAGAGCTAACGAAATACTTCTTGATACTTCTTTTGGTTTAAAAGAAGTCCTCACATCTTCTTAAATTATCAAAATCTCTCTCACCATCTGCTTTCCCTTACTTGAGCTTTCTCACTCTTTATTAAATTTGTTGTCCTTTTCAACTTGTTCCGTGTCGTATAGAATACTACATATGACCTACATTCTACATATTTAACTCAAAAACTGGGTTAAAGAAAGGAAAACACTAATACTTCTCAATGATTTATAGGGGAAAAAATTACAATGACATAATATAGTGCTGCTCTGAAAAAAATTGTTTTTAAAATCTGCCAGTGTATTTTATTGCCCTCTACCATCACCAAAAGGCACCGATTATTATTCATGGTGTGTTCTTCTTAAAATACAGATGGCACATCCATGAAAGACAAAGCTCAGCCCTGCTTGAAGTCTTTCTGCAGAATTCCCACTGAGCTCAGCTGCAGTAGTGAAACAGAGCCGTCACCATAGGTACAGTTAACCCTATTTGCCTGGAACATATTAAATCACATGAAGTTCCCCAGGAACACAATGGCCATGGCACTGGGGAAAGACAAGACTATTTATAACCTGATAAACAAGCACTGATTTATGTTTCTATCTACTATGTGGTCATTATCTTTTTATCTTTGAAATCTTCTTTCTCTCCAGCACATTCCTCTCTTCTCTTTCCTTTTGTTTTTCCAAGAAGTGATAAGTTTGCCCATTCTCCAAAGTCCATTTTGGAGCCAGGGAACATTTCTGCAGAGGTCAAAAGTGTGCTAGCCATAAGCCACTTCCAAGATTACTGATAAAATTACAACCTTTGTCAAAACAATAGAACTTCTATGAACTCTGCAGGATGAAATATTTTCCAATCAAAGCTTATTCAGCTGGCACAGGTTAAAGTTCAGAATTTTAGTAAGGATGTAAAGGTATCATGATCATTAATTTATGTGTCCATTTGACTAGATCATGGGATGTCCAGATATCTGGCTATACATTATTTCTGGATGTGTCTGAGGTGTTTCTGGAAGAGATTAGCATTTGAATCTGTAGACTGAGTAAAGCAGATTGTCCTTCCCAAAGTTGCTGAGCCTCATCCAGGTGCCTCATCCAGGCACTCATCAGTCACCGAGTGCCTGAATAGAATAAAAAGGCAGAAGAGGACTGGATTCAACCTTTGAGCTGGGATATCAATCTTCTGCTCTTGGCATTTCTGGATCTCAGGCCTTCAGACTCAGACTGCAATCTATGTCATCAGCAATCTGGCTTTCAGATCTTTGAACTACACCACATTCCTAGACACTCACTTGCAGATTGCAAACGCTGTGCTTGTCAGCCTCCTTAATTGCATGAGCTAATACCTTATGATAAATTAATCTATCTATCTATCTATCCACCTACATTCTATTGGTTCTGATTCTCTGGACTAATGCAGGCTTCTTAATAGAATTCCTTGATAGAATAGGCCTGTCATCAATACATGTTTACTCATTTTCAAATTTGCATATACTATTCCCTTTCCAATGGACTTCCCAGGTGGCACTATTGGTAAAGAACCTATCTGCCCATGTAGGAGACGTAAGAGACCTGGGTTCGATCCCTGGGTTGGGAAGATCCCCTGGAGGAGGGCATGGCAATCCACTCTAGTATTCTTGCCTGAGAATCCCATGGACAGAGGAGCCTGGCGGGCTACAGTCCATGGGGTCACAAAAAGTCGGACACAACTGAAATGACTTAGCACACACACACATTCCCTTTCAAATAGTGTGGCTTCTGTTCCTAAAAGCCTAGGTTTTGAAAATTTTGAAATTGAGGATATCAACATCTTAAAGACCTTGGGATTAAAAACAAATGTACCTCTAATTATACTCTAAAATAAATGTATTGGTCCAGACAAATTTTTTAGGCTGGATTTTATGGTCTGTTTATTAAATCTATTGTCAGTTTAGGTCTCCAACCTTATACTTGTCTACTGCTCATTACAGATGCTATTTTGTAAAACTGAGTCCCTCAGTCTTTCATTTTCCCCAAGAATACTAACACTTCCTATCTCTGAGCTATAGTTTAAGGGCAAATTGATCACCAAGAAACTTTTACAACAGATGCTAGAATGCAACCTGGCAATGTATTCAGCAATAAAAATATGTGGCTCCATCTGCCCAGAACAGGACCACCCTTCTTTGGGGAAATGTCATTATTATGGACTGAATGTTTGTGTCCTCCTATTAAAATTCATATGTTGAAGCCCTAATCCCAATGTGATGATATTTGGATATGAGACCTTTGGGTGGTAATTAGGTCATGAGGGTGGATCCTTATGAATGAGATTCATGCCCTTAAAAAAAGAGGCCAGAGAGTTAGCTCACTGTCTTTCTATCATGTGAGGATACCAGATGTTGGCAGGTCTGCAACCTGGAAGAGTGCTGTCACCAGAACCTGACTATGTGCCAGCACCCTAATACGTGACTTCCAACCTCCAGGACTGTGAGGAACAACTTTCTGTTGTTTATAAGCCATCTAATCTATGGGACTTTGTTATGTACTAGAACAGCCATTTCCCCAACTACAACCCCATGGAACTATGGAGGTATGCTGCTGCTGCTGCTGCTAAGTAGCTTCAGTCGTGTCCAGCTCTGTGCAACCCCATAGATGGCAGCCCACCAAGCTCCTGTCCCTGGAATTCTCCAGGCAAGAACACTGGAGTGGGTTGCCATTACCTTCTCCAATGCATGAAAGTGAAGTTCCTCAGTCATGTCCAACTCTTTGAGACCCCATGGACTGCAGCCCCATGGCTCCTTCCATGGGATTTTCCAGGCAAGAGTACTGGAGTGGGGTGCCATTGCCTACTCCGAGGGAGGTATAGGAGTTGCCAATTGTAAGACCTCACATATTTGGCTACAGTGACTGGTCCCCAATCCAAGCAGGCTAATCAGAATCCTCTCTAGGACTTTCCTAAATGGAGATTGCAAGGAAAAGACTTTCCTCTCCTGTCAGGAAGCCATAATAATGTAGGCATGGAGTCCCACGAGGCCATGTCAGGGAAGGGAAAAGAGAAATGGAAGCAGAGACAGAATTAATCATTCTTGGCCACATCCAAGTTCTCTCAGGCCAGATCAGACCACCCTTCCTGTTCTGTTCTCTGGTGATGTGGGCATTCCCTTTGTATGCTTAAGTTACTTCAGGTTGGATTTCTGAATTACTGGTGTGACCTGGTACTGACAGTTTTGCAGAAGATATAAATTCTTCACATGATACAAAAATCAATCCTCAGTAAAAGTTGATGGCACACTAAACTTAAAAGTGCTTGTGGCAATCAAATTTATCTTTATCAGTTTTCTGGTTGCTAAACATACATATTATAAAGTAAGTTTATGAAAACTAGTATACAAAGTGATTATTTCATATTTTTATCTGTATGTATATAAATACATATAATAGTTGTCTTCCCAAAACTTAGATCAGACTTTGCATCAATCCTATAGCTTATATCTTCCACTTAATAATGTATTTTGGATATCATTATACATTAGTTTACATAGATCTGCTTGGTGGTATTTTCTCTCTCTCTCTCTTTTTTTTTTTTACTTTACAATACTGTATTGATTTTACCATACATTGACATGAATCCGCCATGAGTGTACATGAGTTCCCAATTCTGAACCCCCTTCCCACCTCTCTCCCCATATTGTCTCTCTGGGTCATCCCAGTGCAGCAGCCCCAAACATCCTGTATCCTGTATCAAATCNTTTGAGCATTCTTTGGCATTGCCTTTCTTTTGGATTGGAATGAAAACTGACCTTTTCCAGTCCTGTGGCTGGAAAGTCAGAATGGTTATCATCAAAAAGCCTACAAACAAAAAATTCTGGAGAGGGTGTGGAGAAAGGTAACCCTCTTGCATTATTGGTGGGAATGTAAATTGACACAGCCAGTATGGAAGATGGTGTGGAGATTCCTTAAAAAACTAGGAAAAAAACACCATATGACCCAGCAATCCCATTCCAAGGCATATACCCTAAGAAAACCAAATTTGAAAAAGGCACATGTATCCCATGGTTCAGTGTAGCACTATTTACAATAGCTAGAAAGTGGAAGCAAGCTAGATGTCCATCGACAGATGACTGGATAAAGAAGTTGTGATACATATACACAATGGAATATTGCTTAGCCATAAAAAGGAATGCCTTTGAGTTAGTTCTGATGAGGTGGATGAACCTAGTCCCTCTTATATGGAGTGAAGTAAGTCAGAAAGAGAAAAATATCATATTCTAACACACATACAGAATCTAGAAAAATTGTACTGAAGAATTTACTTACAGGGCAGCAATAGAGAAATAGACAATGAGAATAGACTTATGGACATGGGGAGAGTGGGGAAAGGGTGAGATGTGTGGAAAGAGTAACATGAACACTACCATGAACACTACTACATGAACATTACCATATGTAAATTAGATAACCAACAGGAATTTGCTGTATGTCTCAGGAAACTCAAATGGGGTTCTGTATCAACCTGGGGGGGGAGGATAGGGAGGGAGAGGGGAGGGAGTTTCAAAAGGGAGGGCATATATGTATGCCTATGGTTCATTCATGTTGAGGTTTGACAGAAAACAACAAAATTCTGTAAAGCAATTATCCTTCAATTAAAAAAAAAAAGATCTGCCCATATGTTATCAGCCTGCTAGAAGTAAATACTCCTTAAAAGATGACGACTAATAGATATCTTATAATATTTCAAACATTAGATTCAATATTCAATTAAACTTTACAAGTTAGGAAAGTGAAAGTGTAAGTTGCTCCGTTGTGTCCAACCCTTTGAGACCCTTTGGACTGTAGCCCAAGTTCCTCTTTCCATGGGATTCTCCAGCCAAGAATATTGGAGTCATGTCCAACTCTATTACTCCATGGACTGTGACCTGCCAGGCTCTTCTGTCCGTGGGATTTCCCATCAAGAATACTGGAGTGGGTTGCCATTTCCTTCTTTAGGGTATCTTCCCAACCCAGGGATCAAACTCAGGTCTCTTGCTTTAGGAGGCAGTTTCTTTACCACTGAGCCACCTGGTAAGCCCATTAGTAGGTGTATTAGAAAATAAAACAAAAATGTAACTTAAAAATTTATAGAAATAAACCAGTGATTTACATATTAGAATTATCAAATATAAACATTAAAATAATTATTGGAATTTTTGACAAAACAAAAAGATGGAGAATTTCATTAAATTGGAATATGTGAAAAAAATTAAAGGGAAATTTTCAAACAAAAAATAAAATGATTTAATTAAGAATTTTAAAAATGGATTTAAAAACATATTAGACACACCAGAAAAGAGGATTAGTGAACTGAAAAAAGGTCAGTATAAAGTGTCCAAAATAAAGTCCAAAGAAGGAAAAAAATATTTAAAGAATTTTTGAAGAGATAAGAGATATGTGGAATCGGATGTAAAGATTTAACATACATGTAACTGGAGGAGAGGCTGTGAAAGATGCAATACTTGGAAAGCTACTGAATGAGAATCTTCTAAAACTATCAAAAGATATCAAGTCATAAATTCAGGAAGGTATCCAAATCTCAGGATATAGAAATGAAATCAGGATGAAATGAAAACAGGATGAAATCAAAGAGAACCATGTCTAGGCACATCATAGTAAAATTGCAACAAAGGCAGAAAAGAAAAATCTTTTAAAAAGCAAGGCGAATGGATAAGAAATACACATACATATACACAATGGAGAACATATACACAAGGGAGTATTACTCAGCCATTAAAAAGAATTCATTGGAATCAGTTCTAATGAGGGGGATGAAACTGGAGCCGATTATACAGAGTAAAGTAAGCCAGAAAGAAAAACACCAATACAGTATACTAACACATATATATGGAATTTAGAAAGATGGTAACGATAACCCTGTATGCGAGACAGCAGAAGAGACACAGCTGTATAGAACAGACTTTTGGACCCTGTGGGAGAGGCAGAGGGTGGGATGATTTGGGAGAATGGCATTGAAACATGTATAATATCATGTAAGAAACGAATCACCAGTCTAGATTTGATGCAGGATACAGGATGCTTGGGGCTGGTGCACTGGGATGACCCAGAGAGATGGTATAGGGAGGGAGGTGGGAGGGGGGGTTCAGGATTAGGAACTCGTGTACACCCATGGCAGATTCATGTTGATTTATGGCAAAACAAATACAGTATTGTAAATTAAATAAAGTAAAATTTAAAACAATTTAAAAAGCAAGGAAAAAAACACACTACCTTCAAAGAGGCAGCAAGACTGCAGCTGAACTCTTAAGCAATAGAAACCATGAAAAAATTGATTTACATCTTTGAAATAATGTAAGGAAATAAATATGAATTTAGAATTCTGTACCTAATTACATACTCAGCAAAAATAAAGGCAAAGTAAATACTTTTTCAGACAAAAGCTTAGCATTCATCATCATTTGTCCTTCACTAAAATACTAAATAATTTTTTACAGAAGGAAAATGATCCTAGAATGAGGTTTAATCATGCAGAAAGGAATAATGAACAAAAGAAAGAATAACTACAGGGTAAATATAACTACATATTAATTAAAACAATAATGTTTGTGGGTTTAAATATATATATGTTGTATTGAAACACACAATACCAAAAGCACAAAGAGAGTTAAATGGTGTTAAGCTGTTATAAACCCTTGAGGCATTATGCTGAGCAAAATACATCAGACAGAGAAAGGCAAATACTGAATGATTTCACTTACCTATGGAATCTAAAAAAATTTATTTACAGGGCGGCAATGGAAAATCCCATGGACAGAGTAGCCTGGAAGGCTGCAGTCCATGGGGTCACTGAGGGTCAGACACGACTGAGAGACTTCACTTTCACTTTTCACTTTCCTACATTGGAGAAGGAAATGGCAACCCACTCCAGTGTTCTTGCCTGGAGAATCCCAGGGACGGGGGAGCCTGGTGGGCTGCCGTCAATGGGGTCGCACAGAGTTGGACACGACTGAAGCGACTCAGCAGCAGCAGCAATGGAGAAACAGAGAATTGACTTATGGACATGGGGAGAAGGGGTAGAGGGTGAGATGTATGGAAAGAGTAGCATGGAAACTTACATTACCATATGTAAAATAGATAACCAACAGGAATTTGCTGTATGTCTCAGGAAACTGAGACTTCCCTGGTGGCTCAGATGGTAAAGTGTCTGCCTACAGTGCGGGAGACCTGAGTTCGATCCCTCAGTTGGGAAGATCCTCTGGAGAAGGAAATGGCAACCCACTCCAGTACTCTTGCCTGGAAAATCCCATGGATGGAGGAGCGTGGTGGTACAGTGTATGGGGTCGCAAAGAATCGGACATGACAGAGCGACTTCACTTTCACTTTCTGGAAACTGAAACAGGGCTCTGATTCAACCTAGAGGGGTGGGATGGGGAGGGAGATGGGAGGGAGTTTCAAAAGTGAGTGGATATATGTATGCCTATGGCTCATTCATGTTGAGGTTTGACAGAAAACAACAAAATTCTGTGAAACAATTATCCTTCAATTAAAAAATAAAACTTTTTTTAAAGTCTTTTAAAGGGTAAAAAAAAAAAAAAACTGAACTCATAAAACAGAACAGATTGATNTACAAGTGTAGCACCTGTGTTCCAGCAAAGATGACCCAAAACGTATGCAGTGTATCCAGGGTACATATTTGTGCCAGATGTGAAGTGTCTTGGTGTAATCTTTTTTTTTTAAAGTTTATTGCACATTTGTACTGTGTGTTAGATGAGAAGGAAGTTGAAAAGAAATTGCCAACTTTTCTCTAGAAACTAATGATTTTTAGTAAAAAGGCTTAGGGAAATGAAAGGTAACAGTTAAATATTAGTAATTTATGAAATGAGTGTTATGAGAGTTTAAAAATGGGGCAATGAGAAATGAAAATGAAATAGGAAGTGTTCTGTATAAAGTGGATTGGTATTGATTAGACCTAGAAAATGAAGAGGCTTTGGATTGCTATTGGGCAAACGGAGGCTTAGGAGAGAAAAAAAGGCCTGGAGGCTTTACAAATAGTAAGAAGGTGGAGCTAAAGGAATTTGGTACTTTGTACTAGAAAGTGTCTGGCTTTTTGCGACCCCTTGGACTTATTTGGAATTCTCCAGGCCGGAATACTGGAGCAGGTAGCCTTTCCCTTCTCCAGGGGATCTTCCCAACTCAGAGATGTAGCCTTTCCCTTCTCCAGGGGATCTTCCCAACTTGGGAATAGAACCCACATCTCCCTCATTTCGGGCGGATTCTTTACCAGCAGAGCTACAAGGGAATCATTCCGGAGAATACTGGAGCCTGTCCCTTCTCCAGGGGATCTTCCCAACCCAGGAATCGAACTGGGGTTTCCTGCATTATAGGCAGATTCCTTATCAACTGAGCTATCAGGGAATCCCTCTGGAGAAGGGAAAGGCTACCCACTCCAGTATTCTGGCCTGGAGAATTCCATGGACTGTATAGNTTCTCCAGGGGATCTTCCCAACCCAGGAATCGAACTGGGGTTTCCTGCATTATAGGCAGATTCCTTATCAACTGAGCTATCAGGGAATCCCTCTGGAGAAGGGAAAGGCTACCCACTCCAGTATTCTGGCCTGGAGAATTCCATGGACTGTATAGTCCATGGGGTTGTGAAGAGTGAGACACAACTAAGCGACTTTCACTTTTGCACTAGAATACTAAGCAAATGTCATGCTCTTTGGAAGTGACCAGTGTCTTCCTTTAGAACATTCTGATCCAGCTCAAGGCCCAATACAGGCCTGCTGCTTTGGAGGTGGTATGGGGTGGGGGGCATGTTTTGTTTTAAGTTTATATCTGGCAGCCATCTTATCTATAGGAGAGCATGTTGATGAAATGTGCTTAACTAAGTTATTTAACTCTATACAGGAACCTAAATTGGATTTTAACAACATACAAAATATATGTTGCGACATCTGAAATATATGGTTGGATCCTTGAGGACCTTTGCCTAGGTTTAGTTGCCTTTGCGTTATTTAAGTGGTAGGAGAGGATAAAAAAGGTTTAGAAAATAAAAAAGGAAGGGAAATAAGGCCAAAATTAAGTCTAAATGTGAGATTAAACTAGCTGCTGCTACTGCTGCTAAGTTGCTTCAGTCATGTCTGACTCTGTGCGACCCCATAGATGGTAGCCCACCAGGCTCTGCCGTCCCTGGGATTCTCCAGGCAAGAACACTACCCTCCAAAAAACAGTCCATGAGACATGAAGCTAGTCCTAAATATTGAGATGTGAAGATAGTCCTACTGAGTATAATCCTGCTGAGAGTATCATAGTGCCTAAGTGGTTGTATAAGCCAGTTTCAGTTTCTCTGGTAATCCTGTGTAGTAATGTTGGTGGTGTCGGAACTGAATGTTAGCAGTGACATGAAACTTGCCACTTCACACGTGAATGAGGAAACCAGACAGTTGAATTACACTCCAGTCCATCCAATTAGAGACTTTTTGACTCATGGTATTGCATCACAGCAAAGTAGAGAGATCCTGAGTTTGTCTTGCCAAAAACTGTTTTGGGGAGATTACTAACTCAGATTGTTTAGCTGACTCACCGAGTTACATGACTAGTCTTATTTTCAAGTGATGACTAAACAGAATTGTAGAAACATAATAAACTTGGAAAACATTTAACAACAAGACATTATTTAGAGAGCAAAAAGAAAAATATAAGTTACTGTCAAATGAAGACCTGATGCCACAACTAGAGTGTCATTTGAAACAGCCAACTAAACTGGTCATGTTTTAGAAGAGAACTAGAGGAAAGCATAGCTTGTTTCACCAAAACCTTGGCTTGGTGAATATTTTGTACAGAAATTGGAGAATTGGTTTTATGGATCAAATTCAATTTATTTTCTCTTATAGGTTTTCAGTAGAACTTACCATAAACCAGTATGAAATAGTTGATGAGGTTACAGTAGAGATTAAGTGTTAATTATAGTAATCAGCCGAGAGCTGTCTTTGAGTTTTGTTCCTTTTGTCTTGGAGAGGGAGGAGACTGAAACCTAGATATACCAGCTTGTTTTCTCATGGTTCAGTTTTAGCCAGTTTTGCAACACACAGCCTCTCCTGGAAGGGCAGATTCCTTTAACCCTTTCTGCACTAGGCTCCTGTACACTCAGGCCCCTGGAGGAGAGAATCTTTGCATCTTGCATTTGCCCACCAACTTCTAGGGTAGTGGAAAAGCCCCTCTTACCTGTCCAGTGATAGAGTTGGGTGGAGTGTGTGTTCTGTTGTCTGTGGCACTGCCCTGAGGAAATAATTTAAAAGAAAATAAAACACAAAGACTGTGAGCTGGGTGTTTTCCTACCAGAGGGTTCTTAGAGATCCCTCCCTGATAGTTTTAGGGCTGGGAAATGTGATTCCTCCTTCTGTAAATTCTGCTTACCAGGATTGAATCTGAACTGGATTATTAGTTACAGGGAGGGCAAGTGCCTATTTTAAGACCTTGAATTATGATACTAAGAATTTGAGATGCTTCAGAAGTTTCTAGCTTTCCTTCTGCATGTCATTTCTGTCACTTGGTCACTTAGCTTTGACATGGTTAACAAGAAATGAAGCTAGTTAATTAAATTATTGATTTGATTTTCTTTCTGAATCTTGCTTTCTTCATCTGTAATAGAGGGAGGTTAGGGTGGAGAATGTTGAAGAAGATAATCTAGTTTTACTAGATTTACCTTTATTTAGCATTTATTGTGTGCCAGGCACTGTTCTCAGTGTAGTGCCATTTAATTTGCACAACTCAGAGATGAATACTGATACCATCGTTTTATTGATGAAGAGACTGAGATGAGGATACCTTACCCAGAGTTTACACAACTTTTAAGTGGCAAAGCTAAGATTTGAACCCAGAATTCCAGTATTTGGGATACATTGTTTAAATCCTGGGGGTGGAGATAGGAGGAGGCAGCAGCTGGTTATACTATCTGTTTTTATAATCTATGTGTTGTTGATCTTCACCATGCTGAACTTGCTACAGAAAGTTGAAGACTTTAGTTAGAAAATCCATGAAGAAAATGGGAGTGGGACTAAATTGATTGTGTCAGACATTCCTGTTGATCCTTAAGCCTGAATGCCAACCAAGTTTCCTTTTAAGATTGCCTGCTTTCTAAATGAAGAGCTCTTTTGCTGTCTGAACAAGTTTTTCAACAAGGGTCAGTGTACTTTCTTTCAAGGGCCAGATGGTGAATATTGTGAACTTTGTGGGCCGTAAGGTTGCAGTAGCAACTACTCAAACTCTGCCATTATACTGAAAGAGCAGCCAAGTATCAATAAATGGGTCTGGCTGTGTTCCAATAAAAATTTATGTATGGTCACTGAAATGTGGATTTCATGTAATTTTCACGTGTCACAAAAATAGTCTTTTGGTGTTTCTTTCCAACCATCTTAAGATATAAAAAGCATTCTTATGTTGCGAGCCATACGAAAACAGGTGGTGACCTGATTATTGCCTGTAGGGCTTAGTTTTCTGACCCTTGCTTTTAAAGAAAATATTCAGCAATAAGCCAGACTAATGAACAAGGTATCATATTTGTTAATGTGTATATGTGTGAGTGAGTGAAGTCTCTCAGTTGTGTCCGACTCTTTGCGACCCCATGGACTATAGCCTACCAAGCTCCTCTGTCCATGGGATTTTCCAGGCAATAGTACTGGAGTGGATTGCCATTTCCTTCTCCAAGGGATCTTCCCCACCCAGGGATCGAACCCGGTGTCCCGCATTGTAGACAGATGCTTTACCGTCTGAGCCACCGTGTGTGATGTGTAAACCGGCGCCAGTGGTGAACAAGTGAAATTTGAATTTAATGCAATACCATTTACATTAGCATTCCCCCCAAGATGAAATATTTAGATATAAATCTAACAATGTGTACAAGATCTATGTGAGGAAGAATATAAAACTAACGAATGAAATCAAGAACAACTAAGTAAATGGAAAGAATTTGTGTGTTCATGGATAGGGAGACTCAGTGTTGTCAAGATGTCATTTCTTCCAACTTGTTCTGTAGATTTGGTGCAATCTCAGTCAAAATTCAAGCAAGTTACTTTGTGAATATCTCAACAGATTGATTCGAAAGTTTCTATAGAGAGTAGAAGACCCAGGAGAGGCAACACAATATGGAAGAAGAATTAAGTCAGAAGACTGACACTACCCAACTTAAAGATTAGCATAGAAAGAAAGTGAAAGTCACTCAGTTGTGTCTTATTCTTTGCGATCCCACGGATTATACAGTCCTTGGGATTATCCAGGCCACAATACTGGAGTGGGAGCTTTTCCCTTCTCCAGGGGATCTTCCCAACCCAGGGGTCAAACCAAGGTGTCTCGCTTCACAGGCATATTCTTTACCAGCTGAGCCACAAGGGAAGCCCAACTTCAAGACTTAGTATATATCTACAGTAATCAAGACAGTATGGTGTTGGTAAAGGAATAGACAAATAGATCAGTGGAACAGAATAGAGAGCCCAGAAACAGGCCTACATATGGTCAACTGGTCTTTAACACAGAACCAAAGATTTGGCAGAATTTTGGTTATAAACTTGAACGTTAACACTGATAACAAAATACACATTACTTAAGCACAATAAGTGCTCTCAGAATCAACATAAGAGAACGTTAGTCGTCTGTGAAAGCAGCTTACACTTAAGATATTTTATAAATGTGTCCCTGAAAATAGTGTTACTCTTTTAAGTCCAA
Source organism: Neotragus moschatus (assembly GCA_006410615.1). Classification (NCBI taxonomy): domain Eukaryota; kingdom Metazoa; phylum Chordata; class Mammalia; order Artiodactyla; family Bovidae; genus Neotragus; species Neotragus moschatus. The sequence continues at coordinate 937,039 of SJYA01001694.1, read as the reverse complement.
GCAAGGTGATTAACATACCTGGGAAATAATTTAGTTTTTTTTTTTTTTTTATTTATTTATTTTTAAATATTTTGTATTGGAGTATAGCCAATTCACAATTCTGTGATCATTTCAGGTATACAGCGAAGGAACTCAGCAATACATATACATGTATCTGTTCTCCCCCAAACCCACCTTCGATTCAGGCTGGCACATAACACTGAGCAGAGTTCCCTGTGCTGTATAACAAGTCTTTGTTATCCATTTTAAACACAGCAATGTGTACATGACCTGGGCAATAACTTGGATGTAAAAACAATTAGAAGGAGATTGATTGTGGAAAGGTTTGTGGGGATTTGGGGAGGTGATGAAAATATTCTAAAAAGCTAGTTTGTGGTGATGGTAGCACAATTTTGTAAATTTACTAAAAATCGTTCATTTGTACACTACAGTGACCAAATTTTTTGTCAATTATTCCTTTAAGAAAATTATTTTTAAAGAATGAGCTATATACTATCCTATCAGGTAAAAAGTTTCTGATAGGATAAGCTCTGTATAAGTTCTTAGAAAGGGGTGTCTGAAGTGCATGCCTTTTATAAGTACATAAGGCTGAAGTACCTTTCTTTCGTAGCTCTAGAAGTGATGAGAATGTGAACTAAGTTATTGATGAAGAATGGGGAAGAGAGACCTTGAAAAGTGATTTAGGAGGTCTTCTCAATTTTGCAGTTTCTTAAAAAAGTTGCCAGGGTTTCTAGTTTAGGAGAGGGATTCGAGTTGCCACCAGCAAAGTTAGAGAAGGTAGGCGGCTCAGCGTGGAGACAGGAGAGGTGTGTGAGAAAGCTGAGAAAGGAAGACTGAACTTGGCTGTCTCTTCTGGTCACTAGAGAGTAGGTGGGGTTAAAAGAACTGGAGCAGAATTTAGTTCAGATCCCAGCTTGGCCAGTTTCATAAAGTTACAGCCTGTATGTCTTCCTCTACAAAAGTAGGATAATGCATACCTACTAAGAAATTGTTAAGGTTGAATGTGATACATGAAGTACTGAATGCAGTGTCCCATATGATGTTGATACTAAATATCAAGTCTCAGGCAGAGTTCAATATATTGCAGAGGTCCAGAGAAACCTAATTCAGGTGTTTCTCCATAGCTTTTAAGTGACCTTCCCCTTCTGTGGTGCAGTGCCAGTGTGCTTGCCGTCAGTCTCCTGAGTGTGCACGGGGGAAATGAGCACCAGGTTGCACTCCTGGCCTGGCAAAGTGAAGGCCTAACACATGAAATTCAATGGCCTGCGAAGGTTTTTCTCTATTCCAGAGACCTTTGACAGTAAGCGTTGTTTTGCTCACTTCTGATAGATTCTCTGGCATTGTAGGTTATCTCTTTTGGCAAATGAGAACTACGTTTTACAGTTCTATTTACATGTATAGAACTCTATACATGGCAACCACAACTAGGAATAGTGAGTCTGTAGAGATATTTTTGGTCTTATAATGAATCATGTACTGAATTCAGTAAAAATAGTTGGGTAAAAGTTAAAAATAGTCTGAATTTGAAGCAGGAAATAGAAAGCATGATGTTAAATCTGCTGCTGCTGCTGCTAAGTCGCTTCAGTCGTGTCCGACTCTATGCGACCCCAGAGATGGCAGCCCACCAGGCTCCTCCATCCCTGGGATTCTCCAGGCAAGAGTACTGGAGTGGGGTGCCATTGCCTTCTCCGATGTTAAATCTGTTTACCCCATTTAGAAATAGTTTTCCCGTATCCAGTAGTGAGCAAATGGTCACAGCTATTAATACTGAACCAAAGATAGAACAATATAGGCAGAAGGTATAGGGAGAGTTTGTTTTGAAGTTCGGAATATTTTCCTCAGTAGTATTGCATCTACTATCAGTCAAGTCCAAAATATCTGGTTATTCCTGAATTATTGTTGAAGTAACTTAGATGAATATTATATTTAAAAGTTTGAAGAAATGTTGGCTTGAAAATAACAGTTCCCAGAAGCCCAAGCTGGAGGATAAATGACCGAACAAATACTAATTTTTAGAGAAATAAAGACTGAGGAGTACGCCTTCAGAGGGGTTACCATGAAACCCTGCTGGTGATTCCTTTCTGTAAATGACTGGTAGTAAGAAACATGACCCAAACCAACTACTCAGGGGCTCATTGAATGCTTAGTTTGGATCAGGAGTCATAAACTCAGATGTCTTATAGGTGAAGTAGTTATGTGGCACAAAACAGATAAAAAGCAAACGAAATGGCCTTGCGGGAAGAGTTGAAGGCACCTCTCAACTGTAGCCAGGTGTTGCCATATGAGAATATATGTCCCCATTGTTTAAAAAGAAAGGCTCAGAACAGTCTGTCAATGAAATCTCTCAAATTTTAAATGCTTCTCAACTGTTTTTTATTAAAAATTAAAAACCCTGGACCAAATTGAACACTAATGTTTTGGTGTGGGAAGAGTTGTTTTGTTCACTGCTGTGTTCCTATGCCATCAAATGAATTCAGCCAGCAGGCCTCTGATTTGCACCCTTTGAGCTTTGTGTAACAAATACTGTGTTCTTAGGCATCTAGGAAAAGTAATGCTATCCTAAAGATTAAAACAATAGGCAGCAAGTCTTTTATTGTTGTTTTGCAGAAATATAATAAGAAAGCTAAATGTCATTTTCTAAGTCTTATGTTTTTACCCAGAGTTTATTCATTGACACTCTTGTTTACTAGCTATAAATTGTAGTATATTTACTATTTGTTTTTCATTACTTATTAAACTTTCATATCATAGTATTTAGTGGGAGGCATAATTATCTTGGTGACAGAAATGTCACATTTCTGATGACATTAAAACTGCCTTATGGCTGAAGTTGACAGATGTTAGAAGGAATGGAATTTTCTTTTTAATTTGTAATGGAATTTCCCCAGGTTTAAGATGACACGATTGCACATAGATTCTACATTTTCTTTTCCGTAGCAGTAGCTGTATCAGCTCTGCATGGCGTTTTAAAGACAAATAATATTAAATATTTGAAACATAGGAGATGATCACTACACAAAGGAATAAATTCTTTTTTAAATGAAAAGCTGCAGTATATTCTTGATTATACCTAGATCTCTAAAAACATGCTGTTTTGGGAGATTAACTGTAGTGAATTTGAGAAGTTGCATGTATTAACTCAACTTTTAAAATATTGGAGTGTGATTATCCTTGTTTCAGAAGTTGGATTCAGAGCTTTTTTCCCAATGTTTCAGCACTTCTGTGATTTACTGAATCAAAAGACTTTCTTAAATATAGTAAGTTATATAATAACAGCTCATCTTGCTCTTCTCTGTTCTTATTTTCCTAGCCTTATGCCAGCCTAGATCATCTTGTATGTCCTCTTCTTAGAGGAGTCAGTGTTAGAGTAATGGAAAAATTTTGGCTTTGACTTGAGTGAGCCATATTCTGATCATGATTTTCTGTACTTGAAAGCTGTGTGACCTTTGACCAGTTAGTAACCTTAAATAATCTATGAACTGGAGGGGACAACCTCACAGAGTTGTGGATTTTGAAATAAGTAAAGCTTTTCTGGTGGCTTGGTGATAAAAAAAAAAATCCGCCTGCCAATGCAGGAGACGCAGGTTCAATCCCTGGATCAGGAAGATACTCTGGAGAAGGAAATGACAACCCACTCCAGTGTTCTTGCCTGGGAAATCCCACGGACAGAGGAGCCTGGTGGCCTACAGCCCATGGGGCTACAGAAGAGTCGGACACAACTTAGCGAATAACAGCAACAACAAAGCACCTAGTATAGTGCTCCACAGCCTCAAATTTACCAATTTAGTGCCGTCATCCTACATGGTTGTTGACACACTTGATGATCAGAGATACCAGGCCCCCCATGCTCTCAAGCCAGGTCACATGCTCTCATCCCATAAGTCTTTCTCAGATTACAGATACTCAGAGTATATACTTGTTAGTTGCTCAGTTGTGTCCAGCTCTTTGCGACACGTCCATGGGATTCTCCAAGCGAGAATACTGGAGTGGGTTGCCATTTCCTTCTCCAGAATGTATACTTAACTCTGTGCTAAACCTTTTTTCTTGCCTCTCTGCTGGTGTTTCTGATCATTTAGTTTGATATTGTACACTGTCTTCTTGCCTTTTTCATATCAATCAAAAGAGAAGGGATATTCTTTGGCCTTCCTAGTGAGAATATTTACTTTCTTCACTCGTTGCTTCTGAAGTGTTCTTAGCTTGAGTTTGCCTATTTGTTTGGTCCATGTGTGAACTTCAGATCCTTTCATTCAGAGTCAGCTATTTCATGTATTAAGTACTATGAAGAGATCATATATGTGTATATAAATGGTTCTCTGTGACACCACCAAGTAGATCCTAACAAGTTAAAAAATCATAATGCATTTCTTGTCCTTTTTTATCTGTTCCCAGGTTTTTAGAGCTTCAGCTATAAAAATGGGCAGGATTTTCCTTGATCATATCGGTGGTACCCGTCTGTTTTCCTGTGCAAACTGCGATACGATCCTGACCAACCGTTCAGAGCTCATCTCTACTCGGTTCACAGGCGCCACTGGCAGAGCATTTCTTTTTAACAAGGTTTGTGGGGAAAACTGGTTTCATTTCCTCACTGGGTTCAGTGGATATATTTGATAGCAATACCAGAATACCCGTCAGAGCATGGAGATGCCAAGAAGATTCAGAATGAGAGCTGCACTCCATAGGACTTGCCTGCTCGTTTGTCTTTGGGACTTCAGGAAAGCATTACTAGACTGTGACTTTCAGGCTTGAGAGTTTTAAAGATTATGTTATGATAAGGGTGGTCTCCATTGCTTTAGGAGACACTCAGGGTAAGAATGTGGTAGTGACTTCACAGACTATTGAAGAGGCTGAAACACCCCCATAGCACTAATTCACCCTTACAGGGAGATAGCTGCATTAAGCTGTTGTAGTTTGACAGTGCAAGGGAATAAGGATCATCTAACTAACTTCCTGCTCTAATTTACCAATCATCTTTCTGATTATGATTTGGCTAATAGGTTTGCTAACCAAAGTGTTTCCTGACTTACAGATTAATGTATAGTCTGCCTCTTTCTCTCATTTCTGGCTTGCTTTCAAGTTGGTTGATGTGATTCTGCCTCCTGGAGTCTAATGGGTACTAGCAAAGTTAAATTTCTAGATATTCCAAATATCCTTTAACTACAGAACTAGTCCAAGGTACTGTTCTTAGATATTCAACTTAAACTTCCCCAGGGGACACCCCTCTCTACCATTTAGAAACAAGTATTTTCTCTGAAAGAATTGATAGTGTATATACATCCTGGTCCTTATTTAGGTAAAGAGCAGGGGTTGGCACACCATAGCAGGCTGACTGTTTTTGTTAAGTAAAATTTAATGAACCACAACCATGTTTATTCATCTGTGTATTACCTATGGCTGCTTTTGTGCTACCACAGCAGAGCTTAATAGCTATAACAAAAACCAGATGGCCCTTTTCAAAGCCAAAGATATCTGGCTCTTTACAGAAAAATTAAGCATGGAGGATTGTTGGAATCCTCCATGTTCAGAGTCATTGGAAATTCTTCCATAGATTCTTTGAACCCACTTGAAAACCATATATTACAACCTACCCCCAGTCTGTTAGTAGATAAAATTGTTTCACAAACAGATTTTACAATCTTCTCTTTATGGAATACCTGTTGTATACTAGGTTCTTCTGTATTGGTAGCCCTGTCTACACTCAGCATTGAATGATTAATTATAACAGTTGGACCGAGACCTACATTTTATGACTCTAAGTTAAGGACTCTTCACTATAACATAGAAGCGTAACTAATGTATATAAATAGGGTGACTTAGAATAATATAATACATGATTGCATTACATATCCAGTTCAGTACAGGTGTTTACCTGTCCCAGCAATTTGTCAAAATAGCTCTTGGAAAGTGTGTTGCAGGTTTGACAAACAACTGCTATCTGCTTTTCTGAAGTTGCTGTTCTTTCACCGACAAAAATATTGTGTACCATTTTTGGCAGATAACTTACTTACATGCCTGTGCAATTTTGTTTTCATGTCTTTCTTAGGTAGTTAACCTACAGTATAGTGAAGTTCAAGATCGGGTCATGCTCACTGGCCGCCACATGGTTCGAGATGTGAGCTGCAAAAACTGCAATAGCAAACTGGGATGGATCTATGAGTTTGCCACTGAAGACAGCCAGCGTTATAAAGAAGGTCGTGTGATCCTGGAACGCGCTCTAGTTCGAGAAAGTGAGGGCTTTGAGGAGCATGTACCATCTGATAACTCTTGAAGAAAAAGAGAGAAATCCATCTTTTCCCAGGTCTCCTTCACTGAAAACAAAAATCTACTTACATACACTGTCACCTTAGCATCAGAGTCGGATTCATGAACTGCGGAACAAGAGGTTGTGAGAATCTATGATGGAACCTTCCTTTCCTTTTTTTTTTAATTTTCTATTTTCCATCCAACAGCAGTGTGTAGAGAGAATATTATGCAGATGCCTTTTTTTTTCCCCCCTGTGTTTACATCTTGAAGCAGAATAGTCTATCTGCAGCTACATGGTGGGCTATGTGAGGAAAAAAATCTGGGCTATTAAGAGAGAAAAGTATTTTATGTAAATTTTGAAAGGAAAATGTGTCAAGAGCATGGTTTTTAAATTTATTTGGGCTTCATTTTAAGACTTTTTTTAAAAAACCAGTTATTTCACTTGATTTGCTAGCTTCAGAGAAGAGATCCGAATTTGTGACCAGTGCTAAAGGTTCAGTGTTAGTATTGCTTGTGCTGGCCACTGTGCCATATTCTTGTTGGAGATGAACCGTAGCATCAGAGCCCATTCTTCCTTGTCAGTCTTGACCCAAAGATGTCACCATTCCTAGTTATTTGTCACCACATAATTGGTGTTGATTGGAAACTTTTCCTGATATGGGGCAGAACTGCTTGGTTGTCTTTTCCATGTAACTTAAGCATAGTAATATAAATAAAGTAATAGTTGGATGTTTTTGGTCCTGTGTTGCTTTTAAAATCACCTTTCAAAAGAGCAGAGTATTTGATAAGTAATTGTCATAGTAGTGTTTCTTTTCATCTCTTAAACCAAATTGACTGTATATAAGTTACTTCTTTGTTTAAATTAAAGCATACTGTTTAAATCCACAGTATTGTTACTTAGAAAACAACTGAACAGAATGTCTATGTGCATTCATGCAGAAAGCATTTCTTCCGCATGTGTTTTAAATGGAGGGTAGTGAAGCAGCCTATCTAAAAATACTGCTTTGCAAAGCATTTCAGCATATTCTTTTCAGTTTTGCATTGATTTTGACAAGTCTATAGAGCCTGATAGTTACATCAAAGGATTTAGATCTCCTAGGATTATTTTCTCAGATCTTCCTTCAGAAGTTTAGGTGTTGAAATCGAAACTGTACTTGGTCCCTTCAAATTATAGGGATCAAATTTGACTCAGGGGGTTGTTTGAGCCCAAAATTTATAGCATTAAGAAGTATCAAAGTGTAAATGTTTCTTTATCCAAACCATTTCTAGGTATTTTAGTATTTGTTTCTGGTGGAATAAATGGCATTAAAATTGACTAAATACTTCAATGAATGAATAGCTGTTTGCTCAATTTCTAGGCTCTATAGCAGTGAATGTTATGATTAAAAATATAGTCTCTGAAGATGAAATTTGTCCTAAATTAATTGGCAAAATCATCCTGTCATTGATATTAGAAGTGACTTCTGAGTAGTTAGGATTGTCTCTTGCCTTTGGGCTCTTGGTTAGAGGCATATGTCTCTTGATTTGGTAGGTGTATAATACTGCATTTGAGATATGTGGACACAAATTCTTCTCTTTCCTTCACCATGGACTAAATCTTCAAGCATTAAGAAGCAGCATTGATTCCCATTCATTTCTATACTGGCCTTTGATTATATGCAGACTGCTAGTAGCATGCCTTACCTATAGCACTATGTGCATTTGCTGTCACAATAAAGTATATTTTGTCTTGCATTGGTGCAAAACTGCTACTTATTTTCCACTGACCTTTTTCCTAGTGATCATCTTAATTTTTAATCTGTGAACACGTGCATCATACCTTTGAGTAGCTATTGCTTTTTTCAGTAGGCAGTGATAAGGTGATATTATGGTTTAGTTAATTCTACCTAATTTACATCTGGAAATATTGAATTTACCAATATTAACTTCTCTGAGATGATTTTTGCCTCAGACACTAGCAAATATAGTTTTAGTGTATATGAACAAATAAGTGTCATAGCACCAGGTTAACTTTTAGGTGACTGCACCAGGTACCATAGCATGTTTCTCTCTGTCCTTCCTTTTAAAAACTTCCTTTGGTGGGGGGGGGGCGGGGGGAAGCAAAAACAAAGAGCAATGTGGAGGATCCAGTCAGATTGGATTGTTTACAGAAAAGTAAGCACACTGTTGACTTGAGATGGGAAACCGCTAATGGGAATGATTTTGTTGTGGGAAGGGGGAAGGTTAACCAGATACAGGTGAGTATACTGTATAATGAGTGGCTTACTGAAGTGTGAATACATCCTAAAGTGAGTATTCAAGGTTTAAAATTTTTAGTAATTGTGTACTTTAAGTTACAATTATGAGTGGCTATTTTGATACTGGAGGAGAAAATAGCTATACCATTAACTTTTCTAAATTACATATTCATAAAGGTCATTATGGGGTGTTTAAATGCAAAGTCTGGGCCCTAGCCTAGGCCTATATCAGTTCACAGGTAATTTTTGATCAGGCAGGTTATAAAAGCTACCAATTGTAAAATATTCAGAGACATTATGGGGTTCATTTTTAGAACAGTTAAAAATACCTCACAGTTGAAACAGCTCTAGTAATTAGTTGCATGTCTGTCTGTAACACTGGCTTTCCAGGAGCCATATAAAACCAAAACTTACTTCTAATCTTCGAAAGATGTGAATTGAGAATAGAGCAAGATAAAACTGAAAGACTCCTATTAGGGTAGCACATTACAATGATATGAAGGTATCTATTAGAAGCAGAACTAAGAGGAGAAGTTAGCATGGATACTTACTGTAAATTGGATACAAATTGTATGGCTTCTATATTTTTAAAATATTTGTATTTCCCAAATTGAAACTTCCATATTAAGGGAAAAAATACGTACATTTCAAAGCACTATTAAGGGTTCTGTGATCCTGGGCATCACTTTAGGTATTTGTTTTTTAAAGTCATCTGCATTTTGACCTCTTGGGGGCTTGTTAACAGTGAATTATGTCTTCATTCCCTCCCATGAAACTGGATTGGTCTCTGAGCTGGAGCCAAAAAAATCAGATATTTTACCAAATCACAAAGATAACCCATCTCCTATTACATGAGAATCACTAATCTCAAAGAGTTATCCAAACAATAGTGTATAGTTGTGTTGAAGTGAAGTCGCTCAGTCGTGTCCAACTCTTTGTGACCCCATAGATTGTAGTGTACCGGGCTCCTCTGTCCATGGGATTTTCCAGGCAACAGTACTGGAGTGGATTGCCATTTCCTTCTCCAGGGGATCTTCCCAACCCAGGGCTCAAACCCAGGTCTCCCACATTGTAGACATATGCTTTACCGTCTGAGCCACCAGGGAAGTTGTGTTACCACCTGGTAAAAGGTGTTTATCACTGGGGGCCCACAGACTTAGAAGTATGACTAAGAAAAGACAGATTATTACAGTTTCCACCTGCTTTTTGAAAACAGTGGCTTTTTAAAACAGTTAAGTACAATAGTCAGATAAACTGATGTATAAGGAGAGGAAGAGTCTCTGGGAAAGAGTTTCTAGATCGATCACTGGGCTTTAAGGACTGGTCATCCGTGCTGTGATTTATCGGCTGTGTGACTTTGGGAAGTATGTGACTTAACCTCTGAACCTTAGTTTTCTCAAGTATGGATTATGAAAACAAGCCCTATCTTAAGTGATTCTGGTTAGAAAATAGTGAAATACATGGCCTAAAAACCTACAAAGTATCATGCAAATGTTTGGAATAACTGCTATTTGTTTTCAATAATCCTGAACAACACTTCCCAACCTTTACCCTAAATTAGTGAATGACTGGAATGCTTTCAAAGCTTTATAACTCCTTCCTGGTCTATATACTGCTAAACCTTTAAGCAAATTAGGGCATGAAATCTGCTATTTATCAAATGTTACTGTCTTGACCTCTCACCATAAGAAATCTTTTATAATCTGCTACAATAGACACTTTACTTTCAAAAATCAACAAATCTATTTTTCTCCTACCACGGAACAGAAGGAAGAAAAGGTTAAAAGTTCATTAAATACAGCCTNGCTAAACCTTTAAGCAAATTAGGGCATGAAATCTGCTATTTATCAAATGTTACTGTCTTGACCTCTCACCATAAGAAATCTTTTATAATCTGCTACAATAGACACTTTACTTTCAAAAATCAACAAATCTATTTTTCTCCTACCACGGAACAGAAGGAAGAAAAGGTTAAAAGTTCATTAAATACAGCCTCAATGATAAAAATTTTAAAACCTTCATTTTCCATTTCCACCCCCAGCCCCTGTCAGACAACATTGCTTTTTGAAAAGAGTACTACAAGAATAGTCACTAAAACACTAGTTACTTTTCAAATCCAACTTTCTTTCTCCAGTGTTTGCCTCAGCCTGTCTCTCACTACTGCTATAATAAGATTGTGAGAAATCATTTATATACGAAATCATCTTGTTTCAATCCTACTCTGGCAACATGCTCTACAGATGAACAAGTTGTCTCTCATCCCCAGATTTCTAGCAAAATACAGACAAATTTTGTCTAATTTTAAAAACTCNCATAAAAGCAGTGCTAAGGGGAAAGTTCATAGCAATACAGGCATTCCTCAAGAAACAAGAAAAAAGTCAAATAAATAACCTAACTTTAAAAAAAAAAAAAAAAGATGATGCTGTGAAAGTGCTGCACTCAATATGCCAGCAAATTTGGAAAACTCCACAGTGGCCACAGGACTGGAAAAAGTCATTTTTCATTCCAATCCCAAAGAAAGGCAATGCCAAAGAATGTTCAAACTACCACACAGTTGCACTCATCTCACACGCTAGCAAAGTAATGCTCAAAATTCTCCAAGCCAGACTTCAACAGAACATGAATCATGAAATTCCAGATGTTCAAGCTGGATTTAGACAAGGCAGAGGAACTAGAGATCAACTGCCAACATCTGCTGGGTCATAGAAAAAGCACGAGTGTTCCAGAAAAACATCTATTTCAAAGGCCAAAGCCTTTGACTGTGTGGATCACAACAAACTGTGGAAAATTCTGAAAGAGGAATACCAGACCACTTGACCTGCCTCCTGAGAAATCTGTATGCAGGTCAAGAAGCAACAGTTAGAACCGGACATGCAACAATGAACTGGTTCCAAATTGGGAAAGGAGTACGTCAAGGCTGTATATTGTCACCCTGCTTATTTAACTTCTATGCAGAGTACATCATGTGAAATATCAGGCTGGATGAAGCACAAGCTGGAATCAAGATTGCCGGGAGAAATATCAATAACCTCAGATATGCAGATGGCACCATACTTATGGCAGAAAGTGAAGAAGAACTAAAGAGCCTCTTGATGAAAGTGAAAGAGGAGAGTGAAAAAATTGGCTTAAACCTCAACATTCAGAAAACTAAGATCATGGCATCCGGTCCCATTACTTCATGGCAAATAGATGGGGAAACGATAGAAACAGTGAGAGACTATTTTGGGGGGCTCCAAAATCACTGCAGATGGTGACTACAGCTATGAAATTAAGAGAAATTAAAAGATGCATGCAGTCATTGCAATGCATATGCTCTGGTTGTTAAGTATTATTTGCATACACCCTAGCACATGGTGGGCTTTTGTTGCAGCCAGCCTCCAAGATGGCACCAGGGATCCTCACCTTCTGGAATTCATACCCTCATGTAGTTTACTCCCACACTGAATCACAGCGAGTTCATGTGACTGTTGTGCAAGTGACAGTGTTTGACTTCCAGGGCCAAGTCATAAAAGCCATCTGAGCTTCCTGTTCAGCTTTTTGAATCACCCACTCTGGGGTAAGTCAGTCTCCTTGTGAGATCAGGCAAGGAGCTGTGGAGAGGTCCTTGTGGAGAGGTGCTGAGGCCCCCTGCCAACAACCAGCACTAACTTGCCAGGCATGTGAATGTACCACCTCAGAAGTGAGTCCCTGAGTTGCTTGCTGACATCTCATGACAGCCTCTTGGGAGACCCAGAGCTAGAAGTGCCCAGCCAACAAAATTCCTGACTCATAGAAATAGCATTGTTGTTTTAAACCACTCATTAGTTCTGCAGCAATAGTTACCGAATACAGTGCTTTAAAGAAAAAAAAAAAAAATCAGTCTCCTCTCCCAAGTGAGAAACTCGTTGGTGTTTCTGGCTGCAAATCCATGCAGTCTACCATAGGACCAGCAGGGGACACCAATAGACCATCTTATCTGGCTATGTGGGCATTTTTTTCCCCCCTCAAGCAGTGGGCACACCAAAGTTGGGCCAGAGGAAATGCCAGACCTCCCAGGAAGCATGCCAGCCATCTCAGGCCCTGGCTTGTGGGATGGAGCTGATGGTGGTCCCTGGGGAACAGCCAGCCCCAAGCATCAGCTCAGAGCAGGCCCCCTGCCCCTGTAGCTAGGAACCCCAGAGAAGAACTCAGAATCCTGCTCCCTAGCTTTAAAGCAAGTCCTGGGCAGGCTTTAATATAGCTCCCCAGTGGCCAGAGAAGCTCCAGCTCTTGAACTTAAGCAAAGACCCTGATCAGGGTTGCTCTGACCATGAGGCCTCTTTTGGGGAAATGTTTGTAGTCTTATCCGAGTGACTCACTTGCTCCTGAGAAGAAAGGACCAAAGAGAGCCTGCCCTGAGTGATAGGCCTCTCTCCCTCTACTGTGCTGGTGCACCCCAGCACCCCACCCTGCCAGTGAGCACCCTTGTGGTGGCCTCATCGTCAGCCAGTGAAAGAGTCTGGCTGCAGGAAGGCAGTCGACACTGTCCTTGTGCCGGAGGCTTTGGGACCCCTCAGCACATACTAGCAACTAAACCACCGCATCACGTACTTGCAGACCCAGGCCCAGCCTCAGGGAGTAAGGAATGGTCAACTGGGTCTGCCCCAGACATAGAAGAGCTGGGAAGTCAAGGACTGCACAGCCAGCTAACTCAAGAGAAAGCCACCCAGCAAGCTGGAGACAGCTGGGGTCAGAATGCAGGTCCCTAGTTCCTTCTGGGAGGTGAGAGGTGGGTGAGACAGCTAAGCCCAACTCCCTGCTCTCTTCTGTCCTCAAGAAATAGCAGAGAGCCCTGCTGGCCCTCTTCTCCTCTGAGGCTGAAACCCAGGGTATCAAAGGTCTTCCCACATCTTCTGCTATATCTTCCCAGCCTCGGAGAGGCAGAGCTTTGTGGGGGAGGGTAGAAAGGGCTAGAACATATCCTGGAGGCTTCACCCCATTCCTTGTTAGTGTTGGGGTCAAGGTAGGGGGTGGGGATGGGAGGTCACCTATCTGAGGGGGAGAGAGGGTGGAGATTCGTGTACCAGGAGTTGGCTGATCCCTGATACCTACTTCACTTGCCCTTAGAACTGGCTAGGAGGCAGAACCACCCTCCTGGGGGCTTATGAAAATATAGGGAAGGCAATTTTTTCCTCTGATATAGTGTGCTTAAGCATCTACACATTGAACTACATACGTGTAAGTAATATTACATGTTGCTTTTTATTTCTCCTCTTTATTGAGAGTATTATTTTGAATTCTTTGAAGTTATACACATAATTTTTAATATTTAAAATTAATATTTTTAATAATTATGAGTGTTAATAATGATGAGTTCCAACACTGTAATGAGGCACATAATCATTTGTGTGTCAGCTTGACAGGCCTAAAGGATATCTAGGATAGCTGGCAGTTAGCTGGTTTCTGGTTGTGTCTTTGAGGGTGTTTCTGGAAGAGATTAGCCTTTGAAGAAGATCTACCCTCACCAGTGCAGACAGGCACCATGCAATCCCTTGTGGGTGTGAATAGAACAAAAAAAAAAAAGTGAAGGAAGGGCAATTTCCTCTCTCTCCTTGAGCTGGGACATCCATCTTCTCCTGTCCCCAGACATCAGTGCTCCTGGTTCTCAGGCCTCCAGACCTGGACTGCGTTATCCCAGCAGCTGCTCTAACTCTCCAGATGAACCTGCATAATCACATGAGCCAGTTCCCATAATAAATCTCCTCTTGTATATCTGCTGCTGCTGCTGCTGCTGCTGCTACTGCTAAGTCGCCTCAGTCGTGTCCAACTCTGTGCAACCCCATAGACGGCAGCCCACCAGGCTCCCCCGTCCCTGGGATTCTCCAGGCAAGAACCCTGGAGTGGGTTGCCATTTCTTTCTCCAATGCATGAAAGTGAAAAATGAAAGTGAAGTCACTCAGTCGTGTCCAACTTAGCGACCTGGTGGACTGCAGCCTACCAGGCTCCTCCATCCACGGGATTTTCCAGGCAAGAGTACTGGAGTGGGGTGCCGTCGCCTTCTCCGCTTGTATATCTATATATATCCTATTGATTCTGTTTCTCTGGAGAACCTTGACTAATAAAAAGCATTAAAATAGTTATTATAAATGGGTATGATTGTATAGAGAAGCACTGCTGTAAAGGGATTGATTATTGCCTTAGCTTGTTCCTTGACAGTTCGGTTCTATAACAGACACTCATTTCTTAGGCTCCAAAACGATGCTATCATTTAGCCTTATGAAGTTCTGATTAGAAAAAGTAGAGACAGGGGACTTCACTGGAGGCCCAGTAGTTAAGACTTCATGCATCCAGTGAAGGGACTACAGATTCCATCCCTGGTCTGGGAACTAAGATCCGGCATGGTGCAGCCTAATAAATAAATAAAAATAAAACAACAACAAAAAGTCATATAAGGGGAAGAGCAGAAAATGCAAGTGGATACTTAAATGTTAAAAGAAAGAAAAGGTAGAGATAGTACTTTAACTTTAACTACACTTTGAGCGTATCCTTGTCTCAACCCCGTTGTCAAGACATTGTGATAGCTATTCCTTATTAGGTGTTCACTAGGTTTAGGAGGGCTTCCCCGGTGGCTCTGCAGTGAAGAATGAATCCGCCTGCCAAGCAGGAGACGTAGGTTGGATCCCTGAGTCAGGAAGAGCCCCTGAAGAAGGAAATGGCAACCCACTTCAGTATTCTTGCCTGGACAATTCCAGAGACAGAGAAACCTGGCGGGCTACAATCCATGGTGCCACAAGAGAGTCGGACATGACTTATCAACTAAACACTAACAACGTGGCTCAGATGGTTAAAAATCTGCCTGCAATGCAGAAGACCCAGGTTTGAATCCTTGGTCAGGAAGATCCCCTGGAGGAGGAAATGGCAACCCACTCCAGTATTCTTGCCTGGAGAATCCCATGGACAGCTCCTGTCCATGGGGTCACAAAGTGTCGGACACGACTAAGTGACTAACAAACACACAGGATTAGGTGCCTTCATTCTGCGGGTCGGAGAGGTAAAATGACTTGCCCCAGGAAGCTCAGAGAGTAAATAATAGAAGAGATCATCCTGCTTGATCTGAAGACCATGTTTTTCACAGCATGCCCTGGTGCTTCTAAGAGCAAAGTTGCACTTGACAGGTGCTATAGGCTGCATGGTTGCACCCCACAAGACTCATATATGAAATTGAATTCCCAATATGATGGTATTAGGAGGTGAGGCCTTTGAGATGAACAAAGTCATGAGAGGAGCCCACATGAATGGGATTAGTGTCCTATAACGGAGACCCCAGAGAGCTCCCTTGCCCCTTGCCCCTCCCCCCTTATGAAGACACAGCAAGAAGATAGCCACCTATGAGTCAGAGGCAGGCTCTCTCTTAGACACCAAATCTGCTGGCTCCTTGATTTTGGACGTTTCAGGTTCCAGAACTCTGAGAAATAAATGTTTATTGTTTAAGCTACAAACTCTAGGGTATTCTTATTATAGCAGCCCCAATGGACTAAGACACCAAGTTCCACCTTGTTTGGGGAAGCCCACAGTTGACAAGAAGTCTGATTCTGTAGTCATTATCACAAAGTGTCCCAGATCGGATCTCCATCCTGTTGCACTGGGACCCTCGCCCTTCCTAGATCTCAGTCCCAGTGGTGAGAAAAACTCCAGGCCCTGGAACCTTCTGTGATCAGATGACTGAACACACTCTCTGCCCAGCGAGTCGCTTTCCCTCTCCAGATATGCCACGTTATTGTTGTGCAAGAGCATATGTTTTAATATTTAATAGAGTTAATCATGTTCATTCCTTTTGTTTTTCAAAATTTTCCTGTCACATAGCTGGCGCTCAGTAAGTTTTTAAAAATGTTTTCTTTATATTGAAATATAGTTGATTTACGATGTGCTAGTTTCAGGTGTACAACAAAGTAGTTCAGTTATACATATACTTATATCTATTCTGTTTCAGATTCTTGTCCCATATAGGTTATTACAGAGTATCGAGCAGAGTTCCCTGTGCTATACAATAGGCCCTTGTGTAGGAGGAGTGTGTTAATGTTAATCCCAACCTCCTAGTTTATCTCTCCATCACAACTTTCTCCTTTGGTAGCCATAAATTTGTTTTCTAAGTCTGTAAATCTGTTTCTGTTTTGTAAAAAGTTAATTTGTATGATTTTTTACATTCCATATATAAGTGATACCATATGATATTTATCTTTCTATAACTTACTTCACTTTGTACAATAATCCCTATGTCCATCCATGTTGCTGCAAATGGCATTATTTCATTCTTTTTATGGCTGAATAATATTCCATTATTTATATGTACCACATCTTTATCCATCCATCAGTCAGTGGACATTTAGGTTGCTCTCATGTCTTGGCCTTTGTACATACTGCTGCAATGAGCATAGGGGTGCGTGTATCTCTTTTGAATTATGGTTTTCTCT
Source organism: Neotragus moschatus (assembly GCA_006410615.1). NCBI lineage: Eukaryota > Metazoa > Chordata > Mammalia > Artiodactyla > Bovidae > Neotragus > Neotragus moschatus. Next base: position 920,133 of record SJYA01001694.1, on the reverse strand, counting down.
GGATATATGCCCAGGAGTGGGGTTGTTGGATCATATGGTAATTCTATTTTTAGTTGTTTAAGGAATCTCCACACTATTCTCCACAGTGGCTGCACCAGTTTACATCCTCACCAATAGTGTAGGAGGGCTCCCTTTTCTCCACACCCTCTCTAGCATTTATTGTTTGTAGACTTTTTGATGTTGGCCATTCTGACTGATGACTGACATAAGGTCAGTCAGAATGAATAATAAAAAGAATAATACATAAAAGAATAATATATCATTATAATTTTTATTTTGCATTTCTCTAATAACTAGTGATGTTGAGCATCTTTTCATGTGAATAATTTTATAAATGAATGCTTCAAAGAGCTTAACGTCATGGTGACAGGATAAACTAAATAGAAAAAAGAAATGGTGCCATAGGAATATATTCATTCAATAGATGATTAAACAGCTGTTACATGTAAGGCACTGTGCCAAGTGCAGTGGAAGATCCTAGAGTAAATAAACAACAGATAGCCCCCTCAGTTACGTACATAAAGTACTTGGCTTTATCTCCACTTTCAAGGCACACAGAATGAAGTGGAGACCTGGGCCGACCAGCTAGATGAGGTCTATAGAAACTGAAGCTCAGTACAATTCTAGGTTGTTATTCAAGTAGAAATGCACAGTAGTGTGCAAAATGGATAGTATCCTGAAACCATGGAAAAGTTGAGGTGGCACCTTCTGGCCCAGGGGAAAAAGTAGGGAGCTGTGAGAATCAGAGTGGTAGGCTTTGAGGAGAAGCTGAACACATGTCTTTAGAAAAATGATCCAAAAAGGAACTCCTGAAGTTACCTACATCAGGTCGATGACTGCCTTGACTCCAGGGACACTCACCTTTCCAATTCCTAGTTTCATCAGGGTACTCTTACCGACAATAGGTTAAGAGCAAAGACAATCAGCAGAGGCTACATCAGCCTGTGCTGAAGGGGGTCCCCAAAGAAAAATGCTTAGAAAACCATATGGGTCCCTTCTATGTGAACAGTTGAACAGTCTATCAGAAATGCATGCCTCCTTACAAAGAAATAAGCTACTCCCAACAGATCGGCATAGCTTCGTGAACTTCTGTGCAGTCAGGAAATTGATTTTCTGTTCTCTCTTGACTCCCTCTGAACAGTGGAACTCAGTTATTGAACTTTACTTCCTGGTCTCCCAGTAACCCTATTTGGTGACATTAGAATTAGGCGTTTAATTCAATGTAGTACAAAGCCCAATCAGATTAACTTTATGGTTTCAAGACCTCTGCTTGGAAACAGAATTCTACGTTCTCTATTCCTCTTCCAAAAATTGCCAAAAAGGTGTCGAGGGTCGGGGGAGGTGGACTAGGGGTAGGTAGAGTCAGGGGATAATGGGTTGGGTAGGGATATGCAGAGTTGGGGAGGTGCGGGAACCAGCCTGGGGTGCAGCATGGCTCTCCTGGGTGCTATGCCCCACTACACCCTGAACCTTTGAACCTTTTCAGAGCTAGAGAGCTATAAGCCTATTCTGTGAAGCTTGACTGGCACCTATCTTTCAAAAAACGGAGTGACTGCTAGATTTCTTTTCCACGGTATATAAAAATAAAGTGACACACTGAGCCAAAAGATTAATAGCTGACGTCTTCAGGCACCTGAGTGGGATGCAGTTTACATGTGGCATTTAATACTCTCCTTACCCTCGGCACTCTTCATGGCTGTATGACTCACATGGTCCACAGGGCCCCACTCTTAGGAGGGCCCCCGCACTTGGTTTACTGCTCTGCTATTGTTGCCATCACAAGAGGCTTAATAACTTTTGAGCAAGGGATTTTCCCTTAGCACAGGACCCTGCAGATTATATAACCAGTTCTATCTTCACCATAACTCAGTTGGGTGGGCATTATTGATCTCAGGGAAACAAATGTTCAGAGTGGGCTCAGTAACTCACCCAACGTCAGGTGAGAAGTGGAAGAGCTGGGATTTGAAATCGGGTCCCTGCTACCAACACCAAATCATTGCTCTGTTGATTCAGTGATGCTGCCCCTTGGACTTGGTTGTCTAATTCAAGTTGGCCCATCTCTCTGAATTAAGATATTAATTCTGGACCCTACAGGTTAAAGTGCATTATCAGGTGGGTTTCCCCCTTTAATCATCAAGATAATTACTTTAGAACTCTTATTAGTTCTGCACATATAGCGTTTATTTTCTAACAAACTTTTTTCCAGCACAGTGTGACACATTTTGTCTTTGAAGCCTAAGCAGTCTTTTTATCCTCATACACTTTTAAAATGGCATTACAGATGTCGACAGGAAGAACATTTGCTCTATAACAAAATTACATTTCTTTCTAAGATGTAGTGATTTAATAATTAAAACAATATCCATGAAATATAAATACAAGGTATTCATAAATAAATTAAATTAGATTATGGCTGCTAAGAGCCAATTATCATGTGAAATATCTCTGATGGTTGAAATAATAAGAGAGCAGAATATTAATTCTGACAGTCTCTATAGGCCATGGTTATAAATGGCTAGAATGGTCTAATAGGTTATGGAGTTTTATTGAGATTTGAGACAGCCCTTAAAATATTCACTGTGTGTTAGAAATTAGTTGTCTTGATTGATTTTAGTTATAATTCCATTATATGTTTACAGCATGGGAGAAGGAGGAGTGCTGTAGAACTAAGAAAAATCTGTTCTACTTATGAAATATTGGGAACTAAGATAGTGGTACCATGATTAAGAAGTTCCAACAAACCTCGATTTGAATACATTCTAGCTGTATGACCTTGAACAATTCGCTTAAGTTCTCAAATGTCTTCATCTATAGAAAAGGATTGTAATGAGGAGTACATTAGACAATACACAAAGCACAGAGCCCGGCACTTAGCAAGCCCAGAAGTAAATGTTAGTTTTTATGATTTCTGTTGCCGCAGAGGGAGAACTTGAAGGTTTGGGGAATATAGGTCTTTCCTACCATACTACAGTCTTAAGGGTCATAAAAATTTCTTCAACAATAACTTGATAAATTAGTGGGATAGCGCAGTGGTGTGCTGGTAAGCATTTACTAACCAGCTCTGGGTGGCCAGGTGAGTCAAGGGGCCCTGATCTGCAGTGCTTTCTGATTTCCATGGTGTAAATACTCCCGCCATGACTGATCTCAGGCTACCAACATGAGGTTGCTCAACATGGAGCTGGGAAAAAGACGATACAGTCATCTCTCAAGAACTGGTGTGACCTGGTTCCAGGCCCACTGGGAAACCGGGGGTTCCCGCTCTGGCCCTGCAGCGATCAAATTGCATGTCTGTGTCAGTCTCTCAGTCACATCTGACTCTTTGCAACCCCAGGGACTGAAGCCCCCCAGGCTTCTCTGTCCATGGAATTCTCCAGGCAAGAATACTGGAGTGAGTAGCCGTTTTCTTCTCCGGGGGATCTTCCCAACCCAGGGATTGAAACACGTCTCTTACGTCTCCTGCATTGCAGGCAGATTCTTGACCATCTGAGCCACAGGAAAGCCCCTGGGCAATTCCCACCCTCCCTGGCCTCCGCTCCTTCATCTGTAGTAGCACCTATCTGGCATTTCTCAAAAGGTTGATTTGACAATGCAGTGAACAGAGGATGGGAAAAACTATTGAGCCTGTGAAACAACAGAGAGTAAATTGGCAGGAGTGTGGACGCACAGACTCCTGCAGTTCCAGAGGGAGCTTTGTCTGATTTTAAGGTCCCAAGACCTGCGTGTGTTCTTTTGTCTTTTGATCTGCTGCTCAGCTGGGCCCTGGAGCTCTTGGTTTATTTACCCTAGTCTTTTTTTTTTTTTCTTTCTCTCCAACCATTTAGCTCATAATGATAATCTGCACAATTAACATAATAAAGCAAGTCAGTTAGGCTCGTTCAAGCACTAAGGAACAATGACCGGCTCCTGTTTCTTGAGGCCTACTTGAATCTGAAAGGGAGTTTGAGAAACTGCAGAGCTCAGTGCCACACACCCCTGGAGCACAGGAACAAGGATTCCTCATCCTTTAGGACCTATGTCTGTCCTGGTGGGCTGGTCACCCTGTTTTCCCCTCAGACATGGGTGCCCTTAGTTTCTGAGTCTAGTACCCCCACTTCCCGCCAACAGTCACAAAGTTCTCTCTGTGTGTTTTATTATCTACTCTTGATGGCTTGTCACTGTGGCCACTTCTGCTTCGACTACAATAAAAAACTGCATGTCACGTCAGGAACCTGAGTCAGACAGGGGCCCAGATCTCTGTGCCACTGGGGACTTCCGTTGAGCTGGTTATGTAACATTTCTAGGCTTTGGGTCTCTTCCACTGCAGAATGGGGATCACAGCGCCTACCTCATAGGGCTGGTATGACATTCCAATTGTTGGAAAATGTCAGATGTTTAGAAGAGTATCTAGCCCACAATTCCTTGTTGATAGCCGTCCTGCTTCTATACCACTGTCAGCTTAAGAAAGTTGCCTGATAGAAGGTTGTGAGTAAAGTTTTATTTGGGGCAAAATGAGGACTGCAGCCTGGGAGACAGCATATAGATGGCTCTGAGAGTCTGCTCCAAAGAGCTAGTGAGGGAAGATAAGATATGTGATTTTGGTGAAGAGGGAGTTCAATCCAATCAAATGCTTATTTTACAAAAGGTTTTCTGCTAGTCATGAGGAGCTGATGTCACCATGAAGGGATTTAGTGCTTTTCTCAATATGAGAAGGTGCAAGGATTGGGATCATGAAATCAGTTCCTGAAAATATCCAGCTATCTAAAGACCTGTTTCACCAGTTTTCCTGGCACACCAAGTGCCTCATTCTCCACCCAGAGCTCCCTTCAGGGCGGGCTGAAGGTCAACAGCTGCAGCAGCACAGGAGTCAGTCCCTGAAGAGGCAGACGGCAGATGCCCTTGGCAAGTGCCTGTAGTTGACACCATCTATCTGTGGTCTCCCTGCCAAGCCTGGGCTCTGACTGGGTCTCTCTGTCACAGTCCAGGGCAGTGGTTCCCCTGAATGGAGCGCTCTCACAGGCCTTCCCTCTCGTCCACCTCAATGTGGCTGCTCTTGGCTACAAAGCACTACTACAGGACACAAAAGGGCACATTGCAAGTAAGGAGCCCGTCTTCAGCCCTGAGGAGGGCTGCGACTGTGCACACACCATGAATCTCTCCACTTTTCTCCTTGACAGCAAGCAGCCCTTTCCAAACATCTAACAGGAAGTGACATCCAGCCATAAGTATATCCAAGAAGACATATTGCATAACTGGATAAAGGAAGGTGTTGAGGATTCTAATCAGAGGAAAATACAAGGAAGTTTGGTGGCTTTTTCATTGGTGGATCTTTTAGAACTTTGTCCTTCACTCTCCTTGATTTGAAGTTTTAGTCTTCAGAGGCTGTGCTGGCTGTCAACCTTTTTCAGCCCCAACACCCCGAGTGGCCCACTCCTGTCAATAACAGCCTCTGAGGCTGCCAGTGAATCTCAGGCTTGGGTATAATAATCTCTAAGGGCTTGGTTGGGTTGATAAGAAACAATCAGCTTCTTCATTTTCCTCAGAGGGAAAGCATTTAAGACTGTGTTTCCAAGGTTCAGCTGCTCGTCTAATAACAATAATAATTATCTTAATGTTCTTCAATAGGGAATTAGTTAAACAAATTATGGTACATCCATGGTACATGATGCAGCCATTAACTTAAATGGAGTAGAACAATACACTGTATTTCATTAATGGTTACACGGCTCTAAAACTGTACCATGTGGGTGGTTTTGCGAGTGTTGCAACTTGTGGGTGGGGGTTGTTGTTAAGAATTTTGGAATTAAGAAGTAGTCCAGCTGCATCTTGAATTAAAATCAGACCCCTGGATGGGAGCCGAAATTGCATTTGCATCCTGGCCTCCCAAAAAGGGAACAAGACAGGACCCGGCATGAACAAGTTTCCTGGAACACCATTGGAAAGCCAAAGGGACATTGTAAAGATGAGCCTGAGACTGGAATTACAATTTCTGGGAGATGGCATAGTTCAGAACTGGGTGTTCCAAGGGGAGAGCGATTATGTGAGTCACTAAATGGAGGAAATCTCTGAGACTCCCTTGTGGAATCAATATCAGCTGGTCAAGCTGGTTCAAGGCCAGCAACCTGCTCGCCCACCAGCCACTACCTTGGGGACTGAACATCTGGGAAGCACAGGGTCTAACTTCTTCCCACTGGGAAGATGCACAGGGAGCCCAGTGCTGGGGAGCAAAGAAAATGTTTGAGAAGGGGTTAGAACATGCTACAGAGAGAGGACAAGGATAAACAGACACGAGAGCAGGGAGATGCCACCGCCCACCCGTGGGAACATTTCCAAGGCCCCCAGCCAAAGAAGTGTTGGCAGGAGGGCCTTTCTGGGCAGGCGGGTCACCCTTGCTTCTCGGAAATGGCCATATGGCAGGACAGAGAGCAACTGGGATGGATACTTCAAATTCAAAACGTAACAGCCAGGGCTCGGGGAATGCTGACATCCCCCCAGACAACTGCAATGCGCTTTCTGCCTGGGACCCAATGAGCAAGGCATGGGGGTTCACGTATTCCCTCCCTGAGTTTCTAGGGCAATGATATGCAGGCAAAAAATGAGTAAACCACAGTGTTTTGGCCCTCATTGTTATTCTGAGGTGCCATTAAATGTGAGTGCCTGTGAGTTGAGGAAGGCAGAGAAGCTGCTCTAGCAGCCAGCAGGAAGCAGGACTGAGATGTTTAGGCAGGCCTCCATCAGAGCCAGTCTGAGATGACTCCACCCTTTGAGGACAATCCCTGACATTCCAGGTCTCAAGGCGTGTGGACAAGCAGGTTGCCCTGACCAGCGCTCTCAAATATAGAGTATAAGTCTTGAATTTGCTTTCCATGTGGCAGAGTAAGAAGTGGGAACACTGTACTCCCGTCATTCACCTTCAGATATTTCACCGTGAACTTGGAAGTGGCTTTGTAATTATTTGTCTATCTCTGTGTAGCACTGTGGCCCCATACATAGTAGCTTAAGACAGTAACGATTTATTATCTCTCATGGGTTCCATGGTTCAGAAATTCAAACTAAGCACTGTGGGGAGAGCTTGCCCCAGCTCCACTCTCTCTGGGGCCTTAGCTGGAAGGAGCCACAGCTGGGACTGGGATGACAGAAAGGCTCATCCACTCATGCAGCTGACTCTTGAGGCTGACTAGAGGCTGATATTTTTACTGGGCTATTGCCCATAAAACCAACATGAAGCCTCTTTGCATGCCTTGGGCTTCCTCAGAATATGGCGTCTGGGATCCAAGAACAAAGGCAAGGCCCCAAGAAAGCCAGGCAGACACCGTATCCTCTTTATGTATGAACCTTGGAAGTCACATAGTATTGCTTCTGCCACATTTTTGTTGTGGTCAGAATTGAGTCACTAAGTCTCACCTGTATTCAAAGGGAGGATTAGATTCCATCTTCTGACAAGAGGCAGGTCAAGGAATTTGTGGAACTATTTAAAAAACAACCATAGTTACATGGATTAGGACAAATAGGGATTGAAAAGCAGCTTGCTCCCCACAGCTCCTTTTCCTCACCGTAACTAAGGTGTTGAAGCTTGTAGGGAGTAGGAATTGAAAGGTATTATTAAGACTTTTGCTATGGAGATGGTGCCATTCCATCTCCAGCCTAGTATGTGAGGAGGAGGTGAGATAGATTTGTTCAGCTCCAGCCAGCAGTACCCAAAGAATCTCCAGAGAAGAATTAAATATGGTCCTAAGAAGGTTATGATGTAAGAAAGGGGGATTCTAGCCTGTAAACAGAGGGCCTTAATAGGAGGAGGCATCCATCGCTAGACATGGGACTTCCCCTTGGGAAAGTCCACAAAGAATCAACAGAAGAGAAGGGGAACTGGACAAAACCTCTTAGCATGGGAGCAGGAATCTTTCTAGTATTAGGCATTTGACCCTGGCCTTTGCAACACACTAGCTATTTAAATTACAAGTGCCTTAACCTGGCTGCTTAGCTGTTAGGAGCTTTGGTTTCCTCAGCGGTAAAATGTGAATGAGAGCATCACCCAGCTCATAGGGTCTGTGTGAGATTTAAATGCAGGTAATCCACGGTGCCTGATGGCTCACTGTTGGTTGCTGCTGTCTTCTCGCCAGGCTGGCCCCTCCGAGCTCTAAATACTCAGTTTCTTCCTCTTTCTGAAGCTCTCAGGAGTCTTGTCTGGCCAGGGAGGTTTCTGTGTGCTTTTCCTTTGTAAGAGGAAAGAAGGACCATGAAAAAGAGAATAGAAACCAGGACTCAACACTGAGGGAGAAGTTTTTCATGGAATTTTGAGGAATGAAATTCAGGATAGTTCAGGAGTGTGAACCAAGATAGAAGAGAAGAGAAAAAGAAAAGGAGGATTTTCTAAGACAAATCTTTCACGTGGTTCAAAAATACAATTACGAACTAGAGTTCATTTTTAATTAACTTTTGGTTGTTGGGGATATTTTTATTTCAGGACACTGCTCAGAATCTGGACCATGTGGAAACAGTTTAGTGTGTGTTACATATTTTTAACTAAAACTAAGAACTGTTGGTATAGCTTGATTCCATTTGCGTATGCTTTTGCATAGAAAACTTCTGGAGGAAACACAAGCCACTGTGAACAGTAGTTTCCTTAGGGCTGAAGGAGAGGTTGTTATTTTGTACTCTTTGGTTCCATAAATTTTTCTTTAATAAGGGTATATATCACTTTCCGGATCTATTTAAGTTAGGTGTTTGTTCTTGTAAATAAGTTACCCACACACTGCAGCGAAGAGGAGCCACCGCTTGCCCCAACTTGCCTGTGTGAAGCTACGAAGACCCAGCACAGCCATAAATAAATAAATGAAAAGAAGTAAACAGTGGATGTACCTGTGTTCCAAAAAAAAAAAAAAAAACTATTTACAAAAACAGATGATGTTTTTGTAGTCTGCAACCCTTTCTCTAGACTACGTTCCTTGCAAATAGAAGAAAAACCAGCTCTAATTTGTTGGATATTAAAAAAAAAAAAGTTTTCAACAGTCAGCTCAGAAGCTGCTCTCTTAATGCAGCTAAAGACTTGGGGGCACTGGGAGGGACCATCCCCAGGCAGAGTGACATCAGCTCGGAGGGAGGGCCAGCTCCCAGGTCAGGCTCTCCTGCCCTTCCTGGCAAGGACCACCTCCTTCACCTTCTTCGTCAGCTCATTAAGGCCCCTGGAGACTGGTCCTCCCACATTTCCGGGCTCCTGATCAAGAGGAGACACATCTCATGGTGGAAAATTTGTTCTATTTCATTCACGGGACAGCATTTTCTTCCGTTGTCTGATGTATTGATTAGATTTCAGACAGGATTAGTGGGGTTGATGTCATTAAGTAAAAAGTCATCTCCTCTGGAAACAACCCAGAAAGTCTGGATTCCATGTTTAAAAGCCTTGGATCCCGTTAAGATGACATACTGAGAACCACGTGGATTCCGGTTCAGTAGGAGACGTGAGAACTCCAAGTCCCAGCAGGTTCGAGTGGACAGCTGAGAGGCAGAGACGGGGAGGGTGGGAAATGAGGGCAGCATAATTTGTCAGTAAGGTCAGGGAATTCTCAGCCACTTTTCCTCAAGAACAAGTGATCAATAAATCAAATACAGCCCATCTGCCAGGGAATGGCTGAATAAATTACAGTACGCCTGTAACACTCCTTTTTCTGCCGTAGTGTGAAATCTTCAAGCAGAACTGAGAACAAATAACAGCCGAGTGAAGCATTTGACATTTTAGTCACGTTTCAGATGAGGCAGCTGATACAGTGGGAGAAACACGGTGCTATAGGTTGGATTCTGTCCCCTCAAAAGGTATGTTCAAGTCTTAACCTCTGAAATCTATGAATATGACCTTATTGGGAAACAGAATCTTTGCAGATGTAATCAAGTTAAAATGAGGTCATACAGGATTAGGGTGGTCCCTAAGTCCAAAGTGATTGGTATCCTTATAAGTAGGGGGAGAAGACATAAAGGGAACCTATTACCATTACTGAGTAAAATAAGTCAGTCTGGAAAGGCTACATATTGTATGATTCTGGAAAAGGCAAAATGATGAAGACAGTAAAAAGATCAGTGGTTGCCAGGGGTTAGAGGGGAGGGAAGGCTGAGTAATCTGATATAGAGGACTTTTAGGGCAGTGAAAATGCTGTGTGATATCCTAATGATGGTTACATGTCATGATACATTTTCCCAAGCCTGCAGAGTGTACAGAACCAAGGGTGATCCCTGATGCAAACTGTGGACTCTGAGTGGACATGAGGCGTCAATGCAGGTTCATTGATTGTAACAAATATATCACACTGGGGGTGGGGGCAGGCAGGCTGATGTGGGGGAATTTTGAGCCTATGGGGGCCATAGGGGATATGAGAACTCACTGTACTTTTCACTCAGTTTTGCTGTGCACCTAAAACTACTCTAAAACATATAGTCTGTTTGAAACAGAGAGAGAGAGCAGGAGAAGCCAGTGCTTATCTCTTGACAAATTGAAAAATGCCTCTCCCAGTTCTCCTGTCTCTAGTCACTAAAGTGTTTCCTGTTAGCAGTGGCCAGTGGGTGGGATAACACTGAGTCCAGGTATAGGAAAAGAAACATGCTGGCTGCCTTCCTCATTTGTTAGCTTGAAAACACAAAGATGAGGGAATTTCCTGGTTGTCCAGTGGCTAAGACTCGACGCTCCCAAAAAAGGGTCTGAGGTTTGAGCCCTGGTCAGGGAACTAGATCCCACATGCCATATCAAAGAGTTAGCATGCCTCAATTAAACACGTCACTTGCTAAGTCCTGGCACAGTCAAATAAATATTTTAAGAAAGAAAGAACAGGAAATGTGCTTTCTCTGTGTGTTGTTTGATGAGGGGCCAGCAGGGTGCGCTCTTTAGCAGGAGCACACCCACTGAAATAGGAGCAGGACCTTATTTTTAGCAGAGCTATGTGTCCCCCCTTCACCCTGAAGTGAAAGTGCCTGGATGGTGGCAGAGCATCCTGCTGGGGGTTAAGGGGTCAGTCATTCCAGGGCTGTGGCCGTGGGACTGGATGACAAAGCATGACCCTGAGTTGAGGGAGGGGAAATGTCACAGTGTCCCTCCCCACCAATGATACCCTGTGTCTTAAAGGTGGTGAAACCAGAAGGAAGGAGGCAGCTGTGGCAGAGGGCTGTTGCCTACTCCCCTCTGCTCACCTTTCTTGCCTCCTCCTCCTCATTTTGGAGCTGTGCTAAGCATTTCACATGCATTTGTGTTGTGTGTCTTGCTACTTTCTTTTAGTTGATCTACAATGTTACTTTCTATTGTACAGCAAACCAATTCAGTTATTTATATAGTGAATGCATGTGTGTGTGTCTGTGTAGCATATATATATAAAACTATATATGTATGCCATTCTCTTTCATAGTCTTTTCCATTGTGATTTATGACAGGATAGTAAACATAGTTCTCTGCTCTCTATAATAGGACCTTGTTAATCCATTCTATACACATTAGTTTGCATCTGCTAACCCTAAACTCCCAATCCCTCCTTCCCCCTCCCCTTAGACATCCACAAGTCTGTTCTCAATGTCTGCTTCACATGCATTTCTTAGTCTCTGGCAGAGTCTAGAGATGACCCCTTTCCCTGTATGTATAAGAGATAGGGCCCCTGAGCCTATCACCTACACTCTCTGCAGCTCAGTTCCGTCTGAAGCGGGGACATTAGCACCTGCCAGGGTTACTGAGGGTGCGGAGTAGTGGAGACAATTTAGGCTTTGAGTGGGGCAGCTCTTGATGTTCTGCTCCCCAGGTCCCTTCCTTTCCTTGCACTCAGAGGTAATCATACCTCCTGCATAGGATTTAGGGGAGAATTTAAAGAACTTAATGGAGAGCAGCCATTTTCACACACCCATCTAGCATAGTGCCCAGTGATAGCATATGTGAGATTAAGCTGTTCCCATTTCACAGATTAAGACACCAAGGGCAGACAGGTTAAGTCCCAAAACTCGAACCTAAAGCCAAGCTGGAGTGCACTTTTTAGGATAAGCATCCACAGGACAGCAGGCACTCGGAGCCGTTAGCGCCCTGACCCTTAACTCACAGCGCTGACACAAGAATGACATAACGAGGCATTTGTAAACAACACAAGAAAAACAGTGCTTTGTAAATACAGGCAGCTTAAAAAAAAAAGAGAGAACTATTTTTTAACTTGACATTTCAAAGCAAGAGAACATCACAAATGTTGTATTCCTGTGGATAACCTTATTTAGACTAAGATTACAAAAAAATGTTCACCAGTGGAAAATATTTTTACAGCTCCCCCAAACTGTTTACTAACAAGCATCCACAGATTGATTTTTATGGGGCTGATGTAGTTTTGAATGTAAAATGACAGTCTGCTGGGACAGAAAATCAAAATAGAGCTTTTTGTTAAAACAACAACAACAGGACACAATTTAGCCTGTGTGAAAGATATTCAGTAAAAACATACNAGCTCCCCCAAACTGTTTACTAACAAGCATCCACAGATTGATTTTTATGGGGCTGATGTAGTTTTGAATGTAAAATGACAGTCTGCTGGGACAGAAAATCAAAATAGAGCTTTTTGTTAAAACAACAACAACAGGACACAATTTAGCCTGTGTGAAAGATATTCAGTAAAAACATACACCTCTTTTTTCCCCCCCGGTGGCTGTCGTACGTAGTCTTGTCTCTGCCTCCCTCTCCCCCGTCTGCACTGGCTTCCCTCAGCTTTGCCTCTTCTACGAGCGTAGGCACTGATTCCCTGCTTCACGTCTTCTGTTCCCTCTTCACTGGGCATTGACCGTGGCTAATCACTAGTTGGTGGGGATGGAGCTCTCTAGGATGGAAGTGAGGGCTACAGGCAAGGTCCCCTGCACAGGGCCAGCGTAATGGACATGTGGCCTGTGCAGCCACACAGGGTTCCACACTTACAAGGAGACTTCCCCACTCTTGCTTTAATGCTCCGCAGTTGCTGTCATGAAATTCTTAATAATTCTCTCTCTGAGTTTGCATTTTTGAGTGAAGTGTGATGGGACAGTGGATCCTGGTTTCATTCATGGTCCTTCCCCTTGCTGCCTCCCAAGAATGCTCTTCTCTGGCCCCTGGGGCCCCAGGCCTTGCCTGCCTGCCCCTCCCTACTCCTGTCCGGCAACCACTGCCATCTTCTGCNACCATAATGATATTATGCTGAACCTTTTGCTATTCCACAAATGGGCAAGTCTCTGCATACCCAGTGAAAATTACCTTTCTCCTTTTGTATTTGCTAGTTGCTTATATAAAAATTCATGTTCTTATATATTTATGCACATAGGCTCAACTTAAAGAAAATGCATTATATGGTAAAACAAACATAATACAATGGATATTCATTGTGCATTAGAAAGTGATCTTGGTTTCATAGAATCTCTACAGCATGCCACCAGGTGATAAGCTCTTTTCTGGTCATTTAACTGTGAAAATCTTGCTCTCAGAGATTCTAGTTTAATTGGTCTAAGAAGAAAGCAGGGTCCTAATTATATTTAAAGCTCAAAGAGTGATTGTAATGCATATCCAGGTTTGAGAGCTACTAGCCTAAAGGATGTCAAGCTTCCACCTTTAAACTCTTCAGGTGACTTGCTATTCGTTAAATTCAGCACACATTTCTGTACAGCAGCCGAGTTCCAGGCACTGTGTGAGGCTTCAGATATATGGGTAAATCAGTCCTAGTTCCTACTTTCAAGGCACCCACCGTCTAGCAAGGGAGATAAAGCATACAGAATTAGTATTATCTGGAGGCCCCACAAACAGTGAAACAGGGAAATGTTGTCTGTAATATACAAATAAAAGACGAAGACGAAACGGGCAAGCCTGTACGTTTCTCTTCCATCGTTGTTACTCTGCCTCTCCCTTCCTCCCAGAAGGAATAGAAGATGGATTAAGTAGAAACACAATGAGCTACAGGGCAGATGCTTGGCAATCATATCTAAGTTCTGGGGTGAGTGCGCAGGGTTCTGGGAGGCTGAGGTGTGTAGTCGTCCAAATTGGATGATTTCTTAATGCAGGAATGCAAAACCTGCCCTCAAGTGGCAAAGAGTGTGATATGCGTATCAGCAGAAACTGTCAAGAAATCCAAGTTGCTTTCTACCTGTTTTTCTGGATAGTGCCCAACCTCCAGGTTTGAGTGCCCTTCTTCCCAGATGGCCTCCCCTGATCCCCTCACTGCTCTATGTTCCTCACCCCATCCAGGCTTACTTGTCCCCAAATAACCTTGCACCAATGGTGGTTCTGACTCCTATGCTGCAGGTGTTAATGAAATGGGCTGGCTTCTGTATGGTGCTATGAATGGCCAAAAGACTCACTCAAAATCTCTTGTGTTGTAAAATAGGGAGTCTGTTCTTCCAAAACTCACTCCAACATGGAGGAATTCAAGAATGGGATATTTTAATAAATGCAAAACCAGGTAACCCCTAGCTTAAATTAATCCACTGAAGAGTAAAGCAAATGGATATTGGTAGAAAGTAGCATATGCCCCAAGCATTCCCGTTGACTTCACTTCTGGGCCTTAGCAAGTACGGTCAGTATGGTCTCATGAAGTCCTCTCCCATAAGCAAAAGAGAGTTTGCTTCCACGCAGCGCTGGCCAAAGAGGAAATGGGCTGCTTCTTAAGATGCTGAGTTTCCACACTGGAAAATTTTGTGAGGGTATGCGGTGAGGTTTGGGGGCAGGACTATTTGAACAATGAATAGGGTGTTGGCTCCTTTAATGTGCCTTTCAGGGAGCCTCTAAAAACCACTTCGTGACCTGTGTTTAGCTTCCTTCCAGCTCTATGCAAGCTGAGGAGCAGGGACAGCTTGCACGGCAATGAGCATGAACAAACATGAACTGGGACTTGCCTTGAATCTCATTCTGTGACGTCAAGTATTTCCTATATCTCAGCCCTCACAGTCACTCCAGGGGGCAAATGTTATACCCACTTTTTGTTGTTCTTGTTCAGTCGCTAAGTAATGTCCAGATCTTTGCCACTCCATGGACTGCAGCACGCCAGGCTTCCCTGTCCTTTGCTATCTCCCAGAGTTTGCTCAGACTCATGTCCATCGAGTCGATGATGCCATCCAACCATCTCATCTTCTGTCATGCCCCTTTTCCTCCTGCTCTCAATCTTTCCCAGCATCAGGGTCTTTTCCAATGAGTCGGCTCTTTGCATCAGGTGGCTGAAGTATTGGAGTTTCAGCTTCAGCATCAGTCCTTCCAGTGGACTGGTTTCCTTTAAGATTGACTCGTTTGATCTCCTTGCTGACCAAGGGACTCTCAAGAGTCTTCTGCAGCACCAGAGTTTACAAGTAAGGAAACTGAGGCTTAAAAAAAACTGAAAGATTTGCCCAATATCCCACAAAAGACAAGCAGTTCAAACCCAGGTTTCCTAACTTTTAGTCTGATGTTCATAGTATGATATCATGATCTCTATTTCATTCAGACACAGTAAGAGCTGGAAAAATCCCCTAGTATTTATTCAAGAAAGAGAATGATCTCAAAAGAAACGGATTTGGTGGAATGTAATGGTGGTTAGCTCAAGGCAATGTCATGAGTCACCAGCAGAGGGCAGAAGCCTGTCATTCTAGATGCTTACATCCTTGAAAGCCATGGGCACCTGGGAATGAGTGTAGTAAGAATTTTTCACTGAGAGGGCCCCCAAAGAAAGAGCAGAAAAGCGCCAGTGTGGACTGCTGTAATTTCAGATGGCATCTGGGAGCCAGGGGCACTGAAAGAAAATCCCTCCCCACTCTGGTCCCCTGCACCCAGAAGGAAAGAGGCCTGCAGCAGCAAAAGACATTGGAACACGAGCAGGATTCTAATGAGAATAATCCAAGATTTGGGTCTGTGTCTAGCTAGTGTTACTTTCCTTCCGGATGCCTGCCTACGCATCCATGAAAAGAAGATGACAACTGCCTCGTGGGAGTATTAGGACAATCCGCTAAAGCGTTAAGAAAACTGTTAAATGTGCTGGCAGGTTAGAGGAGGTGGGTCTGAAGAAAGGTTGCCCCCTCCAGTCTCTGACTAGCATGTGAGCTGTTGACAAGGGGCCAGGTTGACACCTGTGGTGGGAGGTGGGTGAGGGACGTGGGGCTGGCATGAAGTGGAAGGCAGAGGAGGGGATGCCACTGCCCCCATTCTCTGGTTCACGTCACTCTGACCTCAGGACACTGCTCTCCAGGTGGCATGCTCCGCATGGGCTGCCTGTCCCCTGGGGTCCTGTGTCCTCAGAGGAGAGTCCCGAACCTCCCAGGTAGCAGCTGGGTTCAATGACATGGCCCAACTCCCTCAGCCCCACGGGTGCTGGGCAGAGTCCCCTCCCAACCAGACATCTCAGAACTGAAATGCTGCTGGTAAGGCTGAGTACAGCAGACCAAGGGCCCCATAGCTGCTCACCCCCAACCCGGCACTTGTCACAGTAACAGCACTTTACAGTTCTTCCCAGGAGCACAACCTCCTGTTTCATTCGTGATTTTGTTCATCAGGCCAACAGTCCTGAGAAGACAATAGGACAGGTATNAAATGCTGCTGGTAAGGCTGAGTACAGCAGACCAAGGGCCCCATAGCTGCTCACCCCCAACCCGGCACTTGTCACAGTAACAGCACTTTACAGTTCTTCCCAGGAGCACAACCTCCTGTTTCATTCGTGATTTTGTTCATCAGGCCAACAGTCCTGAGAAGGCAATAGGACAGGTACGGTTTAATTCCCATTTTTTAAGATAAAAGATTCTCAGCCAGCTTAATGACTTGCCCAAAGTAATGCAGTGGTTAAACAACAACCAAAAAATCCCAAACTCTTATGGCCCTAAAGATACCACCTTGTGCCAATGATTCTAACCAGAGATCTTCCATCTCTCTCTGTCTGCTCTCCCTCTTTTTAAACTCCTGGTATTCCCAGATGGCTCAGTGGTAAAGAATCCGCCTGCCAATGCAGGAGACACAGTACAATCCCTGAGTCGGGAGTATCCTCTAAAGAAGGAAACTGGCAACTCACTCCAGTATTTTTGCCTGGGAAATCCCATGAACAGAGGAGCCTGGAAGGCTACGGTCCATGGAATTGCAAAGGAGCAGACTCAACTCAAAGCAGTTCAGACACAACTTAGCGACTGAACAACAAAAACAACATAGACATAAAGGTCGTCATTCTCACCTTGCGTACATTATCATTGTCAAGCTAGGCAAAGACCGTCTCTTGTTTTATTTGATTTAATTTTCTCATCATCCCCAATTTGTGTTCCCATTCAACATCTCCTCTTACCCCCTGAACGGGCACCACATCCAATTTGGCTGACTGATTTCTTTCACTGATTGACTGAGTCAGTCATTCATTCATTTGTAGGCTTGAGTCAGAAACATTTCTAACACTGTGTTCATGAGGTTATTAAAACAAGCATTTTTTGTTAGTAGTGTTCACAACTCATGGACTCTTTTTTTTTTTTGACGTTCCTAGTCATTTCCCATTTCTAGGTATATGCTCTACTCATTCCCTGCTTCTGCCATCCCTAATTGTATTTATTACCTGCTACTTGTGCCTACTTAATTTGCTTTATTTTTACTGGCTTCTAATTTGTTTTGTACTATTCTCAACTTTATCACCTCGGAGGTATTTCTCTGCTCGTTTTATATTATTTGCTTATTTGCTATACATGCTTATGAGTCCTGCATCCACATTGGTGATGGTGATGTCCACAGTCAGCCACGTTAGTCAGTCCTCACCATCCCCTAAAGGCCGAGTGAACGCTTTACAAGGCTGATAGTAAATCACTTAACTCTTGCTCTGATCTTGATCCTTTTCTAAGTTTCAGGTACCACGTAATAGTTGAATGCTGGAACAGCGGTGTCCAGCAGATCTTTCCACGAGAATGGAAATGTATTATACTGCTGCTAAGCTGCTAAGTCGCTTCAGTCGTGTCCGACTCTGTGCGACACCATAGACGGCAGCCCACCAGGCTCCCCCGTCCCTGGGATTCTCCAGGCAAGAACACTGAGTGGGTTGCCATTTCCTTCTCCATTATACTGCTGTGCTGTCCAATATGGTAGCCACTAGCAATGTGTGGCTATTTAAGCAGCTGCAATGTGGCTTCTGTGATTGAGGAGCTAAAAGTTAATTTTAATTAATTTAAATGAAAATGTAAATAGCCTCATGTGACTACCTAGTGGAATACACAGACCTATTGCATTGCTACTCAAAATGTGGTCCCCAGACCAGAAGCACTGCCATCTGGAAGCTGGGGGCTTGTTAGAAATGTGGAGTCTCAGGCGTGCCGAGGTCTGCTGAATTAGCTCTGCATTTTAACAAGGTTCCCCATATGATTTCTATGCACGTGCAATTTTCTGCCCTTCCTCCAGAACTATTGAGATATAACTGACATATAATTGTCTAAGTTTTTAAGATATACAATGGTGTTGACTTGATATATTTGTATGTTGAGAACGACCACCACAGTGCTAACACCTGCACATGTCACATAATTACCATCTCTTTTTTGTGGTGAGAACATTCGAGTTCTACCCTCTTGGCAACTTTCAAGTATATAATACAGTATTCTTAACCATAATCACCATACTGTATATTAGATTCGCAGAACCGTTTCATATTA
Source organism: Neotragus moschatus (assembly GCA_006410615.1). Taxonomy (NCBI): domain Eukaryota; kingdom Metazoa; phylum Chordata; class Mammalia; order Artiodactyla; family Bovidae; genus Neotragus; species Neotragus moschatus. The sequence goes on along the minus strand of SJYA01001694.1, from coordinate 901,566 downwards.
TGACCAGAAGTTTGTACTCTTCGAGCAACATTTCCCCATTTCCCTCACCCCCAGCCCTGGGAACCACCGCTGGAGTCTATTTCTATGAGTTCAGCTTTTCAGATTCCGCATACAAGGGATATGCAGTGTTTGTCTCTCTCCGTCTGACTTGTTAGTCACTTAGCATAATGCCCCCAAGTCCTATCTATATTGTCACAAATGACAGGATGTCCCTCTTTCTCATGGCCAAGGAGCATTCATAGATATGTATTTCACATACAAATGGATGGAGGAGGTGTGAGATTGTATCCGTATCACATCTTCTCTATCCATTCGTCTGTTGATAGACACTTAGACGGTTTTCAGTTTGGGCTATTTCGAATAAAATACTGAAAGGAACATGAGAATGCAGATTTCTTTTTGAAAACCTATTTCCATTTCCTTTGGATATGTACCTAGAAGTGGGGTTGTTGGGACCATATGCTGCTGCTAAGTCGCTTCAGTCGTATCCGACTCTGTGCAACCCCAGAGACAGCAGCCCACCAGGCTCCCTTGTCCCTGGGATTCTCCAGGCAAGAACACTAGAGTGGGTTGCTACTTCCTTCTCCAGTGCATGAAAGTGAAAAGTAAAAGTGAAGTCACTCAGTTGTGTCCAACTCTTAGCAACCCCATGGACTGCAGCCCACCAGGCTCCTCCGTCCATGGGACCTTCCAGGCAAAAGTATTGGAGTGGGGTGCCATTGCCTTCTCTGTGGGACCATATTTTTTTGAGGAATTTCTATAGTGGCTGCACCAATTAACAAGCTTACCAATAGTACAGAATGATATCTTTTTCTGTACATCTTTGCCAATACTTGCTATCTTTTGGCTTTTGGAGGATAGTCATTCTAACAAGAGTGAGGTAATTAATATCTTATTATTTTGATATGAATTTCCTTGATGATTGGGACTTCCCTCATAGCTCAGTCAGTAAAGAGTCTGCCTGCAATGCAGGAGACCCAGGTTCGATCCCTGGGTTGGGAAGAACCCCTGGAGAAGAAAATGGCAACCCACTCCAGTGTTCTTACCTAGGGAAATCCCATGGACAGATGAACCTGGCGGGCTACCATGGGGTCGCAAAAGTTGGACATGACTTGGTGTCTAAACCACCACCTTTCCTTGATGGCTAGTGATGTTGAATGCCTTTTCGCCTGTTGGCCATTTATGTGTCTTCTCTAGAAAGACGTCTTTTTTTTAAAAAAGAGTGGCTCTTCTGTTTGTTTTTGCCATTGAGTTGTATGAACTCTTTACACTTTGTGCTTCTGCTGCTGCTGCTGCTGCTGCTGCTGCTGCTGCTGCTGCTAAGTCACATCAGTCGTGTCCAGCCCCTTATCAAATATATGATTTGCAAATATTTTCTCCCGTCCTATAGGTTTAAATTTTTTTGTTTAATTCTTTTCTTCTCTTTAAAGGTGTGATGCTTTTTTGTAAGAATGATACTCAAATACCGCATCGTTTGTTTTGGCTATTCTGAAGAAAACAGTATATATATTTTCTCATATATTTTCTATTTTAATATAATTTTTGGTGATGTAGAAGAAAGATATTTGTGACAGCTTTATCGAGCAAACTTGCTGAGCTGTCTTATTAGTTCTAATAATATAGTGGATTTTCAATGTGATTGATCATCATTCTCTCTCTTTCCTTCCTATAGCTCTTTTTTATTCTTCTGATAAATGCTTTGGCTAAGTCTCTAGTACTCAGCTGAACCATAATAGTTATAATAGCCACCCTTGGTTGTGGGGATGAATCTAACTTTCTTCATGTAACATCTATAGCCTGGTTCTCCTGCATTGCAGGTAGATTCTTTACCATCTGACCCACCAGGGAAGCCCCAGATACTTAATATATAGTCTTCATCAAGTTGAGAAAATATACATTTATTCTAACTTAGTGAGAGACTTAAAAAAAATTCAGAAGGGTTTATTTGATATAAATTCTTTTCAAATTAAAAGTTCAAATATTTTAAAAAACATTTATTGAGATAATCATGGGAATTTTCTTCTTCAGCACATTAATGGTAAAAATTACATTAATAGTTTTTTCTCACACCATACTTTCCCATATTCTAAAAATAAACCTTACTTTGGACATAACTTTATAAATATACTGTTGGATAAAGTTAACTAGTATTTTATTTAGAATTTCATATCTATATTCCAACATGAAATAGCTGTATATAGTTTTTTGTTTATTTTTAACATCTTTATCTGACTTTGCTATGAAGGTTAGACCTATGTTATAGCAAAGGAGAAACTGACTTCTATTTTCTGGAACAATTTGTATATATCAGTATTATCTCATTCTTACAAGTGGATAGAGCTTATCTATAAAATCATTGGAGCCTAGGGCTTTTCAGGGATAGGGGACATCTTTGATTATATTGTACTTCTTAATTAACCCTTGACAATTCAGTTTTCTATTTAATGTTGCAATTTTAGAATTTCATATTTTTCCAAAATTGTATCAATTTTACTGTCTCCAAATTATAATTCTTCATGACATTGTTAATCCAAAATTTTTCGTGTTCATGCATCTTTTGGTATTAATTGCATATTTACATCCTCTCTTTCTTTCCTTTGCTAATTTTGTTACATATTATTTGTATATTTTATAACCTTTTAAAGAAACCAGCTTGTTTTATATCTTGTTGTTTCTGCACTCTTTATCATTTTCTGACATTATATGTATGTTTTCTTTCCCTCTCCTCCTCCTTCTTCTTCTAGGTTTATTTAAGCTTTTTTCTAGTTTCCTGCATTGAAAAATTAGCTCTAAGAATGTTTCAAAAAGGGTTTGGATATAAACTATCTTAATTATATACTTGATACGATTTTAATTGCATCTTTTAAACTTGCATTTGAATGATAGCTTCATTGGATATAAAGCTCTAGGTTTGAAGTCTTTTTCCATCAACATTTAAAATATTACTTCATTGTTTTCTTATATCCATTTTCGTTACTGCAGCTTCATGTTGTTCTGATTCTGTTTCCTTTTTATTTTCATCTATTTTCTGTTTATAAATACTTTGAGAATTTCCCTTGTTAATATTCTTAAATTTCATTACAATATTTCTAGGTGTGACTTCCTTTTTCATCCATCTTGTTTAGATACACTGAATCCTTTCAACAGAAGCTTTTTATTTATAAAAAATCCTCAGTTACTATACTTTCAAATTTATCCTCTCCCCTTAATTCATTTTCCCATTCTGACTTCAAAGCCTGTGATACTAACCACTACAGTGTCCTCCCTCTCTGAAAGTTAAGTCAACGTTTTGTTGCCCTTGTCTGTCTAGGCACTGCTTCCCTCCCTGATGCCGTGAAAGGCAGTGGTAGGGGCCTGCTTTGCCTCAGGACTCTTACTGCGTCCGTGCTCACTGTGTGTTGAGTGAATGAATGAATTAGAGAATATGACTGAATGAATGAGTTAGAGAATAGAGGAGTGCCAGTGGCCACAGGATTGGAGTAGGAGCTGCTGTGGGGCCAGGGCAGCAACCAGGCTTCGTGACCCTGTGTGCCCACACCCGGCTGTACCACCTCTCCAGGCAGCCCCTTTAGCAGAGCCCTCCCTCTGGGAGGGAACACCTGCAGCACCCAGCAGAGCCCAGTCACGCTCTAAGATAGTGACCTGGGATAAGAGTCAGCCATGTCTTCAGGCAGCTCTCCCCTTGGCCCAAAGCTCCTTTCTGACAGCCGTGGGGATCCTGATGGGTTGCTGGTCTGAGTCCTTCCTGTCCAGCTGTGGGACCTATGGCAAACTGCCCTCCTCTTTGATCCTCAGTTTTCTTTTTCATAACTTGGGGATAATGTCACTATCCTATCCAGCTTCCAGGGGAGTAAGGAGCAGCAAAAGAGATGTTCAAGTGTCTGTAAACAGGGTGCTGCTGTCCTCAAGGACACAGCATAGTGCACATAAAAATCTCTGACCCTGGAGCCTATGTTCTAAAGGGAGCGCTCACGTGGTGCTACATAGTTCTTAATATAACCCTGCTTCCTTGGAGAGGAGCAAGACTCCCCACAGGTCTGTGGCTTTTCAGATCCTTGGAAACTTCTGAGAGCTAGAGCCAACTCCAGGTGGATGGTTCCAATCACCCTTCAGCCTCCCCTTCCACACCTTCACTCATACCCCTAACCCTGACTCCATCCCCTCGCGGTCCTGCTCTGGTTTCATGGAGTTTCCATTCTGGCCTTCCCTGCTTGTAAGAGGGTCCCACGTTCTGAGCATGTTCTTTCCCCTCTGCCCAGAAGAACTGCCTTTGCTATGGATATACCTTATGACCTGCTCTCAAGTAGGCCTAAGCTGAGGAATTCAATCTGAGTTCCTTGGATGATATGGGTTTACTCCTCATAAATTATATATATTTTATTTCCACAGGAGACCCAAAGTCTTAACACAAAAGGCAGAAATACCAGGCCTCTCGGCAGCCTGGTAGCAGGAAGAGAGGAGAGGGTTGTTCCAAGCCCTTCAACTAACCCAGTTAGGCAATAATGTGGACTCTTGAGAATATGCCCTTGGCTTCCCAGGCACAGACATTTTTCTGAATGAGATTCTTTCTTTCAGACCAAAGCTATCAGCTCTCTAAAACCATGCCGTACTTTCAACTTCTCTTAGTGGCCAACCTCAGAAATCTTATTCCTTTTTTTGGCTACACTGGGTCTTGACTGCTGCACGCAGGCTTTCTGTAGTTGTGAAATTCAGGCTTCTCATTGCAGAGGCTTCTCTTGTTGCAGAGCACTGGCTGTAGGCGTGGACTTCAGTAGTTGTGGCGCAAGGATTCAGTTGCTCCAAGGCATGTAGGATCTTCCCGGACCAGGGATAGAATCCACGTCCCCTGCATCGGCAGGAGGATTCTTAACCATTGGACCACCAGGAAAGTCCTCTTCAGTTTTAGTTTTTAAGTAGATCTGATGCCCTTTTAGTATTCCTGCTTTTCTAATGTTTTTTCATAAATGTCTTCCTCTTCTACAGCTTTAAGAGGTGTCAAGCATGAGATAAGAAATTGGCTTTGATTTTCTTGGGCACCACCCAACCCTGAATTCAATGATTCTTTGAAATTTGCAACATGGTTAACACTAAACCAGCACCACTGAGGACCACTAGTGATTAAACTGCAGTGATGTGGATGGTAACCATCTACTTAATGAGAAGAAACAAGCCTAACCAGTAAGTTATTTATCTGGTGTTAAGAGATGGGAATACCAGACCACCTGACCTGCCTCTTGAGAAATCTATATGCAGGTCAAGAAGCAACANATTCTAAAGGAGATCAGTGGTAGGTGTTCTTTGGAAGAAATGATGTTAAAGCTGAAACTCCAGTACTTTGGCCACCTCATGCGAAGAGTTGACTCATTGCAAAAGACCCTGATGCTGGGAGGGATTGGGGGCAGGAGGAGAAGGGGCCGACGGAGGATGAGATGGCTGGATGGTATCACCGACTCAATGGACATGAGTCTGAGTGAATTCCGGGTGTTGGTGATGGACAGGGAGGCCTGGCGTGCTGCAACTCATGGGGTCTCAAAGAGTCAGACACGACTGAGTGACTGAACTGAACTGAAGATTATTGAGTTTCTCTGACATTATCTAGGTTGAATATTCAAACTGACTACATTCCTAATGTACCATGGAAATTCTTAGTATATGACAACCATAGATAACACACAATAAACCAGGCACTGTCCCAAGTACTTTACATTCATTAACTTATTTATTTCTCGTAATAATACTTTGAGATAATTAATACTTTCATCCCTACATGACAGAAGGGAAAACAGGCCAAGCAAGGTTAAGTCATTTACCCAAAATTGAAGTTGGTAAATGATAGACTTGGGATTCAAACTCAGCTTAGCAGAATGGCTTCTTTCCCACTATGCATATTTCCTCCTGAAGCTCAGAAGAGGTTACTGTGCATCTCCTGTATGTAATTATGCTCTTATGTTTCCTCATATGAGACTACTGGAACACTTTTCTTTGCCTCTTGTCATTTTGTGTATGGGTTTTAGCTTTTGCACATCAGGAAAAGTTGGGAGAATTAGAAGACCTTCGAAGGAGGTAAGAACTGCAAGTGCAAATATGAAGCTGCAATAAGAAATAAGTAAACAATGTTTGAGTCGAAGTGAGAAAGGTTAGAGAGGGGAGCGAAGGAGGAAATGAGGGGTCTTATGGAGAGTCTGGAATCATAATCACACGTCATACAAAATGAAATGAATAAATAGGAACATTCAAAATCATAAGGATGTCAAATTCATCTGTGGAATTTTAATCAAAGTCCTACCGGGTGTTTTGTTTCATTTGGAACTAGACAATCTGATCCCAAAAATGATTTGGAAGAGGAAAGAGCCAAGAATAATGGGGAAGCAATTTTGAAAAAGTACAGGGTAAAACTTGCCCTACCAGATATCAAGACTTATTATCAAAATATTTAGTAATGAAGACACTATTGTCTGGGCAAAAAGACACACCAGTGGAGCAGAATAGAATGCCCTGCCACTGGCTCACCCATACTCGGAGACAATACAAGGCAGAAATGTCACAAATCAGTGTACATCTATTTAATCAATGAGTCTAAGGAGCAACTGTTACCCATATGGAAAATACAGAATTAGATTTCTACCATAGATCAACTCCAGGTAGATTAAGGAACTAAAAACAAAAAGCATAAGTTTAAAATACAAGATGAAAGTAGAGAAAAATTCTTCATGACTTTAAGATAAAGATTTCTTTCAGAAACATACACATACAAATAGAAACCATAAAAAAATGGATAATCTTGGCTGCTATAGTAAAATTAACTTCTATACAACAAAAGGCCACTATAACAAAGGGAAAAACAAACTGTAGTCTGGGAGAAGATATTCATGGTGACTATAACAAGTAGAGAAATCTCTAAGATTAATTAGAAAAAGATAAACAACACACGGAGGGAAATGGGCAAAGAATATAAACTATTGATTTGCAGAGAGGAACCCTGGAAGGTCAATAAAAATACAGAAAGATGTTTTCTCTCACTATTAATCAAAGAAATACCAATTGAAATAGTAATGTAATACCATACACACCCACCAGATCAGCAAAAATTTATGTTAGCCAATGCCAGGTGCTGGCAAAGATGCTAAGTTATGGAGCCTCATTCACTGCCAGTGGGATTGTAAATTGATACAAGTACTTTGGAGAGCAATTTGGCAGTTACTAGTAAAGTTGTAGGTGGTCACATCCAGAAATTCCACTCCTAGGTGTATTGTCTTGTATGTGTGCACAAGGAGACATGCATTAAGATGTTTGCTGCAGCATGCCCATCAAGACAATGGATGACTAAATTGTATTATAGTTATACAATGGAATACAATACAGTGTGTGTCAGCATAGATAAAAATCTCATAATTGCAATGCTAGGGGAGACATACACATTGCAGAAGATTATGGTAATATATATGTTCACACACATACATATATTAAAAGCTGGCTCAGCATAATAATAGTTTATAATGTTTATGGATACATAAAAATGCAATAAATATAGTAAAAAATATAAAAACATGCAGGAAGATGATTTAACACTGAATTCAAAATGGTGCTTCAGCCTGGGAAATGTGGGAGGAGAATGGGGTGGGGAAGAGTATGGAGGGAAACTCAGTTGTGTCTCTAATATTTACTTTCTTTGAAGTAAAAAGACCTGAAGCAAATAAGACAATATGCTAATATTTGCTAGAGCTGATGTGGCCATAATTAATGCTGTCTACCAAATATTTCTGGCTCTCTGCCTTCCAGGCCCATGGTTAGATTGCATTTTCCATTCACTTTGAAGTTAGGAGTGGCCTGGAGCCTTTGGCCAATGAACTGGAGTGGAAGTGACTTACATTTCTGGTCTCATGAGCCCACACACAAAAGTGTTGCCCAACCTGGTAGCCTAGGGGTAAAGCCTCAGGCCCTAAGCAGACATGATATCTCCAGGTAACCCGTGAAGGACAGGTAGATGAGTGAGAAATGAACTTTTGTTCCTTTCAGTCACTGAGATTTGGGGATGTTTGCTATCACAGCACAACAAACTCTGTCCTGATCGATACAGCTGGGAAGTATGTCCACAGGGGTTCACTGTATTAGTCTCTGATTTTATCTACATGTTGAAATATTACAAAGACATTTTAAAAACAGCTTTAAAATTGGACTGGATTAATCACATTTCTCAGTTCATGACATTATCTTTATTGGTCTGCATAGGTCTCCTCTCTTATTTTATCAATGCTTGTTTTCTTAGTATCTCAGACTGTGGATGGAAGCAACGTTGAATGATAGGAGATCTAGATCCCTTGATAGGGGGAATGAATGATGGGCTTGCCTTCCTAGCCTGAGTCCAGATTTCCTGCAGTTCTGTTTGGTAGCCTAGAGCATCTCTCATCAGCTTGTGGGAGTCAGAAATTCAATTAGAAAGTCTCAGCTCTTCTCCAGAGAAATGTAAACAAGAATTATGATGAATGCAATGGTCCCAACTGTTGCTGACTCTTTGTCTGGTTTTAGAAAAATCATTTCACCCTTTGTTCCTAATTCGCTGATGTGTCAGAAAATGCTAACCTTGCCCCCAGGGAGTCTTTCCCCTACACTCTCAGAGCCCAACACCTGCCCTCCATCCCCACCAATCAGCAACTGTTCCCCCAGATGCAGGTCACCTCTGCAAGAAAGGCTAAGAGAACTTTCCCACACTTTGTGGCTCCCAGGTTGCTTTTCAGGGGTGCCTCCAAAACCCTCAGGGAGTGAAAACCCCAGGCAGAGGTGGGGGCAGGGGGCAGAATGCTGGCAGAAGGAAGAGAAACTTGTGCTTCTGGACAATTCTGCCCTGTACCATGCAGCGAAACCCAAGTGGTGCCTGGAAGTCACCGTGAAATGCGATGCCTTTGAGAAGTTCTGTGGAAAGAATGACATCATGACCAACCACTCCCCCCACCCCACCTTTTTTCCAGTGGGAGTGAGAAATAAATAGACTGACACATTTTCCAGTCAGGGAGCGATTCTGGAGAGCAAGTTTACCTTGGCACAGGAGCTCAGGTGGGGCTGTGAGAAACCTTATCTGTGCTTGCCCTGTAAACAAGGAGCCTTCCAGCTCCCCGGAGCCTTGGCCACTGGGCAGGTGACTGCAGCAGGCAGGTGAGCAAGGTGAGCCATGGGCTGGCTGGAGTCAATGCAGAGTCAGCTTGGCCCCGAGCAGGCCATGTTAAGTAAATATTGCCTAGATTTGACTGACGGACTCATTTACTGACTGTCAGTTGGTTGCCAAGAGAAATGCCATCAACTCCACCAGATTCAAAGGTAAAACTGATGTCCTTTAATTTGATGTTTTTCCACCTGTAATGTACATATGGTTCCCCAGGGGAATCTCATTAAAATGCAGCTTCTGATGCAGCAGGTAAGGGCAGGGCTGAGAAATTGCATGTCTAACAAGCTGCTAGGTGATGCTGATGGTGCTGGCCTGTGGACCACACGGTGACTAGCAAAGCCTGAATGCTTCAATGACTGTGTACATTTTACAGTCGAAATAGTTACCATTTAAGGAGCTCAGTCTGACTCTGTGACAAGTGCTAGGCTAGGCGTTTTCTGTCCTCAGGCTCTTTTAATCTTCTTACCAGTTCTGCAAGGTGGGCGTTGTTATCCCTACTCATTCCTTGGCAGGCAAGGAAGTTTAGGTCTAAGAGAGGTTAATTCCTGCTATGTAAGTGTCATAGCTTTCATTGCTGCCTTCCCTCCCCTTCGCAGCCATCTGAAATAACCCAAAGACAAAGGATAACAAACACCCCATGGAAGGGCCGGGCGTTGTCTGCTTGTGGTGATTGGCCCTCTTGACAACCAGAGAATGAGTAATACCTTTTGTTCAGAGTCAACAGGGCCAAGTACGGGAATTCAGGAATCCTGGAATGAATGTTTGGCCCATAATCCCTGGTCTCAGCAGAGACAGTTGCTTAGAAAGGTGGACATGTCTGGATTTCAGATCCCTCTGGTACTGATGTGTTCGCCCCTAGGACATGCGGTTTGAGATTCTTAATACCAGGAGGAGACGCTTTGATGTGTCAGCTTGGAAAGAATGCCTCTTAAGGGCCATTCAGGACTGCAGGAGGGGAAAAAAAAAATGCCCCAGCTTGTGGAAACACCAGAGTGAAGGCAATTATAACTGACTGACCCACCTGGAGATATTTAAACACCTCGAAGAACTGTGATGTGCCCTTGCAAAACCTAGACAGCTTCCTGGTAGGCACTTGCATCATGTCTGCATCTCAAGAAGCAAGGCAGTCTGACTCGTCCCCACCACACACAGGCAAAGTAGGAAAAACATGAAACTCTCCCCCAGACCCTTGGAAGACCTATATTCTGTGACCATTCAGGAAACCGGACTGCTGTAGGACCCCATTAGTATCTGAACCTCACCCATGGTGGTTCTAAGAGGCAACGGCGATTTGTACTGCAGGCTGGGGAAGGCCAGGTTCAGGCCCTCTGGGAGGCTATTATAACTCCATCACAGAAGAAAATACTCAGAGCAACAAGTCCCAAGACAAACTGAAGCCCTCCAAACTATGTGCAAAGCTAGGGGAGGTGATGGAATTCCAGTTGAGCTGTTTCAAATCTATAAGATGATGCTATGAAAGTGCTGCACAATCTGCCAGCAAATTTGGAAAACTCAGCAGTGGCCACAGGACTGGAAAAGGTCAGTTTTCATTCCAATCCCAAAGAAAGGCAATGCCAAAGAATGCTCAAACTCCCGCACAGTTGCACTCATCTCACAACCTACCAAAGTAATGCTCAAAATTCTCCAAAGCCAGGCTTCAACAATACATGAACCGTGAGCTTCCAGATGTTCAAGCTGGATTTAGAAAAGGCAGAGGAACCAGAAATCAAATTGCCAACATTCGCTGGATCATCAAAAAAGCAAGAGAGTTCCAGAAAAACATCTACTTCTGCTTTATTGACTAGGCCAAAGCCTTTGACTGTGTGGATCACAACAAATTGAGGAAAATTCTTAAAGAGATGGGAATACCAGACCACCTTACCTGGCTCCTGAGNCTCAAAATTCTCCAAAGCCAGGCTTCAACAATACATGAACCGTGAGCTTCCACATGTTCAAGCTGGATTTAGAAAAGGCAGAGGAACCAGAAATCAAATTGCCAACATTCGCTGGATCATCAAAAAAGCAAGAGAGTTCCAGAAAAACATCTACTTCTGCTTTATTGACTAGGCCAAAGCCTTTGACTGTGTGGATCACAACAAATTGAGGAAAATTCTTAAAGAGATGGGAATACCAGACCACCTTACCTGGCTCCTGAGAAATCTGTATGCAGGTCAAGAAGCAACAGTTAGAACTGGACATGGAACAACACACTGGTTTCAAATTGGGAAAGGAATACATCAAGGCTGTATATTGTCACCCTGCTTATTTAACTTCTATGCAGAGTACATCATGTGAAATGCTGGGCTGGATGAAGCACAAGCTGGAATCAAGATTGCCAGGAGAAATATCAATAACCTCAGATATGCAGATGACACCACCCTTATGGCAGAAAGCAAAGAAGAACTAAAGAGCCTCTTGATAAACGTGAAAGACGAGAGTGAAAAAGTTGGCTTAAAACTCAACATTCAAAAAACTAAGATCATGACATCTAGTTCCATCACTTCATGGCAAATAGATGGGAAACAATGGAAACAGTGAGAAACATAATCTTTTGGGGCTCCAAAATCACTGCAGATGGTGACTGCAGCCATGCAATTAAAAGATGCTTGCTCCTTGGAAGAAGTTATGACCAACCAAGATAGCATATTAGAAAGCAGAGACATTACTTGGCTGACAAAGGTCCGTCTAGTCAAAGCTATGACTTTTCCAGTAGTCATGTATGGATGTGAGAGTTGGACTATAAAAAATTCTGAGTGTCAAAGAATTGATGCTTTTGAGCTGTGGTGTTGGAGAAGACTCTTGAGAGTCCCTTGGACTGCAAGATCAAACCAGTCCATCATAAAGGAAATCAGTCCTGAATATTCATTGGAAGGACTGATGCTGAAGCTGAAGCTCCAATACTTTGGCCACCTGATGCAAAGAACTGACTCACTGGAAAAGACCCGGATGTTGGGAAAGATTGAAGGCAGGAGGAGAAAGGGACAACAGAGGATGAGATGGTTGGATGGCATCACGGACTTGATGGACATGAGTTTGAGCAAGCTCTGGGAGTTGGTAATGGACAGGGAGGACTGGTGTGCTGCAGTTCATGGGGTCACAAGGAGTTGGACAGGACTGAGAGACTGAACCGAAAAATTCATACTTAATTTGGCTATTTACACATTACATCATCCCAGAAAGAAATGATATTTGAAGGAGTTTTCAGAAACCACATAAAATAGAACAAAATATGAAAAAAAAAAAAGCAGTGGAACTATGAGAGGAAGGGAAAATAAAAGGCAAAAGGGGATTAAGTCTAGTGTGGTCAATAACTTAACAGATATTTTAAGGTCCCATGCACAGGCCTAAGGTATCTTAAATCCAGCTGTGACATCCTAACCTACAAAGCAAAAAAGAAAAACACCGACTGTTTACTATACCTACGCTGTAAAAATGAAGCAGTGGCTGCTCCTGGTGTTGAGGCTCCCCCATGGGGCTTCAGGACGGAGAATCAAGACACAGCAGAATGTCATCGACAGTGTCCTCAACGCTAGCTCTATGGGGAATCCCACAGGCTGTTTCCTGGGGACGTTTCCTCTACTGCGGCCAGTGTGGGCTGATGGCTGTGCCTAATCCATTGAGAGCAACTGTGAAAGATTCCAGAGTGACCCCTTCAGAGCTGGCTTAGTCCCAGGATAAAAATCAGAGGCAAAGAACTGCTCTGGGAATCTGACAGTGTGTTTTCTAAGCACTCTCCAGGCCTGATTCTGGAAAAACGAATTCTGTCTGCTCTCCAGCTCTCCTGCCCACCTCACTCAGTGCCTTAGTGTGTGAGTCCTTAGCACTCCCAGCAAATCTGCAGACAATGAAGGTGATGGAGCCCTTCCCTGAACTGGGAGTGGTCTGCCCCCCATGGCTCGCTGGGCACGGAGCAGTCTCTTTTCCTAGCAAACACAAGCCGAGGAGCCGAGAGCCAGGGCTGGTCCTGAGTTCATACTGACTGTCAGAACTGAGGGACGTCAGCTCCTCTCTCTGGGCCTTAGCTCTGCTGCCTGCAAAACGGAGAAGGTGGGTTGGCATCTAATCTGTCCCTTCCCGGAGGATTCCCCCAGCCACTGTTCTATGTGATGCATGGCAGATCGAAGAGCGGTCAGAAAGCAGGGCTGCCAGCTTTGGGGTCTGTGGTGGAAATGGAAATGTGCCACCTGGATAGCCTTCAGGAAAGGACCTGCTGCCAGCTGCTGCAAGTGGGGTGAGCAGACTCTCGCCAGCTGCTGACTCCTTCAAGGTCAGCCCCAAGCCTCCTCTCCCAAGATCAGGCCCTCCTCAGGACAGCTCACACTACAGATGCAGGAGGAAAAAGGCCCAGGTAAGTTTTGTCCCAATGTAGGCCACTCTAAGGGCTTCCCTGATGTCTCAGCAAGTAACTGCCTTCAATGCACAAGAAGCAAAAGAGGCTGATTCGATTCCTGGGTCAAAAAGATCCTCTGGAGGAGGGCATGGCAACCCGCTCCAGATTTCTTGTCTGGAGAATCCCATGGGCAGAGGAGCCTGGAAGACTGCAGTCCATGAGGTCACAAGAGTCAGACGGGACTGAAGTGACTAAGCGCAGCACAGCACAGGATGCTCTAACAGGTAATATTTGCCCCACAGCTCCCCATAGGCTTGGCTGAGATTTGTTGAGGCTGCCTCAGTGTTAGACGTCTTTCTCAGCCCAAGTAGGCTTCTTCCCCCTCCTTTCATCAGTGTGGGTCCCAAGCCCTCTCTCCACAGCTGTCTCTGAAGAACCTAATCAGAAACATGTTCAAAGCACTCACAGCATAGAGACTTGCCAGGCACTTGACCTTCAGAACAGAAGCCTNTTTCTCAGCCCAAGTAGGCTTCTTCCCCCTCCTTTCATCAGTGTGGGTCCCAAGCCCTCTCTCCACAGCTGTCTCTGAAGAACCTAATCAGAAACACGTTCAAAGCACTCACAGCATAGAGACTTGCCAGGCACTTGACCTTCAGAACAGAAGCCTTAGTCACCAAGGACCAGAGGGAGAGAAATAGCTAGCATTGATGGTATGACAGCATTTGCAGCCACAGCTGCATCTCAACGGGCAGTCATCACATGGACACCCCCCCCATCTAAAAACCAACATGACTCTCTTCTCCCCAGACCAGCCCCTTCTAGGCTTTGCTTTTCCAGCAGATGGTAACAGTTTTCCAGTCATGCAAGCTCAAGGACTCCAAGACTCTTCCAATTCCCTCTGCCTTCTGCTCTCACGTCCAAACAATCACTGAGTTCTAAAGCCTTCATCTTTGCATGGCCTCTCACCTTGTTGTCTGCATCTTCCATGGACACAACCTCCCTCTTGGGCCATCACACCAGATCTCCTTCTGACCTCCCTTTCTCCAACTTTCCCCTCCTTTCTTACAGTTGGATGGTTATCCCCATGAGGGCTCCTGTCAAGAAGACAGCCCTGGCTGCTCTCCATCATCGCTCTACAGAAGGGAGAGAACATTAGAGTGGAGTCACGCCGATCCTTCACACCTGTTCCCCTTGAAGTCACTGGGAGGTATTTGTTGCTGCTTGTGACAAAGACTGAGACACAAAGGTGGTTAAACAACATGAATTGGATAAGAAGTTTCTGTTTCTATTTGGACTGAGGTCAGCGTTATTTCCCTACCTTAGACCCAGAAAACAGAGCACTTGTTCAACGGCCGAGGTGCCCCTGGCACGTAAGTGTATGTGCCTGTGTGGACATGTGGAGGTCCCGAGAACAAAAGAAGAGCTGGGTGACTTGCTGGCATTCGATACCAGGGTATTTCTTAATGTTCTTTGTTGAATAAATAGCTTTCATCTGCCCATGTCCCTGTGTGCCAAAGGGCAGGCTGGCTGTGAAGGTGGGAGGCCATTTGCCTGCCAATGAAGGCCAGTGGAACCTCCCTGGGCTTTGATGGAAATGCAGCATTTCACATACCATGCGCTTCTAGCTAAGGCACTGGCAAGTGTGAGACCAGGGCAAATATTTCATGAAATGTGCTGGGAAGAAGGAGAGATGGGTTATCAACAATTATATTTGGCATCATTCTCTTCTAAGACGACTGGCTTGGCCTTTCTATCGCAGGAAATAAAGGGTTGCTGCCTTTACTATGTTTTCCTGTTAACAAGCAACAGAATGAAATAATTGATGCAGGTTTTACTTTCCCTTCTTTTTCCTGTTCATCTTTAAGCAGATCCAGTAGAGGCTAATTCAACACCACACCGCCAAGGAAGCTGAGTGTCAGCCCCCGCATGCATGCTCAGATGCTTCCGTCGTGTCCAATGCTTTGCAACCCCATGGACCTGTCAGGCTCCTCCATCCATTGGATTCTCCAGGCAAGAACACTGGAGTGGGTTGCCATGCCCTCTTCCAGGGGGTCTTCCTGACCCAGGGATCGAACCCACATCCCCTGTGTCACCTGCACAGCAGGTGGATTCTTTCACTGAGCCATCAGGGAAGCCCATGTCTGCCACTACTGTACCCTTACATGTGAGGAGCTGATGACTGCGAATATCAGGCCTATTTTACAGAGGGGCAAACTGAGGCCAGACAAGTGAAGAGACCTATTTGTTCTCTTGTTAAGAATGTCAGACAACACCATATCTGCTGTGTAATTCATTAGTCTTTATATTTTCTTCTTTTTAAATGAGGAAATTAGTAATTACTGTGGAAGATTACGGTCCCGCAGATGGAGGCAATAATGTGAGAATAACCCTGGGGAGTAGGTTTGGAGGGGACCCCTCTAGTGAGGAAAGGGATGCGAAGTGGATCAGGGCTTTCACTGCTGGGCTCTCCACCTACTCCTAAATAAAAAAAGAGCACATGGCTAGGGGTAGGGAACCCTACTCCCATGCCCTCCCCCACCCCCTAGAAGGACTCAAACACACCTCATGCTCCAGCTGCCCTCAGNAGTCACTTGCTACATCTCTCGATTCCTTTCCTCTCCACAGCCCCTTAACCCGACGCGCCTTTCTGGGGGCCGAGGCTGGGGAGGAGTTGCCCTTCCCCCACCCCACCCCCCGCCCCGGGCTCGCCTGGAGGAGCCCCGGCCAGGCAGCGGGAGGCGGAGGTTTGCAACAGACCTGAGATCCGGGCTGGGAGGGATGCGTCCTGGGCGCCCGGCTGGTTGAAGAGCTAGCCCCTGGCCGCTGGGACTTGCGTGCCGGCTGCTGCTTCCTTCCTGCTCTGAGAAGAGGAAGAGCGGTCAGGGGGCGAGCGCTGGCGGCCCCGAGCGCGCTCTCAGGTGCGGACGCAGAGAGCCCGGCCCCGCAGGCTCCAGCTCCGCGCAGTCCTGCTCAGCTCAGAAACCGGAAAGTTCACGCTTCTTGCTTCAACTTTTCGGCCCGGCGCCGAGAGAGGAGTGAACGCTGAGACATCAGGCTGAGAGCCCGGCGAGAGTCGGGTGGGCAATAGCCTTTCCCGAACCTAGGAGGAAACTGACTTTGGAGTCCTAGTTCCTGACCTCAGACTTGCCCGGAAGCCTAGCATCCTCTCTTAGGCTCCCCTCCCTCAACCCAGCCTGCTTGTTTAGCAAAGAGACTGCATTCTCAAAAGAGAGTGAAAATGCCCTCACCCCTGAGGCTTGCTGTGCCCTCCTGCGGAGGGCCCCTTCCCTCCTACCTCCAGGTACCCTATGGGTGAGACTCTGGGTGAGACTGGCAAGGCCGTTGGCGGCTGTGTTCCCCTGACCACTCAAAACTCACCAAGATGTGTGTCAAGGCCCATCAGGGTTATTGTCCCCTGAGAGATTAAGGTCGGGTCTCACTTTACAGTTGATTAGCATTTCATGGTTTGTAGTGCTCCACCCCCCGCCCTGTGGAGCATTGTGAGCATAACTGTGAAACTGAGCTCTGCACTAGTATCATGGTAACTAACAGGGCACCTGTGGCTCAGAGAGGTTGTATGACTTGTTCAGAATCACACAGCGCTTGAGTGGCTTAGCTTGGACCAGAACCTGTTGCTTTTGTTTCCAAATCCAGTGCCATTTCTACGCTATGTAGAAACTGTAAAATGAAGACGAGTTTGGTACCCCTGTTTCCTTAGCTGTGGTCTTTCTAAAGCCTGCCTTACTTTTTATTTTTAACCATGTATAAAGGCATGATGGTGAAAATGTTGAGTGTTGTGTAGCGAGTGCGTTGGCATTACACATTCGGGACCCTGTACGTGCCCATGGCTTGTGTGAGGATAATGGAACGCTTGTATCCTGCTTACAGAGTACAAAGCACTTTCACATGTCAGCCATTGGTGGGCCAACTTGGCCCCTCTGGAAATTTCCTTTGCAATCAGAGTCTGGGCATCCTTAAGGCTTTTAATCCAGGGGATGTTTTTCAAGCTGCGAGCTTTCAGCTGCTGTGGCAAGGGCTAGAGAAGGCGCTTGGATGGCAGATGTGAAGCTTGGGGAAAGCTGACCCCTTGGGGCTTTATGTGGGACATTTTGCAAAAAGGAACACTAGAGAGACCTAGAAATTTAGGAAAGCAGTAGTACTGGACTTGGTTTCCCTGAGGTTGGCCTGTTATCATTATGTAATAGCAATATTCGTTTTCAGTAGAGATGGGTTGAATTGGTTTTAATATAGAAAGACGGCCTCTGCTACTTACTGTCTTGGGGTTTTTTCTAGTTCTGTCACTTAAAAGAAAATTCAGAGTCATTTTGTGCCAGTGGGGACTAGTACAGGAGAGAGGAGGTTTGCCAGAGTGGTTTTCAGACAATGGGCTTTTTTGAGAGCCCTGATGCTCTGGGCTTGTAAGGCGCTTCCTCAGGGTATGAGCTTGTTTTTCTGTGAGTTCTGTTTTGAACACCTCTCATCCTCCTTCCAGACAGTTTCCTGATTTAACAGCAGAAGGCACGAGAGGAGGAATGTGAAAGTGTGTATGTTTGTTGACTTTTGTTCTGGGTTTCTTGGCAGCCCTGACTATCTGAGATCGGCCGAGATGACTGAAGTGATGATGAACACCCCATCCATGGAAGAAATTGGCCTCAGCCCCCGAAAGGATGGCCTTTCCTACCAGGTGAGTTCAGTACAGGCTCCCTCTGGCTTCTTAGAGCCTAGTGACTTTTGCTGGGGCTAGAGGTAGACTTGGTTCTGTATCCCAGTTCTGTTTGTAAGATCTGTGTGCCCTTGAGAAAGTTCCTGAATGCCAATAAGCCTCAATTTCTTCATCTGTAAAATGGGACAACAGTCGTTCTTACCTCATAGAATTGTGAAGATTCAACATGATGAAATAACATGGGTCAGGCAGTCACAGTACCTGGGACACAGTAGGTGTCCAGAAAGCGTGAGCCAGTTCTTAATTAGTCATCCTAGCTGCTGTGAACTCTTCCCTTTATGGTGGCAAAGGGGGAAGTGATTTGTGCAGTCAGTTCAGACCAGAACTTCCCTCCCCAGGGAAGCCTTGGGCAGTAGTAACATTGCTATGAGGGGCATCTTATGAAGAAGGGTGGTCTGGTGGAGGAATTGCTGTGTCAAATGCTGCTCTCTTCCTCTGGCTGATGATTGACCAGCTGATTCCAACACGGTTAGTGTTCAAACTACTTAGAGTGGAAAAGACCTTTCCTCAAAGGGTAGCACTCTCTAAGGATGTGATTGCCAGCATCCACCACAGAGATTATCCTGTGTGGTGGATCCAGAATGTATAAGGACCGGAAGACTGGTCTGAGTAATGCCTTCAGATTCTCGGTCCCGTGCTCTTTCTGGCCTACCATGTGCTTTCCACTGCGCCTGGCCCACTGCAGAGACCTTCAGACACCTTCAGGGCAGTGGACTGTTTTCAGATTTCTGAGGAGGGTGCCTAGGTCATTACATATGGGGAAGGAAAGAGCCTGTTTTTAAGGGAAGATCTTGGAAACTGTGGCATGGCTGAATGGGGAAAACGAATGGAGTGCTGTGGGCTCATTCAGCAGACACCAGCTGAACGCTGCTATGGGCCATGCACTTTACAAACAGTGCTTGTTCAGTCTTGATGGTAGCTCTGAGGTGGGAATTATTGTTCTGTTTCACAGATGAGGAAACAGGCTCAGACTGAGTGGATGACTTGGGTCTCGAATTCCAAAGCCTTGCTCTTCTGGTGCGTCATATGTCTGTGCCTTAGGGTTGGTGCTTGGCTAGAATTGAGACTTCGCTCTGGCTAGTCACTCCTTAGAACCATTCTAGGTTTGTTTTTGTGAAGAAAGAGAAAACAGAAAGCTGGGTGGGTGTGATGGAGGGAGGGTGATCAAAGAGAGCGAGATGAAAGCTGAGGTTGGCTTAGGTAATTTGGCAGGTGACAGCAGGAGTCTCCTCAGACACACCGGGGAGGTTCAAGCAGGCCGCCTTTGTTGTGTGTCGAGATGGCCAAGCCTCTTCTGTTGGCTGGAAAGAAGTCTTCAGGTGGCTTGAGGGGATTCGGGGTTGCGGGGGGGAAGTACCCTTTCCTGGTTGGTTTTCTATCTTCCACCCTCAGAGGGTCTGAGAGAGACAACTGAAGGCCCCACAGCCTGTGGGAGGGCAGAAGTTTCCTGACCCACTGGCTGGGGTGTTTTTGGATACCAGTTTCCAAGTCACTGAATCAGACTGAATCTCTTTGTGGTTACAGGTGAGGGGCTTTTTTTTGTTCGTTTGTTTCGTTCTGGGTTTCAGATTTCCATCACAGAACCTTTCCAGACGCAGTCGTCGGTATGTCTTATGTGTGCTTTCTATATTCTCCTTTTGAATACATCCCAGGATAAAGGGCCAGGTCCTGCAGGGCAGTTTTCTTGACCTTCAGGTTACCCTGTTGAATCTGAGGGATACAGTAGGTAATGACAGAGGAAAGTGCTGTGGTGTTGGGTCAGGACAGCTCAGCTGGGGCTGCTGCGGGCTGGAGGAAAATAAAATCGCCTCTGGGCTCCTGAGATAAGGCGATGCTGCCTAAGCAAAGGGCCCTCAGATCTTCTCTTGGGGTGCTAGACTGAGGGCCCAGTTTTCACAGCCTTTCAGAAGATCTGTTCCTGCTACCTTGAAGCAGACTACTGCCCAGTTCCAAAATATCTTACCCCGAAGTCCAGTGCAGTCCATCACAAGATTTCAGAAAGGTCTTCCTGGAGAAGAGAGAGGGGAGTAGTGGTTATCTTCAACCAATCAGCATTTATCAGACACTTGCGGTATGTAACATGCTATGCTGGGCATTGTGAGGAGGGTGCAGGGCTTATGGGGGAGACGAACATGCACATAACTGGAATACAGGCCATCTGGTGGAGCAACTGGAAAGCTATGGTCAATCTGGGGATGTGTGGCAGTGGGAAGGCTTGGGAGGAGAAAGTCAGACTGGAGCCTTGAAAGAAAATTAAGACTTTGAGAGGACACTTCCATCTCTAATTTTGTAGCACCTTTGGCTTGCCCCTGTTTGGGCCGGGCTCAGGGCTCTGCAGCAAGTTGGTCTGACAATTGTCATATAACCGGTATTCTCTGGGCCCACTCAAAGCCACTGCCATCCAATTAAACACATTCCCACCAGAGCTCTGGGGACTGGCCGGGGTCTGTCCATTGTACATGCTCAGGCTGGGCTTGGATCTGGGGGCAGCAGAGCTTTGAGCTCTGTTCTTGGCATTCTTCCTGAGGGTAATAATAGTACATGGCTTTTACTGCGACCTGCTTTTCCCAGGAACTAAAAGTGGGGTGGAGACATCAATCCCGACTTAGCAGTTGAAACAGAATCTCAGACTTGTGGTTTGACCTTGAAATAAGGTCGTAAAATAAATAGGCACACTGGAGTTTGTCAGTTGTTCCCCCCACCTTCCAGACCTCCCCAGAACGAAGCTTTGCTGATTTCTCTGCCCCAAATGTGGCATCTTTCTTCTCCAGCGCCTGTGGCATTTGAGCTTAAATGATGCTGCCGTGGTCCCGCCTGACCTTCTCCCTCCCCAGGTCTCCAAGGCCAGAGGATGCCTTATTCCCTCTTTGTGCCTGTCAGCCATCACCCTTCCAGTAGCCCTCCCCAAACTGAGGTGCCTGCTGGCTTGGGGCCTTGACAAAGCAGGTGCTAAGTGAATGGTGGTAGTTTCAGTAAAATTGAGTCTCTTGATTCTAAAGCTGCTCACCTGCACTTTTGCTTTAGAATTTTTGAAGGGCCTCCTGAGCCTTAAATCTCCCTCTGCTCAGTCATATCTGACACTTTGCGACCCCATAGACTGTAGCCCACCAGGTTCTTCTGTGCATGTGGATTCTCCAGGCAAGAATACTGAAGTGGGTTTGTTGTTTCCTCCTCCAGGGGACCTTCTCCATCCAGGGATCAAACCTGCATCCCCTACACAGGCTCAGACAGATGTCTTTTTATCCCCCAAGAGATTTGGGGAAGCCCTATCTCTTGTGCTTGGGGAGTTAGTGCTGTTTTATGCACGTATAAAAATTGACAGAGCCAATACCCTGTTTTATCTTAACATTTACTTAGAGAGTCAGTTCAATATGTGCAGTCCATATCTGCTGTCTCACTTGGCATGAATTATGACACCCTCCCAGGTGGGTGAATGAATAGTTAATAGAAAGTAGAGTACATTTTGAGCAGGGGTGTAAGTGGTGGCCAGCACACAGGGGGCTGAGTGGGAGGGCCTTCAGAAGGAGGGTGGGGTTCTGTCCCTGCTGGGCTGCGGCTCCCTCCCCACCCTGCATCTGTCAGCTTCTTGTTCTCTGGCCCGATGGATAGATGGATAGGGATGTTTGCCTAATGCCTTCCTACTTTCTCTAATTCAGGGAAGCAAATCGGTGGCTGCCCTGCAGGCTCCCTGCAACCCCACTGATTGTGACATTTTGGAATGCCTCTCTGACCGGATCTTCTTCTGTGCTGTGCCTGAGCTGGTCTGGGCCCTGAATAGGGCAGAGTCCTGGGCATTCACCTCTGGTCATGGATGTTGCTACAACCCAAAGGTTGCGCATTTCGGCCTGGCCACCCGGCTTCCCCAGCACAGCTTGCTGAGGCTTCTGCAGTTTTTAATCCCCCTTGCTGAGTTCTAGACAGAGATTTGGCTCTTCGGTCTTCATTTAAATCTGCCCCCTCTCAAGCAACTGGACCAAGACCTGATAACTTTTACCCTTCCTAGGCTCTTGAAATTCCTCTCTGATCAGTACCCCGTCCTTCCCTGGCCGCCCACGTTCCTCCTGCTGTTCTTGGTCCCATGCTCCTACCGTTTGACGTCCNCATTTAAATCTGCCCCCTCTCAAGCAACTGGACCAAGACCTGATAACTTTTACCCTTCCTAGGCTCTTGAAATTCCTCTCTGATCAGTACCCCGTCCTTCCCTGGCCGCCCACGTTCCTCCTGCTGTTCTTGGTCCCATGCTCCTACCGTTTGACGTCCACCCACCAGGCAGAGGAGCAGCGGACTCCCCTCCTTCTCTGGGAAGCCAGGGAGGATGCGCCGTGAACCGGAGCACCAATTCTGTATGCACCACAGTGCCTCGTGTTCTGGGCTTTCCCTTTGATCCTCAGCGCTGAGAGCTTTCCTGCATCTTCCCCTGCGCTTCCTGAGACGGGAGGGAGGGATGTCCCGGCTTTTGTAGGACAGGGAGGAGGGACAGTGGTGGGTGACCTTTTCCTGTCACAGTCCTGTCATTTGCTTCTTGCAGTCTGAGCCTGTTTCAGCTCTGCATTAGGACAGGTCTGAAGCACCGGGCTGGCTGAGACCTGGCCCCTCCTGGGACAGACTTTCTCTGTCTCTTCCATCTCCAAGGCCAGCATTTTGCCAACTCCCTTTCCTCCCCCTCCTCACTCTTTATCAGAAGCAGCAACTCCTATCTCAAAGAGCAGGCTCAGCTGAACCACTACAATCAGACAGCAGCAAAGAAACGCTTACTCGTCACTCACTTCTCTACTGAGCCTTTCTTGATGAGACTCCCGAGCCTGGCTCTCCTGTTCTCTCCTGTGTAAGCGCAGGTGTGGAAATCTGTGCCGGGCTGGGGTTCCTGTGTGTGTCTCTGCTCTCCTTCCCTCAAGCCCCTGCTCACAAAGCCACTCCAGGCTCGTCATCAGCTCCCTTTGTCTCCTCCTCCTGGTGCCACTGTCTCATTGGTTACTCCCAGCTGCAGTACCCTCTGCGTGGTTCTCAGGAGTTTGGGAGCCCTGGCTGAGCAGGCACACAGAAGTCCCCTGGTCACCAGGAAATCATCTTTCACATCAGACTTAAAAAGCCTCAGTTGTCCCTGGAGGGACATAAAGCTAAAATTCCAAAGCACTTGGCAAGAGACATCCAGCCATGAACATGACATATTCCTGGAATCCCAGCATGTTTTCTCTCTCCTATCCCTACCCCATCCACTCCACTCCCTGCTTGGTACAGTCATAAGAACATGAGGCAGAACAAGGCCGCTAGAGCCACAAGGTCCAGAAGCAGAGGGAGTCTGTTTCTTTGAGCAGCACTGGGGCTGCGTCTGCACGTGCTGCCTCTTTCTGAGCCAGCGCCCAGGTCACGTCACTGTTCAGGTTATGTCTACTTTGTGTGGGGGATCCAGCACCTTCCTTCCATGCCCAGGGCCTTGACACACACACACACACACNTCTCCCTCCCCCACACGCTCCTCCACTCTCTTCACTTCAAATCTTTGGGTTGGCATGCCCTCACACTTTGAGGATAGGTTGTCCTGCTATCTTCTAAATAAAATAGAGCTATAACACTGATTTGCCTAAGAGCTATAACACGGTTTGTCCAAGACCCAAGAGCTGTGACACGCCGAGGGCTTTAATGTCCGACGCTCCAAATCTTTGTTGTGACAAGATAAAGAACCGAGGAACATATACTCGCGTGACATCTATGGTGCCGTGACTTGGATGTAACCTGGCTGAAACAACCTCTGCGTGGAAGAGGCCAGGCATAGCAAGAGCCCTGAGTTGGGCAGAGCTCCCACGGTAGAGGCGGAACATGAAGAAAATCCAGAGCAGGGGAAGGCCCATTGTGCTAGAAACCAGGNCTATGGTGCCGTGACTTGGATGTAACCTGGCTGAAACAACCTCTGCGTGGAAGAGGCCAGGCATAGCAAGAGCCCTGAGTTGGGCAGAGCTCCCACGGTAGAGGCGGAACATGAAGAAAATCCAGAGCAGGGGAAGGCCCATTGTGCTAGAAACCAGGACAGCAAAAAACAAACTCAGCAGAAAGCTCACGTGGCCCAGTCTCAGATCCCAGAAGACCTCCGGTTAAGGTCAACAAGCTACAACATGCAGTGCCAGTTCAACAAAGATATAAAACTACAACCGACCACGAAAAATATGACACCCTTAGATGGACACCACTATAAGGACTCTGAAGCTTGAGACTAGCAAGAGGGGAAGGCCCAATACCCCTCACCATCCCAGTTCAGCAGGAAGTAGCCAGAAAGACCTCGATGCCCCTATTCCCAAAGAGTTGGGCCTCCCATCTCTTGAGGGGGGAATGTTAGGTAAGTAGAATAAGGAAAAGGAGTCCAAAATGGCAGGGCTAAAAAAACAAGGAAGATCAAAGGAAGGTCCGAGGACCAGAGTGAAGACTTCAGGTAGAACAAATGGCACTCCTGGCTAAGCCAGTTTGCATAGGGCAGGCCCAGGTGGAGGCAAAAACAAATAAAAGGAGGAGCCAAGGCGGTCACTCTCTCTCTTTCTCTCCCACGTGCGTGCGCTCTTTCTCTCTCTCTCCCTCTCTCCCTCCCCCACACGCTCCTCCACTCTCTTCACTTCATATCTTTGGGTTGGCATGCCCTCACACTTTGAGGATCGATTGTCCTGCTATCTTCTAAATAAAATAGAGCTGTAACACTAAAAAAAAATATATATATATATGGCTTCCCTGGAATCAAGGATACACTGGGCTCTTAGAAGTCGATCTGAGCATAATAGAAGTCTTGGGCCAGTGTTCAAGGGCCCTCCATCCAACAACATTGCAAGACTCCTAGTTCTTTGCAACAGGTGAATAGCCTAGGCCAGCGTTCCAGTAGGGCCCCCGTATGCCTGGGGGTTTACAAAGTTAATGTAAGTGTTATACAGACAAACTTTGAAAGTGTTAGTGTATTTTATGGTTACCATCTATGATAAGTAATACTAGTTTTTTTTTTTTTAAGATGTTTTAGACAAGCAAGTAAAGAAAAAAATATAATTGAGTCACAGTATGTGTGTGGACAGGAAAGAGTAGCAGTGATGGTGCCTGACTTCTGTGGCTGGTGTCACTGTTGTCACCATGAAGGAATTGTTTTCTTCCAGAGTTGAAGATATACTCTTAGATGGAAGCATTCTTAAAGATCAGTTAATACTAAATCATGATTTCTGTGTGTGTGTGTGTGTGTGTGTGTGTGTCATTTGGCCCCTTGGATACAGCAGTTAAAGCCATATCAGAAATATTTTTGGCTGTTTTCCTTGGCACCCTAATATTGGAGGTTTTAATGCCAACTTACTTATTAATAAATGTTCTGTGTATACACCACGTCTTGTTTCAGCAAAGTGTTAAAACCAGAGGACAGCTGGCCCTGGGGTTCGCAGAAACTTTCCAAGGGATGTGACAGCAGAGAGCATTTGGGGAAAAATCAGTTTCCACATCTTTGGCTTCCCTCTGTTGCTTTCTAAAACTGTATTTCCTGAAGGCAAATCTCACCAGTTTTCTTTTCCTACCCTTCTGGTCAAGACTGCCCTTCATCCTCTTTGTAAGAGGACCTGCTTCTCACCAACTGGAATCTTTTAAGGTGCTTCCCCAGCATGTAGAAACTTTCGGGGCATCAACAAATGGACCATTTAAAAATGTTACTGTCTAAAAAGCGTCATAAGTCCCATTTGTCTATAGGAAACCAATGAAAAATTGCCTTTGTCTTTAATAATTATTTGTGGTATGTTTATTGATTACTTATATACTATTAGCTGCAATAAGACAATCCAGAATTTTGTTTCTTTAAAACCTTAAGGTCACAGGACATAAAAACATTAAAAGTCACTTTATATGCAATAAAGATATACTATTCCTGAGAAGTATGAAAAAGCTAATGACTAAAAACTTTCAAACAGGAAAATATATTAAACTTCTATGGAGCAGTAGAATGGACATACATTTTCAAATAGAGAAAGGAATGTGATTTGACTTCAGAGCTTGTTCATGAGGTTTTTTTAAAATAGGTGATGGTTGCTGTCAAATTGCTATGATGTTTATAAGCCATTGAGTACACATTTAAAAGAGTAACATAAAAGTTTTATTTTAAAATGGTGGTGTTCATAATGTAGCAAAAGTTTTAGGTGTCAGTTTTAAAAGGTGTGAAAGGAGAGAACTTTTCAAAATTCTTTCAAAGTATATACCATATTTGGAGGTCGTGGATATAGATATTCTCCTTGGGATCAAAACTGTGCTACTGTGGCATCTCTGATGGGGTTGGGGAGACTGGACCACCTTTGAGACGTGGACCAGTCTCTGTCAGATGTGGGGATGTACTCAAATGCCAGTAGCATGACATTGGGTCACCTATGTGTTCTTTGGACACTGTTAGTGGTATGGAGCTCAGAACCTCTCAGCACAGGAGGATATTAGACTATGAATCTGGACAACTGGTTTCTAAGCTTGGCTTTGCTACTGTCTACATCATCTCAGGTGACTCCCAGCATCTCTTTGGGCCTTGCCTTCCCCCATGTGTCATGGAGAAAGTTGATTCTATCATTTTTTTAAAAAATGTTATATAATGAAGTGAAATCTTCCATCCTAATCTTAGTTGGCCCCTGGAGTTAAAGAAAATCTTCTCTCTCTTAGACTTCATGTCAGCCTTTCAATTTGAAGGTACCTTTTATGTTCCCTTCAAGTCTTTTCCAGTTTTAAAACATATTATCCTTCAACCTTGACTTATACAGTCATCTTTATGAAGGTATTTTTTTCTCTAGGCCATTGGCTTTCAAACTTTTTAATCCTAGTCTCTTTTACGTTCCTAAAAATTATTTAGGACCCCCAGAGATACATTTGTTTATGTAGGTTATATCTTTTGACCTTAAGAGAGTGTTTAAAATTTTTATTATTTATTAACTCCTTTAAAATAACAATTGAAGCCATTAATTAATATAACTAATGGTTTTAATAAAAGTAAATATATTTTCTAAAACCAAGAAAAGTGTTCACATGTTTTTGCAAATCTGTTTGATATCTGGCTTAACAGAAAACAGTTAGAGCCTTCAATTTATTGTGATTTGATATGTGTTGATTGAAGTCAGTGAAAGAAATCTGGCCTATGCAGATATGTACTTAGAAAAGGAAGAAATATCTTAATTGCCTTTTCATATATTTTTCTTTGATATTTTGGCAAACTGAATAAGTGGTAGTTTCTTGAAGGTTAGTGGTAATGTGAAATCTGAAACCTTATCAGTGAACTTTCTGTACTTTTACATAAAATTCATTAGCCTATCTTGTACTTTGAATAACTCTTTTACCCATGCTTGGTTTCACAACCTGATGTACTGATCATTTGGAAAATATAGGTTCACCAAGTTATGCAGATCTTCCAAATGTTAATACATTTTGTTACATAATATAAAAAAAATCACATTAGTTAGTATCTCCACTGGTCTCATCAGAAATTCTTCAAGTGATAGGAAACTGTCAAGCTTATGATGGTTGATTCAAGTTTTCCAGAATTCTGATTTTTGCTTGAGACCTCAGTTTTTACCATTGGTAACAAACATCATCAGACATTTTCTTTGAAATACCAGTCTTGTGTCTGGCAAATATCCAAGTCTGAATAACCATGGTTTGTTGGTCAATAATTCTTTCAACTGAAATGGTGTTCCATGGAAAAAAGTAGCTAGTTCAGCTTGCAACTCAATCCCATAAGTGTTTTTCTGTGAGACAGCTGTTGTGCTCTGACATGCACCAGAAATACTGCATTCCAATTTTGCAATGGCACCCAACTCTGGTGCTCTTGCCTGGAGGATCTCATGGACGGAGGAGCCTGGTAGGCTGCAGTCCATGGGGTCGCGAAGAGTCGGACACAACTGAGCGACTTCACTTTCACATTTCACTTTCATGCATTGGAGAAGGAAAGGCAACCCGTTCCAGTGTTCTTGCCTGGAGAATCCCAGGGACGGGGAAGCCTGGTGGGCTGCCGTCTATGGGGTCACACAGACATGACTGAAGCAACTTAGCAGCAGCAGCAGCAACTTTGCATAGTGTATTAAAAAAACATGTACTTAAAGAATCAATGTTTAATAAAAGTTAATCTTTACTGCTTCATCAAGGACATGGAGAATTTTGTTTTCATTATGCGTGGGGGGCGGTGAAGAATACATTGACTACCAGTTTGCTGCTACTGCCATCATTTAGTTCTGGCATCGTTTTGGTATTAGTCACTCAGTTGTGTCCAACTCTTTGCAACTCCATGGACTTATAGCCTGCCAGGCTCCTCTGTCCAAGGAATTCTACAGGCTTAGAATACTGGAGTAGATAACCATTTCCTTCTCCAAGGGATCTGCCTGACCCAGGGATCAAACCCAGGTCTCCGCATTGCAGGCAGATTGTTTAGCATTGGAGCCACCCGTACCAGGAATTTCACCCACTATTGTTTTTCAAGCCATTAGTGCAGGTATCAACATGAGAAAAAAAAGTAAATAACATATTAGTATTATGAAGAAAGTATTTTAACTCCATGGACACTCTCCCTAAAAGGACCTGAGAGTTGAGCTTTGAGAACCACTGCTCTAGACTGAACAGAGATCAGAGGGCCGCAGCAGGGCATCTCAGTGCAGATGGTGTAGATGAGCTCCATGAGAAGCTCAGACCTCTAGGAACATAGCCCTGTTTCTTTCAGTGTTTTTGCATCAACACTGTAGTTATGATCAACTAAAATCTCCAGATCTCTTTTATTGGACCTACTGTCAAGCTTCCTGTTTGGGAGGGGGCAGAAAGCTTTTAACGACATACATTAGCTGATGACCTCACTTTGGGAAAAGGTGAGTGGGAGGTGATGGATGCCATCCAAGCAGACACTTTTCACAGATGGTGGAAAGAGATAGATAGGCGTGGATTGGGGAATCCTCGGTCTAAGATGGGCAGTTGAAGCCAGAAAGCTGCCTGAGTCCAGAGAAAAACCTAAGGGGATATTGAGTCCAGAGAGGGCACAGGGAAGGTGATGTTAGATAGGTCAGGCAAACCCGAGCAAGATCATGGGAATAAGTAGAGAGTGTGAGTCCTGAAGCAGGCTGGCCTCATAGTGTGCTGCAAAGGTGGTGATGGCTGAAGGCCAAGCAGAGGCCCTGGAGCAGGGCTATAAGCAAGTCCTTGGAGACCTGAAAGTTGTTTCCATCCGGTGATGAGTTTGGAAGCCATATAGAAGCAGAGCCTCAGACAAGAATGGGAAGGCTATGGGACCAGGCCAAATATTCAAGATTTTTGTTTCTAAAACAAAGAGTGAGGAAATGGTTGGAAACTGCAGCCCTGTCAGTCTGGGCTTTCTGAGAAAGGGAGTGTGTGGCTGTGGGACACTTGGGTAGAAAAAATGGGAGAGAGAGAGAGGCCATTCCCCAAACCCTGAGATGACTGAGAAGCTTGTCTTCTTTTCAAAGGGCAGTAATGATATACACAATGGGATGTGGGTATGTGAAATTATCCTATGCCAGAGAGCTGCAGTGTTTTCTTAGCACCCTGGGGAACTTTGAGAGACATTCTTTAATATTCCAAAAGCCCCATCAGCTCACTGGACCCAGAATTATCAGCAGCAATTAGTGCTAATTAATTGGAATTTGGAACTCTTGACTTGCAGGATGGGTGTGTGTTGGAGAGATGTTTATGAAAGATGGTGTTTATCCAGAGGATTTCCTTTTCTTTTAAGTTTCAAGGCTAGAGGCTTAAGCATCTTTAATCCAAAGGAAGGAGATCCAATAGTTGTTATGAAGCCCCAAATCTCTACTCAAGTCTCCTTTAGGATTAGAGACACCAGGGAAGGGTAGGAGAGGGTGAGGGGGATATTCCATAACCCCGTCCAGGGGAGATTCGAGTGAGGTGAGTCTCAAGGATGGAAAATGAGGTCACTAGCATCCCAGTGGAGATGGGAGATTGTTCTTCCTTTTCTCCTGCATCCCTCAGTGGCCTCTGTGCCGCTAAGCTCTAATTCTTTCTGTTCTTAACCGGCCACATTTCACTTTGAAAAGTCAGTAAAATGCAAGTGGTGATAAAGCAGGTTGTACTTTTTTTTTTTTTAATTAGCTGCCTCTCATTCACTTAGCCTTTGGCAGAGCAGGATGCTGGTAGAGATCTGCCCATTGTTATAAACCAGCCCCTCCTAGGGAGGAATAAACACACAAGGCCAATCCATTGTTGTTCTCCAGGAAAAATAAGAAACCTGGGCAGCAGGACCTGGGAGAAGGCTGGGGGAGGGAGGGAAGGATGCATAAACTGGAGACTTCTAGCTGCAGGGGCTTCCACTGAAAGGCCAGGATCTGGACCCGGCAGTGGCTTTCATTCCAGCTGGCCTAACTCACGCCCTGGGAGAAGAGAGGCACTGGGGAGGAAGTGATGAAGTCACAACCATTTCTCCAAAGAACCTGGCCTAGAATTTGTGAGCACAAGCCCAGGAATGCTGCTGTTTTCCTTCTGTCCCAAGCCACAGCCACAGACTTTCCAGTCCCTCAATCTAAATGTTCCCTAGGGACCCCAGCTTTACCTAATAAGAACCATCATTAGGAATTTAAAATTTACAGAACATGTTCGCACATACCTATATTTAGTTCTCTCCAAAGTCCTGTAAGATGGGAATGAACATTAATCCCAATTTGTAAATGAGGAAAGGAGAGGGGTGGACCTCCACACCTTTGAGCCTATTGGGTACCATGCTGGCACTCAATCTGAAGCATCATGTAATCCTTCCAACAATACTGTAAGAGTGGGAACTCCCTCCTCATTTTACTTGGGAGGCAGCTGAGGCTCATGGAAATTAAAATGACTTGACCCCAGTCATAGAGATAATAAGATTCAGGGATTAGGGAAAAGCCAGATCTTTCAGACTCCTGGTCTACCTGTGGGAATGGAAATTTTCCATCGCAGGTTTGAGGTTGATTTTTTTTTCCCCCTTCAGGGAGGGAAGAGGCTCACTGTGTGGTTTTGGATGCTCAGGCAGATCCCTCTCAGGGCCTTGGAGAGCCACCTGGTTATTCATTTCAGGCTCTATCCCACCTCCCCTCCTCCTCTTCCCACCCCAACATGCCTCTTCCTTCTATTCCTCTCCAGCAAAGAGGAACCGGATGGCCAAGCTCCCTGGATCTCAGCTTGCAGAACTGGTAATTACCCCTTTGTGTCTAGTTAACCACCTTTCATCTCCTCTACTTGCTGGTGTCCACTTTCCCTTATTAGCATCTTTCAACTCTTTGCCAAGCCCTCTGCCCTGTTTGTGGCCAGCTCGGGTTGTGGTTGTTTGTTGGGGTGATGGCTGAGGGATGAGTGTACATGGTGGGGTGGCAGAGGGGAGGGGGAACTGCTCCAACCAGAATCACTCACATTTTCCATCCTAAGTGCCAGACATCTCTCTCCTCTCCCACCCCAGAGGCAGCCAGGTTTAGGTCACCTGGCTTAGAGGCAGACAGTTGATAGCTAGGCCCCCAAATTTCGGGCCTTTGGAGGTTGGGTATTACCTTTCAGTTCCCTTGCGTGGGTGAAATGGGAGCCGTCTGACTGGCAACTTTTATACTTTCAACAAAAGCCTGCTGACTAATTCCTCATCTCCAGGAGCTCACCTTCAACCCCAGATTTCCCTGCTCTGAGGCAGCCCATGTCGGCCCATCAGCCAAATATCCTGAGTCCTACTTCCAGTGTCCTCATATTTAACCATTTACTTGTGTAGCAATTTATATTTACTTGACTTACATATTTCATATGTTTATATTAATAAAAATTAAAGGAAATTTTAAAAACTTAGCCTCAATTCAAGTGCTTAAGAGCCACACGTGGCTGATGCCATTGGACAGTGCTAGTAGAAGACATTTCCATTATTGTGGGAAACATATTCCAAATACTGTTCTATTATTGGACAGCTCCAATATACACAGGCAGAAATTCCAGCATCCAAACTATAGCTCGCAGATCGTTTGTTCCTTGAAGGTCCTAAAGCTTCTCTGACATTTCGAGTGAACTCATTAGAGTTCCCAAAATGTCAGAGCCTGTTGCAATTGGAAGAATTGTCCCAAAGAATTGTCCCATTGCCTTTGAAGAAATGTCCCTTATGAAATTCAAGTTTGGAATGCCTGTTGTTCCTCCACAGTGAGACAGGTGGGCCTGGGATGTTCTTGATGCATGTGATTACCAAGACTTCATGTGCAAAGAAGGGAACTTGGTGTCTCTTAGTTTCATCCAAGCCATCAGCCTTGGCAGCCAAGGGGACAGCTGGTTGTAGAGTGCAGTCTTGGTGGACAGAGCAAGGGGCAGGGCTGAGAGAATTCCAGCTGTGAAGGCTGCGTCTTGACCTGTCCTGCCTGGAAGGTGAGGGTGGGAAGTACCTCTCAGAGCCTCCCCATAGTCCTTTCCGGACTTCTTGGAGGGCAGCCTTTGCTGCAGAGAGAAGAGAAAAGGAGTTTTCCCCCTTCCCCAGTCCAGGGAGAAGGGGCACTTTGGGGTAAGAGGTTTAACCAGAAGCCTTTTCTTTCTGGAACAGGGGCAATTGGTTTATCCCTTGCCAGTTCCTGCAGGCAAACAGCATGCTGGCCTGGCCTACCGCCCCAGCCCTACCTGTCATGTGCTTGGCAAGTCTGACTTGAGTCCTTTTTTCCACTGCCTTCCCCACCCCATCAAATTGCCGTTGCAACCTCTCATTTTTCTGCTGCCTAGATGATTAAAAAGCATGACTTAGTGGAAAAATCTTGACCTCCTTGGGGTCAGCCTCTTAGGCAGCTGTCAGAGATAAGATTGTACTGGCAAAATACTCAGCTATGCTTTGCAAGGCTTTCTGTCTGGATGTGAGGAAATGAGAAGCTGTTTGGTTCTGGGTGCGTCCTGTTTGTCTTTGGAGAGAGCTACAATTTTCGGAGACATAAATTGGTATTATCTGATAATAAAATATAATCTCTGATGGGAAGGTTAGATTATTATAGTGATTTTTTTAAAAGTAATTAACAGGCTTTGTTATAAAAAAAAAAAAATTTTTTTTCCATGGCGCCTGGCCTGAGCAATTCAGGGAGCAAAGTTCTCTGGCAACTAAGCAGTATCAGAAGTTCAATGCTCAGACTTCCCCCAGGGACTTAAAAGACTTAATTGTGCGGCTCCTGGTATGAAATTGTTTGGAGTTATTTTAATTATTGTGTTAGTATTGCTACCTCTTGCTTGGAGGTTGAATACTGACCATAGTCCTGTTAAAACTGCTCCAAAGAGGAGATTCCAATTTGAATTTAACATATGTCCTCAAAGTATTTTATCATCTTTGTATTTGCCCAGGATTTATATCCATCTAGTAAGACCAGAGGCCATTTCACTTCTTAAATGGAGAAACTCAGGCCCAGGTGGTTGAGAGGTCTTGGTTAGGTAGGGTTGGACAAGTGATATCAAGGACATAGTGAGAACCTGGGGTCTGTGGCTTGACCCTTTGTGTTATCAAATGGGCGCCTCTTTTGAAGTCCTATGGGTCTGAGTTTGGGTCCCGGTTCAGCCACTTCCTAGCTCTGTGGCCTTGAGTGAGTCAGTTGCCCTCTGTGTGCTTCAGTTTTCTCATCTATAAATAGTGATCACACCACTGCATACTTCAGAGGATTATTGTGATCTGCAATTCTGCTCAGCAAATGTGCCTGCTGTATCTCCCATCATCAGCAGCAGCATCCTTATCTTCACATTTTCCCTACTTTTAATGAGAGACCCCCTCCCAGCTCAGAACGAAGTCACCTGCTCTCCACCCATGCCCTTTCCTTGTCGTCCTCCTCTTCCTTTTGCTAGCCTTGCTGCTGCGTGTCCCTTCGGCTTTTCCTCAGCACGGGCGACTATAATTAGAAGCCGGTCACCACCTCTCTCAGCCGGGGAGTCGCAGCATAGGTACAGCCCCAGGCTTGAGGTCAGAGGGTAGAGGCAGGGGTCCAGGGCTGTCCTGGGCCTGGTGTCCATCCTCTCCTGATAATTCGCAGCTCTGTCCTTGAAGATGTAGAACTGTCCAGACTCGACAGTTCATCTTCTGGACCTGTCTGCCCAAGATGGTCATCTTGGGGCCTGAACTGCCAGGTGGGCCATTAAAGCCCAGGGTCTTACCCACCATCCCTGCTCAGCTTTCCAGGAAATGGGCATGTTGGCTCAGTGGCATCCATTCATTGTTCAGAAGATGTAGGTGCTGAAAACAGCAGATCTGGTTTGAATCCTGGCTCTTCCTTGTAGCCCTCAGTGTCCCAGGGTCTCTCTGCTCCTGGTTAGCGGCGGGTTGGGGGGGGTGGGGGGTGGTGTGTGTGTGGTATGTGGTGTGGTGGCAATAAGGCCTAAGGCAGGTGATGTCTGAAAGAGCTTTGTAAACCGTAGCATACTTTCCACTTGTGGGGCTCCCCTCACTCATGCCCAAGGCTTGTGCTTGGAAGGGCATCTGGTTCCCCCTCGCAGGGAGGGGTTCCAGCTCCACATGAGAGAAGTGAGGAGGGGCCCAAGTAAGCCCTGTGACCTTCTCCCTGCTCTGCACTGGAGTTTAGTGCATAGCCCAGTCCAGGGGCAGACCTGCAGGGCTGGCTGCATCGGGAAGAGGAAGCCTGTGATGGGGGGTCATCTTTCCCCACGCCTCCCTTCGCCATCACCCCTAGCCGAGCCCCTCCCTTCCTTGTTTTCCTCCTGGCTGCCATTAGGATACTTTTTATAAGCCTCGTTAAATCTTTAATGATGCCTGGTTGTGCAGCTGGCTTAAGACTTAATCCTCAGCAATAGGGCTTTATTGGATAAATGGTTAATAATCACTCATCTGCAGGGATTGGGGAGGTTGTGTTGAGGCCCATGATTCCCAGACGCCCCACGTGGCCCCTTGACATGGTCAGGGGACCACACTTCATGAGGTCAGGTGCAGTAAGACTGGGTACCTTCATCACACCCCAGAAGCTGGGCAGGCCTGAGGTTCTAGGAGAGCCCTTTTAGTACCTCCAAGGAACAGAGCAAGGCACGGGGAGCCCCCAGGTTCTCTTCAGATGTGTCTCTCTACCCCCTCCTTGTTTCACTTTCCTTTCTTTTGCCATGAACAAGCTGTGTGACCCTAAGCAAGTCTCCTCACCCCTCTGGGCCTCAGTTTCTGTATCTATTAAAAGGACAGGTTGGGAAGAGATGACCTTATAGGCGCTGTGTGGTTCTGTAAGCCCTAGGAGCCCAGACGGTCTCTTCTCTCCAGCTCTCTGGAGTGTGCCCGAGGGCTGTGTGTGGCAGGGGACCAGCAGCCCTTGGGATTAAGCACTTAAGCTGCTGGGCAAAGAATTGGGTCATCTGTAGTCACAGGGCAGCGTGTGCAAAGGGAAGCCACAGAGCCTGGATTTTATAGCCTAGTTTAGGGTTTCCCCTGGCTCTGGGCTAGACACACAGTAGGCTTAAAAAAAGGAACCTTGTGGACAGGACTTTGGAAAGAGAAGTAGACTCTTTCAGGTATAGAGTTGTCAAGGTGGGTGTTGTTCAGTCGCTCAGCCTTGTCCGACTCTTTGGAACCCCATGGACTGCAGCATGCCAGGCTTCCCTGTCCTTCACTGTCTCCTGGAATTTGCTCAGACTCAAGTCCATTGAGTCAGTGATGCCATCCAACCATCTCATCCACTGTCACTCCCTCCTCCTGCTGCCTTCAATCTTTCCCAGCATCAGGGTCTTTTCCAGTGAGTCAGTTCTTTACATCAGGTGGCCAAAGTATTGGAGCTTCAGCTTCAGCGTCAGTCTCTCCAATGAATATTCAGGGTTGATTTCCTTTAGGACTGACTGGTTTGATCTCCTTGCTGTCAAGGAGCCAGGGGTTGTTCACAGGTGGAAAAGGAGTCTGGGATTGTGTTCCCACGTGCCGTGTCTGGGACCATGCATTCAACTCTGATTTGACTTCAACTTCACAGCTGTAGTGAGATTAGAACTCATCTCCTTAGGGGGCAGGTGGTATTGGACACGGACTTGGGAGTCAAACGGACTTGGGAGTCAAACGGACTTGGGTTTGAACCCCATTCTGCCACTGCACATTTCTAGGCTGAATGGTTTGAGCACCCTCCTTCTCCAGGTATCTCCTGAGTGGCATTAGCAGCACCTTTGTTTCAACATGACTGTGTTGGGTGCAAATGACCTACATAAAATACCTGGTATCTGGCTCACATCAAGTGCTGA
Source organism: Neotragus moschatus (assembly GCA_006410615.1). Lineage (NCBI taxonomy): Eukaryota > Metazoa > Chordata > Mammalia > Artiodactyla > Bovidae > Neotragus > Neotragus moschatus. The sequence continues at coordinate 865,197 of SJYA01001694.1, read as the reverse complement.
TAATTATCCTGAGAGGAATTTGCTGTTTTGGCACCTGTTGTATGCATTGTACTTGTAGTTAAACTGCTTGCCACAATTGGAGATGTGACTTACTGTGGAGGACATGAACTCGAGTTCTTTTATCTGAAAACAAAACCAAAAAGGACAAACACCAATTTAGCAGCACTGCCACAAAAGCCTTCCGCTTCAGGATTAGTCGGCTGAGGGCTGATTTCCTCTGTTGCCCTGGAGTTTGCTCCCTGCCCACTGCCTGATGCTCCCCAGTGTTCCCAGGGCTGAGCATGGTCCCTGGTGCACAGTGGGGGCTCAGTCCTGCACATGAACGTGACTGGGTTCTCTGGTTTTATTTCAGATCTTCCCTGACCCGTCAGACTTTGACCGCTGCTGCAAACTGAAGGACCGTCTGCCGTCCATCGTGGTGGAGCCCACAGAGGGGGAGGTGGAGAGTGGGGAGCTCCGGTGGCCCCCTGAGGAGTTCTTGGTCCAGGAGGACGCGCAGGACAACTGTGAAGAGACAGCGAGTGAAAACAAGGAGCAGTAGAGTCTGCGCAGGCCCCCTCGGGGTCACACCAGGCAGCCTCTGTACCTGAACTGTGTTCTTTCCCACTACCGTGGAAGGAGAGCGTGTGTGAGCCACTGAAGTTCTGCACACGTCAGATGATGGCTTCCGTTCTGCACCTGCAAATCACTGAGTTGGCTTTCTTTTCTTTTCTTTTCCTTTTTTGAGATGTCGGGCAGCGGAGCCCTCTGCAACTATGTGCCAGGCCTTTGAGAAAGGAAACTTCTTAGAGCAGGGGTGGGGTGGGGGGAGGCGGGCATCTTGGAGATCATTATCTGAACTCAGGCGGGCTGGGGGCAGCCCTGGGACTCCAGTGGGCTCCGGGGGACGCCTGGGGCAAGAAAAACAAACAGGAGATGAAAGAGAAAATACACATTTGAGAGAAAACATTGAGCAGAGAAGTGCAGCCAGGAAGGATGGACCCAGCAAAACACACTCTGGCAACCGAGACATCACCCCACAAAGTCTTCATCTCTCTCTCTAGTTTTGCCCACTGCCCGGCTTTGTTTTTATTTCGGGTGTGTTGGTCTGTAATGGGAGGCAGGTGAAGGAGAGCTGTGGAGCCTGGCTTCCTGCAGAGCCAGCCAGAGGTGATGCCAGGAAAGAGAAAAGTCTCCTGGTTCCTTCTCCAGATTCTCCCCCTGGGCCCTGGCAGGTGCACCTGCCTGCTGTGATCTGGAGGTTTTTTAAGAGGCTGCACTTTTGAGCGTTCCCCGGATTTATCCTCTTTGCCCCCGACCCTAGCCCTTTTGGAAATAGCGAGGGCCTTTCCCACCCTTGTTGGAGGGCTGAGATAGATGCTTGGACACCAAGGTCCGTCCCCCGCTGCTCTCCCCAGACTCGCTCTCCCTCTGGGTGGAGGTACAGCGTGGCAGGGCCTCCCCCCAAGGCTGGCCCTTCCTCCTCCTGACCCCTACCCTCCTAGCCCCAGCACAGCCATTTGGTTGGCTGCTAGCCCCGTGTGGGTTCGAGCCAGCCTGACCAGCCACAGTACTCACTCCCACGTGGGATCTTGGCTTCTTTTTCCGGTGGAGGCTGAGCAGTGAGCAGGGGAGAGTTCCTCTGTTTCTCATTGGGAAGTGAGCATTAAGACAGGTCCTGAGAGCTGGCAGAGCCTGGGAGCTGTGAATGGTGGTGACAGGCAGCCTGGGGATGGAATCTGAAACTCAAGGGTGTCATGAGATCCTGGGCTTCGTCCCTGGTGTTCCTGGATGCAGAGGGCAGGTGGCATGGGGTGGGAGCCACATCCCTTCCCACTTGACCCCTGTGAGGGCTACAATTGCAGTTGCAGAGAAAGCTACCCTGGACTTAGAGCTTCTTATCATAGTTAAGAACCATCTGGAGCTGCAGAGATTGCAGGACAAAACCCTTCACACATCTCTAACTCAGAGCAGGACTGTGCAGCCGAGAAGTGAGCTCGAGACCCTCCCTGGGGCTGAACGCAGCCAATTGAGGCACCCACCTCGTCCCCTCAGGGCCCCAGGCCGTCCAGGCTGAGCCCTTTTGGTTGGGACACGCGTGTAGACTTGTACTTAATACCTCAAGGTTAGTGTGGCTCTGGGGAACGCTGGGGCAGGAGGACCAGCGTGGCTAACTAGTATCAGCAGGACTTGGTTCTGGGCAGCCTATGCTCACCCCCTCGCCCCTCCGCCCCCACCCTCTGTGTTGTCTGTTCATGTTGCATACACCGATGGCAATAACTTCTTCCAGCTCCTTGGGCAAGTGGGAGAGGCCTGCAGCCCTGCGAGGAAGCGTCTCTCTCCCTCCCCCCACTCCCTCCCTCTCTCTCTCTCTCTCTCTCTTCTCTCTCTCTCTTCTCTCTCTCTCTCTCTCTCTCTCTCTTCTCTCTTCTCTCTTCTCTCTCTCTCTCTCTCTCTCTCTCTCTCTCTCTCTCTTCTCTCTCTCTCTTCTCTCTCTCTCTTCTCTCTCTCTCTCTCTCTCTCTCTCTCTGTCTCTCTCTCTCTCTCGTTCTCCCTCTCGTTCTCCCTCTTCTCCTGTTTCAGCTGCAGGGAGCCTTTCCCCATTCCTCTCACCCCTCACAGCTGCAGTTCTCATCCCATGCCTCCCTCCGTGGATGGGGTCTTGCCTTTGAAAATCCCGTGTCTCTGTGTCCCCGTCTCCTGCTCCCCTGTATCATCTGTCCCAGTCTTGCCGTGTGATGGGAACGTGCTTGTAAACTGCATAACAAATCTGCTTTGTGCATACGTGTGTTTATGGGGCTGGTTTCTTATTTTTTGCTGGTCGCTAGATCCCTTTGTATGACCACATGGAGTCTGAGCAGGCCAGGGGCTGAGAGCTTAAGTCAGGACCCTCAGCGGTGAGCCTGCTGTGGGGACCCAGCTGCTCTTGAACAAGTGGCTGAGCTCCTGTCTGGCCTCCTCTTTTTTTTTTTTTTTTAAAGTAACTTGTGTGTATTTCTAACTGATCCTATTGGGGAAAAAAAAAAAACAACCCTAGTATTTCAGTAAAAATGCCTGTTGTAAGATGAACCTCCTATAACTTCTATCTGTTCTTTTTTGAGGCTCAGGGAGAAACTAGCATTTTTTTTTTTTTTTCAAACTACTTTTTGTCACTGTGACAGTTGTAAATAAAGTTTGAAAATGCTTTCCACTCTGGTCTGAGTTTCTTTTTTTCTTGCTGCTCTGTTGGAACCGACAAAGCGTAGGAGCTGCTCTCGCAGGAGGCTTGAGTTCAGCATAGCCGCCCCGTGTGAGGGTCCTCATGCACCTCACCTGTTGGCCCTTCTGGGATGAACCCATCTGTGGTTTTTATCAGCTAGTTGAATGAAAACAGCTCTTTTCTTCTACACTAGTGGTTCTAACTCTACATGCACATCAGAGTCACCAGCAGAGCTCTAAACGGTTATAAATACCTGCATCCTACCCCCCACAGACTTGGATTTGAATGGTCTGGGGTGAGGTTCAGGCATTAGGACTTTTTAGAATCACCTGGAGATTTTAACACACAGCTGTGGTTTTAAACCACCTTTCTAAGAGAAGAGAAAGTGTTAGTCATTTCCGACTCTCTGTGACCCCATGGACTGTAGCTCACCAGGCTCTCTGTCCATGGGATTCTCCAGGCAAGAATACTGGAGTGGGTTGCCATTCCCTTCTCCAGGGGATCTTCCCAACCCAGGAAAAGAAGCACCCCCAATATATTGCAAAGTTTTTCACCAAGACTGAGAGTGAATGAATGAGTGTGTATGTAGCTCAAGAGAACTCCAGGAATCATTCAAACCATTGACTGAGTGCCTAGCAGGCATCGTTAAGAGGCTGGGTAAAGAAAATAGCAGTGTCCCAGCCCTCTCTGCACTGCTGTGGTATGAAATGAAAGGACAAATGTGGTGAGTGCAAGGCAGGAAAAACATAGCGAGTGTCTGTTGGAAGGGTCAGGAAAGGAGTCCGAAGAAGTGACAAGGAGCAGGTGAGGTGCTTGGAGAGAGTGCTTTCCAGCAGAGAGGGTTTGAGATGAGCTTGACTGGAGGGATGGGGTGGGGGGGGTAAGGAAACAGTGCAAGAAAGGCTTCTCAGACCTGGGTGAGGAGTTTGGGCTTTTATTTTAAGAGCAGGGCCTAGGATAGTAGTATTTACACTTTTATACAATCTGGCTCAGTGGAGATGGAATTGGAGGGGGCAAGATGGAAGGCCCAGAGACCAGGAAGGGGGCTACGTGGAGATCCAAGTGAGAGATGGTGGTGCTTTGAGGAAAAGGGTTTTGGACACTTTGAACCTGGGGCTGGATATTTTTGCCTTTACTCAGCCTATATCTGGGCTCTTCACCGTGGAGAGTATAGGTAATCAAGTGACCTGTACTGAGAATTGATCTTACTGGAAGATTGATCCATTTTAACATTAGTCTGCCAGACCATTTGCTCTGTGGATCTGCTGCCCTGATGATAAAGTTCAAGTCTTAACCATCCTCATCTTGGATTGTCCCTCTGTGTCTCCCCAGCAGTTGAGGATGGAGTTTATCAGGACACAGCCTCTTAAACGTAGCCCCACAGAAAACCATCTCTATTCACAGATGACATCCTTTATGTAGAAAAATCCTGTGAAATCTACCCAAAAGATCTACTAGAGCTGACCTGTGAGTTCAGCATGGTTGCAGGATCTAAGGTCAAAATACCAAAATGGAGTATATTTCTATACACCAGCAATGAATACCTGGAAATTAAAATTTAAAATACCACTTATATTCGCATAAAAAACTACTTAGGGAGAAATCTGACAAAACGGGTACAAAACCCGTTCAGTAACAACTATGAAACACTAGTGAGAAAAATAAAATAATACAATAATACAAAAATAATAAAAGCCTACATAATCAGAGGAACCTGGTAGGCTACAGTTCATGGGGTCACAAAGAGTCAGACATGACTGAGCAACTATCACCCACACTTAATCAGAGAGATATATCATATTCCTGGGCCTAAACACACAATGTTGTAAGATGTCAGTTCTCTCCAAATTGACCTGTAGATTCAACACAAAGTAACAGCAAGCTTTTTTTATTTTTTATTTTTTGCAGAAACTGACAATCTGATTTTAAAATTCATTTGAAAATGTCAAGGATCTAGAATAGCCAAAACAACAAGGAGCAAACTGAGAGACCCCAAATCTCAACTTCAAACTCTATTACAAAGTTAAAGTATTCAAAACACTTAGTATTGGCATCGATAGACAGATAGATCCGTGGAACAGAATAGAGTCCAGAAATGGACCCAAACATAAATGGTCGATTGGTTTTAAGTAGTTGTAACATTCTAAAGGAATGATGCTAAAGCTGAAGCTCCAGTACTTTGGCCACCTCTTGCGAAGAGTTGACTCACTGGAAAAGACTCTGATGCTGGGAGGGATTGGGGGCAGGAGGAGAAGGGGACGACAGAGGATGAGATGGCTGGATGGCATCACTGACTTGATGGACGTGAGTCTGAGTGAACTCCGGGAGTTAGTGATGGACAGGGAGGCCTGGCATGCTGGGATTCATGGGGTCACAAAGAGTCGGACACAACTGAGCAACTGAACTGAACTGAACATTTTAAAAGTTTATTTTTAATTGAAGGATAATTGCTTTACAGTATTGCATTGGTTTCTACCAAACATCAACAAGAATCAACCGTAAGTTTACCCATGTTCAATTGATTTTTGACAAAAGGGCCAAAGTGACCCAGTGAAAAAAGGATGATCTTTTCAACAGTTGATGCTAGAAAAATTGTATGTCCTCATGCAAATATCCCCTGGAGATGGAAACATGAGTCTTTACTTCTGCCTCCTATTGTCTCCATGTGACTTTCTAAATAGAATAATTACATTTAGGAAAAAAATTTGTTTTTCATGGTTGGTCAGTGGCTTCAATGCTGCCCCACTCCACCGTGGGTCACCTCCTCTCTCCCTGAAGGAGGAACATTGGTGGCAGCTGGTGAACTCTGCTGTTATTCGGGATGACTTGTATTCCCATGCTGCTCAGTCCATAGGTTATCTGGGGCCAGATTCTTAATGTCCAAGATCTTCAGGTTTCTTTTCTAGTATCTCTTGTGTAGAGATGTGAAGGTTGAACACTCAGCAGGCACTCCACAAGTCGAGGTTTTACCTCTCTTCCCCTTGAAAGGTGGGGACCTAAGGAACTAGCCCCTGCCTTTCCCCTGTTTTTCACACTGAGTCCTGTGTGCACACCAAGAGTCAAGAAGAGCTGCAAGGTGAAGATAGCTCTCCATCCACAAACACTGAAATTCATTGATTGGTGATGAGATTAATTGATCTTAATGGAAGATAAATGCATTTTAATTTTTTTCTATAATTCAGAGTTGCTTTCTTTTTCAAAGCAAATTTAAACAGAAAAAACTTTCCTCCCTTAGTCTGTCCCTTTTATTTATCACCATGAGGGGGTAGAAGGCAGGGAGATGAAGGGAACATTAAAGCCTCTGTCCACCAAAAAATATTGGAGAGGGGAGAGGGAGACATCTCCCGTCAAGCTGGGCCTGATGTCTGGCTCCTTTTTAAATAAGAGGAGATCCTTGGGCGGAGACCTGTTGGAAGTGATGGTTTTGTGTGAAATGGAGAGAGATTCAATATGTGGGTGACAGCAAGTGCAAAGGCCCTGTGGTAGAGGCATTGACTTGACTTTTTTTGGAGAAATGTCTGTGAAGCCAGCAGGGCTAGAGCAGAGGAAAAGAGAAGTTGCTGAGGCCAGATACCACAGAGTGGAGTTTAGAATCACTATTGCCCATTGTGAGAAGCCCACTGGGGAAGGAAACAGGCTCATCAGGCATCCCAGGNGACACAACTGAGCAACTGAACTGAACTGAACATTTTAAAAGTTTATTTTTAATTGAAGGATAATTGCTTTACAGTATTGCATTGGTTTCTACCAAACATCAACAAGAATCAACCGTAAGTTTACCCATGTTCAATTGATTTTTGACAAAAGGGCCAAAGTGACCCAGTGAAAAAAGGATGATCTTTTCAACAGTTGATGCTAGAAAAATTGTATGTCCTCATGCAAATATCCCCTGGAGATGGAAACATGAGTCTTTACTTCTGCCTCCTATTGTCTCCATGTGACTTTCTAAATAGAATAATTACATTTAGGAAAAAAATTTGTTTTTCATGGTTGGTCAGTGGCTTCAATGCTGCCCCACTCCACCGTGGGTCACCTCCTCTCTCCCTGAAGGAGGAACATTGGTGGCAGCTGGTGAACTCTGCTGTTATTCGGGATGACTTGTATTCCCATGCTGCTCAGTCCATAGGTTATCTGGGGCCAGATTCTTAATGTCCAAGATCTTCAGGTTTCTTTTCTAGTATCTCTTGTGTAGAGATGTGAAGGTTGAACACTCAGCAGGCACTCCACAAGTCGAGGTTTTACCTCTCTTCCCCTTGAAAGGTGGGGACCTAAGGAACTAGCCCCTGCCTTTCCCCTGTTTTTCACACTGAGTCCTGTGTGCACACCAAGAGTCAAGAAGAGCTGCAAGGTGAAGATAGCTCTCCATCCACAAACACTGAAATTCATTGATTGGTGATGAGATTAATTGATCTTAATGGAAGATAAATGCATTTTAATTTTTTTCTATAATTCAGAGTTGCTTTCTTTTTCAAAGCAAATTTAAACAGAAAAAACTTTCCTCCCTTAGTCTGTCCCTTTTATTTATCACCATGAGGGGGTAGAAGGCAGGGAGATGAAGGGAACATTAAAGCCTCTGTCCACCAAAAAATATTGGAGAGGGGAGAGGGAGACATCTCCCGTCAAGCTGGGCCTGATGTCTGGCTCCTTTTTAAATAAGAGGAGATCCTTGGGCGGAGACCTGTTGGAAGTGATGGTTTTGTGTGAAATGGAGAGAGATTCAATATGTGGGTGACAGCAAGTGCAAAGACCCTGTGGTAGAGGCATTGACTTGACTTTTTTTGGAGAAATGTCTGTGAAGCCAGCAGGGCTAGAGCAGAGGAAAAGAGAAGTTGCTGAGGCCAGATACCACAGAGTGGAGTTTAGAATCACTATTGCCCATTGTGAGAAGCCCACTGGGGAAGGAAACAGGCTCATCAGGCATCCCAGGCCCTAGAAATCCACTGCTCAGCCCATTCAAAGATGTCTCACTGGTGCAAATGGCAGTCAGGATTGATGGACCTGAGGCAGGGTCACAGCCTGAAGGGGTTTCTGGATCATCAAAGGGGGATTAAACTAGGCAGAAGTCTGTTTGTACATCTGTCCTCTGGTTACTGAAAAGTGGTTATGGCTAAGAGAATGGGCACTGAGCTCAGGCCCCTGGATCTGTATGTAGCTCAGCCCTGCCTTTTGCTATCTGTGTGACCTTAGGCAAGTTACTTTCCTTCCCTGGGCCTCGCTTTCCTCCTCTGTAAAGTGGGTACTTACCTCACAGAGTGGAGGTGAGGCTTAAATGCACTGTTACAAGTAGTAACAAGCTTAGAACTGTACCAGGCACAAAGTAAGTTCTCAAAGCTGTCTCCCCAAAGTTGTCCACATCCTAATCTCAGGAACCTGTGACTCTGATGTTACACTGCAGGTGGGAATTAAAGTTGCAGGTGAAATTAATGTTGCTAATCAGCTGACTGACTTCCTAGAGCCTGGATTATCCTGGTGAGCCCAGTCTAATCACACGGGTCTTTATAAGGGGTGGGGGAAAAGCAGATGAGCTGGTGTGAGAGTTAAAGACAGGCTTGAAGATGGCAGAAGGTGCCTCAAGGGGTAAAGGTATCTCTCTGGAGAAGTTGGAAAAGGCAAGGAAACAATTCCTGAAGCCCCCAGAAGGTTGACAGCCCTACCAGCATGTTGACTGTAGCCCAGCGATACCCACTTTGGACTTCTGACTTCCAAAATGGTAAGATGATAAATTCGGGTTAAGCCACGAAATTTGTGGTAATCTGTTTGGGCCACAGTAAGAAACCAAAACAGCTATTGTTATAATATGGCGGTGGTGACGATGATATAGACCAGAGGTCCCCAACCTCCGGGCCACAGGCTGGCACCGCAGGAGCCAGATCAGCAGCCACGTTAGATCAGAAATAGAGTCCACAATAAAAGTAAGGCACCTGACTCATCCTGAAACCATCCCTCCCCCCATAACCCTGGTCCACGGGAAAATTGTCCTCCGTGAGATCGGTCCCCAGTGCCGAAAAGGTTGGGGAAGGCTGAGACAGACTTTTCCTGCATGGCCTCGGAGAACAGGGTGGCAGTGGACAGGAGGGGCTCTAAGCAGGCCAAGTCCACCGTCCAGCACTAGAGCCCAGGCTGTCTTAAGGCTAGATGTTCTCTCGGTGTCTCCAGGCAGAGGTGTCTGTCAGCTGGAGGCGCACCACGGCTCTGGACTGGGTAAATCTGAGGCTGTAAAGTGCGTATTCTAGAAATTTGAAAATTAGTGATCGAAATGTTTTCACTAATTTTCAAATTTCTAGAGAAAATAAGAATTAATGATTGACTTGTGGATGCTTTCGGGGTGGCTCAGATGGTAAAGAATCCGCCTGTAATGTGGGAGACCTGGGTTCGATTCCTGGGTTGGGGAGATCCCCTCGAGAAGGGAAGGGTTACCCACTCCAGTATTCGGGCCTGCAGAATTCCATGGACAGAGGAGACTTGTGGGTTACAGTTCATGGGGTCGCAAAGAGTCGGACACAACTGAGCGACTTTCACTTTTCATATTGGTCATTATAGCCTGCATATCAGAATATTCATTACAACACTCCCCTTTCCCCATTTATCTGCAAAGAAGGTCCTGCTTGAAATGCAATTTGTTTGCACTACTTCCTTTGCCATTTCCAATTAGGAAAACATGAATTCATTCTTTTCTAATATTGGCTACCATTTGTAGAGCACTGGGCTCTAGGTTTACCATCACTTCTAATTCTCACAACAGCTTTTTTAAATGTGGGTTTTTATAGAGAGATTCTTGTTTTTCCTGTATCAACTACAATTAGCAATGTAGAAGACGACAGAGTTTGGGGACTTCATCTTTCAAATCCCATCCAGTGGCAAGTGAAGGGACGATTTGCATCTTTGTTTCCTTCCAGTCATTGTCCCTCATACTTACCAGAAGGTACTCAATATATTTTTCCCATGAAGTAGACATTTTTAATGTTATTTTACAGATGAGGAAGCTGAGGTCAGAAGCTGAGGTCTGAAAGAGCGGGGTTAGAATCAGTGATGTGCTGGTAAATGTGTAAGAGCTGGTTCTCAAGAGAAGAAAAACAAAAACAAGCCTGATTTAAAACTTTTGGCAATTTCCATGGGATAAATGATCCTTCTTTGGTTGGTTCTGTACACAAGCTACTCAGCCTGTCAGAGTCTCAGCTTCCTTTTCTAGAAAATTTAATTCCAACACCAGGCAGTGCCTAGTTCGGAAGCCCTCTATAAACTCTAGTGTGTGCCCTTCCTTCAATCAGAAAAGAGAGAGAGGTCCAGAGATGTATTTGGCACAGTATTTTTCCAATGGAATCATGAATCATTATTGGATTGTGAAATCGATTTATCTGTGAGTTGCAACAAGAATTTTTTAAAAGAAAGACAAAGACTAAAATGAAACAGGAAAGAAAAAAAATCAGAGTGCAGCAGACATGGGAAGATTGTGTTATTTCCTGAAACTTTTGTTTCATTCCTACATGTGTGTGGATGTGTATACTGGATCATGAGAAATTTTTCTTGCTGTAGGTTGCCATTAAAATAGTCACTGAGTGAATCTGGCTTTCTAGAAAGCAGTGCTTTTACCTTTTAGAGTTGTGGGGTAGAAGAGAGGCTGCTAGAAACAGTGCTTTTATACCCTTCTCTGCAGAGGAAATGGGGCTGAGGCACCCAAGGGCAGGGCCAGGGTGGCCCAGTGTTGCCAGGAGAAGCCAGAGAAGGCCAGATGCCCTTGGCCTCCTCCAAGACCAGGGTTAGGCTCCAGGCAGCCCTCAGATTGTCTCCTGCGCACTGGAAGGAGGGCCCCTTGCATGAGGGAGGAGGAGAAGGAAGCTGCACAGGAAATCCTGGCTGCAAGCTTACCGCTGCTGGGACCCACCACAGCAGCTACCACACAACCAACAATAGCGCCCTTAGATAAAAATAACCCACAGGGTCTGCAGCCCTGCGGTGCAGGGTCAGGGGCTTTCTGTCTCGAGGGCTGGAATGTCACCAGGCTACAGCTGGGGTCGTGCTCCTTGGCGCTGTGCTATACCTTCATTTCCTGATTGCTAATTAGAGGGCAGTTTTCCAGCTGGAGGTCATCTGGGCTGGTGCCAGGAGTGGGGCCCCTTGCCCCCAGGGTCTCTGCTCCTCTGCACTCTTACACAGGGTGATATAAAAAATCACTCATGCTGAGGTCTTGAGATCTCAATGCCCCACCTCTCCCAGGGAGACTTTCATCTTACAAGAGGGCCCCAGCCCAGGAGGCCTCACCTGCAGTTTGTCTCTGGATGCAGGTGGGGGTGAGGACGGAGACCTTCCCTGCAGCTGTCTCCCTTGGCTATAGGTGGGGCCTGACCCCGGCGCACCTCCTCCTATGCCCCAAAAGTCCTCTCTCCAGGCTAACGAGACAGGCTTCCTGTTCCCCTCAGTGCTTGAGCTTGGCCAGTGGTTAGTTTCCTACACAGTGGGGAATGGAAGGAGTGGGGCGAGGGTCAGGCCAAATGGCTATTTTACAGCAGCAAAACCTGGGGAGGATCAGCAGCCAGCTCTGGAACACGGAGACTGGGCACCCCTGTTGGCTTCTGGCCTCACTGTTTGCTGGCTAATCATCTGCTTTTAGTCTGTTTCTCATCCTCTCCCTCCCATCCCAGAAGTACCCACATCCCCCAAGGATAACAATATTATATGGGCACTGCCCTCTACAGTTTACCATACTCACTTCAGATCTTTTGCTCACTTACACAGCACTTTTGGAACCTGGGCACATGGGCGGAATTCAGGAGGGCATCTGAATTTGAAGGGGACAAAAAGAATATCTATATCTTCATTGACTACTAAGTGAAGGGCTTCACTGATGGTTCAATGGAAAAGAATCTGCCTGCTAACACAGGAGACCTGAGTTTGATACCTGGTCCAGGAAGATCCCCTGGGGAAGGAAATGGCAACCCACTCCAGTGTTCTTGCCTGGAAAATCCCCATGGACAGAGGAACCTGGCGGGGTACAGTCTACTGGGTTGCAAAAGAGTCGGACACTCTTTACGACTGAACAACAACAATTAAGTAAAAATTTAGCATGTCCTGCTACTAGAGATGTTGGCAGCAAACCACAGGAGTGTCAGCAGCACCGTTGACTGTCACCAACAGAAATCACCGGTATTTTCATTTTCACGGTACACTTGTTGCAGGGATCAGGATTTACCATTTGTAGTCATGGCTACCTCAAAGTCAAACCTGCACTTTGTTAGGTAAAGCATTAATAAAGGACATTTATGACTTCATCACAAGTGCGTAGCTGTATGTCAGCACAATTGATTTTGTGTGCAACTCTGCATTTTATGCATTTATAGCGTTATTCTGAAAAGAGGATTAAAATTTCTTCAGGGAGCCAGCGAGGAACCCCCTGAGGGGCTGGTACTAGGGCCCTGAGCAGAGAGAGAGTTGAACTTGCACAGGCAAGGGAGCCTCATCCATAACCCAACGGGGTGCAAAGCCAAGAGAAAGACTTACAGCAAATAAGTCACTGCAGACTAGCCTGATGGGTACCATGACAGCAGCGATTGGATGGAAGCCATATGTAGGGCAGCCATGAAGTAGGTGGCCACTACCTCACATCAGACTCTGGAGTAATAGCCACCTCTGGCCCGAGAGGAGAGAACCCATCTACCTAACCCTCCTGGGCGCCCTTGACATGCTCCATTTCCCTGCCAGCTCAGCCCAGGGCCCGGAAGCAGGGTGATGCGGCGTCCCCATTGCCCTGGCCTGAGATGTTTCCCAGAATACAGAACTTTCAGGGCCAAAACCAGGAGTTCTGGGCAAACCAGTACTGTTGTTCACCCTACTTGAAAGCCAAACCCCACCCTTATTACCTGAAACTAATGCAACTGCCTGGAATTTGGATTAGCTTATTCTCCTAAGCGTCTCTGTCCATACTCACCCTCACCCCATCTACCCAATTTCTGCTTTAGCTCCCAAGCCAGTCTTCCCAGCCTCTAGCCATCAAGTGATTTGAACTTTTTATTTCCCTGCAAGCCTGAGCACTACTGGTTCTTTGTTTTCAACTGAGATATAATTTACATAAAGTCTTCAGTTCCCAGGTGAATAGCTCAGTGAAGGTTTATACACCCATAAAACCACCACCCAGATCTAGATATAGAATACCATCCCTCCCCAGAAGTCTGCTGAGTGCCGATTTGTCAGTTACTCCTCCAAAGGGTAACCACTCTTCTGACCCCCACAAACTTCCTATAAATGAAATCACATTCTCTGCACCCCTCAGAAGCATACCTGTTCTGCCTGAAGCTGCTTCAGGTCCCAGTGTTGCCAGACTAGCTGGGAGAAGCCTTCTTCAGCATGACCATAAAGCAGGAAGGACAGAAAATGTAGAGGAAAACTTTACACCATACGACTGGAGGGAATAAATAGCCTCCTTTTCCAGATATGATCCCAGGACTCAGAGGGACAGGTCACTTACTCGTCCTTCTTTTGGTCAGCAGTGACTGGACTCAGGGATACAGCCTATTGGGGAGGCAGAATTGAAATTAGTACCCAAATCTCCTTCCTTTAAACCCTGCATCCCTCCTTTAGGCAAAAGCCAGGGCAACTCCTTCTGTGGCAAGGAGGTTTTGTCTGAGAAAGCTGAGCAGGCAACCTGTTTCCTCCATTTCACCCCCTGCCCAGATGCACCGAGCACCCGAAACCCCAGGGATGCAGAATGCGGATTCCTAATGCTGGCTGCATGTTAGAAAAGACTCAGTGCCCAGACCAACGAAATCAGTGTCTCTGGGAGTGAGACCTGGGTGCCCGTAGTTTATAATTTTGGCACTCAGGCAAGTTTGTAAAGCAACTGAGCTGCTCAAAATTTACAACGCATGTGAGTCTTCTAGGGCTTTTGTTAGGGGTAAAGCCTGAGATTCTGCCTTTCTAACAAAATGCAGGGTATGGTTGATGTTACAGTCTAGGAACTATGCCTGAGTAGCAAAGATTTAGAGGACCATTCTGTATCCCATTTTATCTTCATACAAATACACTTTGCAGTCATTCATTTTTCAGTTTGTCTTTTAAATATAAGGCTCACCTACTCCCCACACCCTAATAATTACATGTTTATCCACCTTGACCAGGAAAGAGCACAATGATTTATCATGTGCTTTCTATGTGTCAAACACTGTCCCCCAATAAATTTAAGGATAGAGAAATAAAGAGGGTAATAACATGAAAACATGGAGTAGAAGCCTAGAGAACAGATATAATATCTTATATACATCCAATTGGAGCTTATGAAGGTGATGAGAAGGAAAACAAAAGGGACACAATATTCAACAAGAAAATGGATAAGAAGGGAGTAGCCAAGATGGTGGAGTACAAAGACCCTGAGCTCACCTCCTCCTCTTCCCAAGTTGCAACTACTCACAGAGTAACTTTAGATGAGCACTAGCAGAAAATACGTCCTAAAATTAAAGATGTAAAGAAGGAGCCACAACAGGATGAGCAGCAGGATGGAGATGTGGTATGGTCAAGACCCACACTCCTGGATAGATGACTCACAGATGGAAGGATAATTACAATTGCCTTGAAGTCATCTCCAAGGAGCAAGGGGTCCAAGTCCCATCCGGGGATCCCCAGCCAAGGCCTCCTACACAAGGAAGACAAGACTTCAGAATATTTGTTTTGGAAGCCAGGGGAGCTTACTTTCAGGAGACTCAGAGGGCTGTGGGAAATATACATTCCGTTCTTCAAGAGCACACACAAAATCTCACGTGCTCTGACTCCCAGGGAAGAGGCAGTAATTTGAAAGGAGCATGGGTCAGACCCACTGGTTGATTTCAGAGAGCCTCCTAGAGAGGCACGGGGCACCTGGAACTTGCCCTGAGGTCAGAGACACTGGTGGTAGCCATTTGGGGGACATCATTTTACTGTGGGCACCACTGTGGAATCCTCCTTCTAGATTATTAACAGGGATGTGGCCCTGGCCACAAGTCTGTCATCCCCAGTCCTGGGAAACTCTAGGCCAAACAGATGTGCAGAAGCATAGCCCCACCCACCAGCAGATCCGCTGTCATAGGACCACCCACCAGAGGGCTAAGGACTCAGCCTCACCCTCCAGTGGGCCAGGACTAGCCCTAGGACTGCCAGGGCCCTGCAGCCAGCTAACCCAGGACCCGGTCACCGACTGGTGACTCCACAGGTTGTGCAGCCAGCTATGCCAGGACCTGCCATTACACATCATTGACCAGCAGCCTCCACACCAGGCAGGGCCTGGCAACCAACCAGACCAGAGGTCAGCCACGCCTAACAGCATGCCCACAGTAGTCAGCCCAATACAACAGAAGGGCTCATGCGGCCCACACAGAGGGCTTTGCTAGAGTGTGTGGGTCTGGTGACCAGAGGAGAATGTGTTGCTGGGTCCCAGAGGATGTCTCCTTCATAAGATCACTTCTCCAAGATAGGAAAACATGACTGGCCTACCTAATACTCAGAGATAAAAACAGCAAATTAAGCAACATGAGATGACAAAGAAACATGTTCCAAACATCTTTGAGAAACATAAAAACCCAGAAGAAGCAAAGTGGAGAAAAGCAATCTACCCAGTAAAGAGTTCAAGCTAATAATCATAAAGATGCTCAAAAAACTCAGCAGAAGAATGAATGAATACAGTGAGAAGTTTAACAAAGCGTCAGAAAATATAAAGAGCCAAAGATGAAGAATATAACAACTGAAATAAACACACCCAAAGGAATCAACAGTAAACTAGATGTAACAGAGGAATAAATCAACAAACTGGATGACAGAATATTGGAAATTACCCAAACTGAACAGAAAAAAGAATTTTTAAAATGAGGATAGTTTAAGAGACCTCTGGGACAATATTAAACATACTAACATTCACATGGTAGTTGTTTTGGAAGAAGAAGAGAGAGAAAAGGGAACAGAGAACGTATTTGAAGACGCAATAGCTGAAAACTTACCTAACCTAGAAAAGGAAACAGACATCCAGGTTCAGGAAGTAGAGAGTTGCAAACAAGATCAACCCAAAGAGGACCACGGGAAAACACTGTATGCAAAAATAAACTCAAAGTGGATTAAAGATTTAAATGTAAGACCTGCAACCATGAAACTCCTAGAAGAGAACATAGGCAGCACACTCTTTGATACTGGTTTTAGCAATATTTTTTTTTTGCATCTGTCTCCTCAGAAAATAGAAACAAAAGCAAAATAAACTAATGGGACCTCATCAAACTAAAAAGATTTTACATAGTGAAGGAAGGTATCCACACAACAAAAGGGCAGCCTACTGAGTGGGAGAAGATATTTGCAAGTGATATGTCTGAAAAGGGGCTAATATCCAAAATGTACAAATAACTCATATAACCCACATTTAAAAAAAAAAGATTTAAAAAAATGGGCACAGAACCTGAATAAGCACCTCTCCAAAGAGGACAGCAGAAGGCCAAGAGACACGTGAAAAGATGCTCAGCATCACTCATCATCAGGGAGATGCAGGTCCAAACCACAGCGAGACACCATGTCAGAACTGTCAGAATGGCCAGTCTCCGAAAGACAACAAACGAGGAGTCCTGGCAAGGGTGTAGAGGGAGGGACCTCACTCACTGCTGGTGGACTGTAAACTGGTGCAGCCACTGTGAGACCAGTATGGCGATTCTTCAGAGACTTAAACCAGAACTACCATATATGATCCAGCAATACATACAATGGAATATTCACCAGTAATAGGGAAGAATGGGATCTTGGCATTTGCAACAACATGGATGAACCTAGAAGATATTTTGCCAAGTGAAATAAACAGAGAAAGACAAATAAGTTCACTTATATCTGCAACCTAAAAAACAAGCATAAAAAAAACCCAGATTCGTAGATACAGAGGACAACCAGGTGATTGCCAGAGGGGTGGGGTACTGGGGGAGGAGAGAAACAGGTGAGGGAAATTAAGAGGCACAAACTTCCAGTTACAAAATAAGTGAGTCACAGGTATGAAAGATGTAGTGGGAATATACTCAATAGTAACGTCATAAATTTGTGGTGGCAGATGGTAACTAGGCTACCTCTAGTCCCCATTTTCAAATGTATAGAAATATCAAATCACTAAGTTGTGCACCAGAACTATCGTAGTGTTGCAGGTCAGGTATACTTCAAAATCAAACTCAGGAAAGAAGAGATCAGATTTGTGATTACCAGAAGCACAGGGTAAGGGGAGGGGAAATTGGGTGAAGATGTCAAAATAAATAAACTTCCGCTTATAAATACTAATGATGTAATGCACACCAGGATAAATATAACTAATGCTGCTATAGGTTATATGTGAAAGTTGTTGAGAGTAAAACCTAAGAGTTCTCATTACAAGGAAAAAATTTTTCTGTTTCTAATTTCTTATTTATATGAAATGATGCTTTCTAGCTTATTGTGATAATCATTTCATGAGCATATAAGTCGAATCATTATACTTCCTACCTAAAACTTATACAATGCTACATTTATCAATTATTTCAATAAAACTTGAAGAAAAAAATTTTAATCAAATTTTAAATAAACAAGAAAGGAAAATGGATGAAAACAATGAGAATTTGTCATAAGTCATCAAATACAATAATCCATACATTTGAAAAGGCTGTTCAATCCCCCTAGAAAAGATGAGAAATACACACCTAGACACCACAAATTAAAATTTAGAATATCTAATATATAAAGGAAATCTTAAAAGCAGCCAGGATAAAAAGATGATTAACTTCAGTGGAATTAGTAGCAAAGTGACTCCTCAGCTCTCCCCGGCACCCTTCCCACCGCCAACACACTAACTTTGAAAATTGATAGCCTCAGTTTTAATGATGAGAAAGTATAACTCAGAAGCCCATAATATTAATGGCAGTTTAAATGCAAAGGCATCAATAGGCTCTTTTTGAGTAAACAACCTGCTCCTTCCTATCTGGCCCTTTTAAAAATTGTGAGTATTAAACTTTCATATCTAAATAAAAATCTACCTTGGGAGTCCAAACCATACCCAGTCTTTAATGCAAACAATTAGAAAAAGGTCCTGCCGTTTTTCTAATCTCTGTCTCAGATCTCTTGTTTACTTTTGATTCCCTGGCCAGCCAAGCCTTCACCAAACTTCCTTTCCAAGTGCCCTTTACATCTCTCATCAGTGTTTCTGCGCCACCCCAGCCTGGCCCCACTGCCACATCCCAGGGCTTCTCACCAAGAGAGGTGGCCAGAGCAGTCCAACTAGAATGACCTTATGAAACATGAAGCGTGCGTGATCCGTTGTGCCTGACTCTTTGTAAGCCATGGACTGTAACCCAGGCTCCTCTGTTCATGGAATTTCCCAGGCAAGAATGCTGGAGTGGGTTGCCATTTCCTCCTCTTGCATGAAGGAGGATGGATGATAGCCCACATCAGTGACAGTCACAAGGACTCCCTAGCAAGTTGTGTCCATGGTCACTGCCTGGCAGGCTGTTAACCAGTGACCAGTTAGTGAATAAAATGGGTCTTCCTTGGAAGCCTGTGTCTCTGTGGTTGGTGGGGAGGAAACCATGATCTGCTATGCTTTCTGAATTATCAGAGAGGCTCTACTACACTGTCACAGCTGGGCAATGTCATAGGGGTTACGGTGGTCCATCAAGCCCAGGTCTCTGATGGGAGGCAGCCTGTGTGTTGGTGAGAGATGGATTTTCCTAACAGTTAGAGCTGGATTCAAACCCCCAATTCCGCTCCCTAACTGGCCATGTTACTTCATCCTCCATGCCTTAGTTTCTACATCTATAAATTGAACAGAGAGAATATCAGTCAGTAATGATCGTGAAGATCAGCTAACTACAGCATGTGGTGTTTAGCATACATTAGGTTTGAACAATCCTCTACTCTTTGGAAGAATACTTGAAGTGATCCACGCAGAAGGGGTTGCTTAGTTCAGCTCCTGCCACAGAAGGGGCTCCCCAAATATTATGTGTCGCTTCTGCCTTTCTTGATGATGGTCTCTCTGATGTAGAACAAGCCATTTCTCTGTTCTGCCTTCATCTTAAGTACAAAGGAGGGATGGGTGGGGCCGAGGATCAGGCCTGAGCTCACAGGCTTCTAGCCTACAGCTGTGGCCACCCTTCCCAGACAGCCTCTGACCATTTGCAGCCTACAGCTTTGCTAAAATTCCTGGGACCAAGAAACCTCTGACCTTAGGCTTGGAGGATGCTTACCTTAGGGGTTGGGGGTGGGAGAGAGAAAAATGTTGGTATGTGAACTGGTTCACAATGGCTCAACTCAAAAGCTGCCATGGATAATCACTGTTTATCAACTCATTGGAAAAAATGACTACAATTACATTTCACACATCAACCAAAAGGAAAAATAAAAGCCCCATTGGAATGTCTGAGTCACTCTTCAGAGCCTTTAAATTACCCAGTCATTATGACCCTTCTCCTCGCCGCCTCCCCTCCCAGTGCAGGGAGGTGCAGGGCCCTGCAAGCTGGCATTTGCCTGACGTGCCAGCCTGGCCAGAAGTCCTTGCAGGACACCTAAGACTCTGGGGACTTAAACTAGACTGTTGAAGGGATCAGTGGGGCTTGGAGGGTCATTCTTTTATGAGCTCAGGGCTCTGGGCTGACTGGTGACGTGGGCGTGTTACTTACACACACACACACACATGCATACCAGGAGGAATGAGAAGGAATCATGGTCAACAGGAGCTGGGCCGCCACTTGGTGCTGGTGTTTGTGCACAGATGTAAAGCTTGTTTAAAAACAAATGGCTTCACTTGGGAGGAGAGAGTGGGAAGGACCGAGCAGTGACCCCACTGAGACGTTGCCCTCTTCTGTCACCAGGAACGTGCGGGCCACACTTCATCTGAAGAAATCTGCCTGCCCCCTTCTGAAAAGTGGGTGTCAGTTCAATACTGATCCTTAAGATCACATTTTAAATTAATAGGAACAGTGGCTTTAAAAACATTTTGGGGGGTCATGAACTCCTTTGAGAATCTGATGGAAGCTATAGACTTTCTCCCCACAAACACCGACAAATTCCAGGGAATACATAGGCTCCCCTGAGAGGCAGGGTGTCTCTGGAACCAAAAGGACACTGCACAGACTTTTCTGTGGGGAATTCATTTGTGAAATGTTCTCTGTCCTGGGAAAACCTCAACCCACCTCACTTCTTATGTGTGTTTTGTAAGACTTCATTCCCTGGTGGCTCAGACAGTGACGAATCTGCCTGTCACACAGAAGACCCAAGTTCAATCCCTGGGTGGGGGAGATCCCCTGGAGAATTGAATGGCGAGCCACTCATGTATTCCTGCCTGGAGCATCCCATGGACGGAGGAACCTGGCAGGCTACAGTCCATAGTGTTGCAAAGATTCAGACATGACTGAATAACACACACATACACACACACACATACACACACACACACACACGTTGGCAAGTAGCATCTGCTCACATAAACAGAACTACCTCTGCCACTGAGACCTGTGGGTCCCTGTCCCAGGTCGTAACACCCCAGAGATCCCTTTCAGCTCATGCAGACATTAGGACGTTCCTCCCAAACCAGGAAATCGGTCAGGCTGACCTCAGCACAGAGTGCCCACTGTCGGGGCCTGGTGGGTCACCGAGTTCCTCACTGGTCCCCCCCTAGCGCCAACACCAGCATTGTCTTAGCTCTCTCAAGCCTACCTTAGTTCCCTCGCCCCCTACAGGGAAAGCTGTTAGAAAACACAGAATAACAGGACTCCAGGAGCAAAATGTTGGCTCTATCATCCCTGGTGCCTCAGGAATCCTGGCCATCGGCCATTCATTCTTCGACTTGGTCATTAAATCTGCAGGCTGCGTGGGTGGGGAGCTGCAGGTCCTAGTTGGAGAAGGTTGTATTTACAAAGCAGTTTTATGCCCGCCTATCTGTCTGTGAACTTTGGAACACTCCTCCTCTACAGCAATACAGTAACGATCGATAACGGTAAACAATGATTTCTTACCGTTGTATGACATTTTATCCCATGTAAAGTGCTTCTGCATGTATTCTTGTATTTTGGTAAAATGTACCATTTTAACTATTTTTAAGTGTCTGATTCAGTGACATTATATTCACAATATTGTGTAATCATCACTACCATCTATTTTCAGGAGGCTTTCATCATCCCTAACAGAATCTCTGAACTTTTGTCTCTATTAATTTGCCTGTTTAGGTACTTTACATAAATGGAATTATACAGTATTTGTCCTTTTGAGATGGTTTAGGTCACGAGCGTTATGTTTTCTGATTCATCCCTATTTCATTCCTTTTTATGGCTGAATAATTCCCCGTTGTGTGTACACACTGTGCTTTGTCTATCTAGTCATCTGTCAGTGGGCATTTGGGTTTCCATCTTTGGCCTAGTGTGAATAATGATGCTATGAACAGGGTTGTATAAAGTATCTGTTTGAATCCTGCTTTCAATTCTTTGGGGCATATTCCTTGGTGTGGAATTGCTGGATCATGTGGTGATTTTACTATAGTCTCTATTGAGATTGGATATGTAATTCTTGATTATAACCATTTTAAACATGAGGATACTGAAGCTCAGAGAAGTGAAGGAAATAAAATCCCTCAATGTGGGTTGCTAACGTAGGGACTGTAAATATTCCTGTACCCAGGCTTGGGACAAGGGTGAGGCTAGGGAGGTATCTAGGGTACAATATTTAGGAGGACTCTCATGCTTTCAGGTCTGCATGACCCCCTTCGCCAGGGCCAACTTAGCCATGAGACACAGTAGGAACACTGGCTAGGACTCAGGATCCTCTTTATTCACTAAGTCATGGCTGACTCTTTATAATCTCATGAACTGTAGCCCACCAGGCTCCTCTGTCCATGGGATTTCCCAGGCAAGAATACTGGAGTGGGTTGCCATGCCCTCCTCCAGGGGATCTTTCTGACCCAATGATCGAACCTGTGTCTTCTGCAATTAGCAGGCAGATTCTTTACCACTTAGCCACCTGAGAAGCCCCAGGACCTTTTCAAGGGCCATGAAAATGTTTTAGTTTATTTTAAAGTTAGAAGAAAAAAATGAATACAATCCAGCTTGGACTATATTTGTCTTTACAAACCAACACAGTTTGAAATATAATCTTTCATATATATTTCTTAATGGAGGAAGGGATTGACAAAAGGTCCTATGGCCCTGGGCCCCAGAAGTCATGGTTCTTCTGTTCTGCTCTTCTGTTCCTGCCCTGACAGTAAACATCCTATTAAGGATTTAAGGAGCCTCTCATTTTCAGATTCCTATCAGAAAGAACCCTTCTCTGTCACAAGCCCCAGAGTGGGCACTTCCTTGGATTTTGTGCCCTAGGCTTGCCTCTCTTGGGCCTGGCCCTGCCTGGGTCTTGACCAGGCTGGATGGTTCCTCCTGGCATGCAGGACAACAATGTCTTGGGCCAGGATTATGTGCCCAAGGGAAGGAGTCAGGTGAAGGGAAGCCATCTTTAGGGATAAAAGACTAGTGTTTGCCCATGGGGAAGTTACTGGGGAGACTACAGTGAGCCCCACTGTATAGCAGCCCTCACTAATAATAACAATAAGCCCTCACCCCTTATTTCATTTCAGAGAGCTTGTCATATCTGTAATCATTCTTACTTTACCTAGAAAGTATCTTTGTCTTCATTCCCAAATGATTAGCTAACTCTGCCAATTCACAAGGACCAGAGAAGGAACAATTTCCTTTCTAAGGGACTATGTTCTGGCTTCATAATCTTTCTTATTTTTTCACCCATTCAGGGACCCCACTGGCCCCACTTCGTAAGACACAGTCATTTCACACTCACCCCTGCAGGGAGAGGCCATTTGGGAAGACATATATTTTACTTATTAATTAGTTCATTCAGCAAAGCTTCACCAAGCACCTATTGTATGCTTAAGCACTGGGAATGCACAAGTGAGTAAAACAATTAAAAAAAATCCCTGACTTCAGGGAACTTACAATATAGGAGAGAAAACAAACAATAAATACCAAATAACTAATAAAAACATATGGTGGGCCTGACAGTGAAATATAAAGGGGAAAATGAAACAAGTGGAAAGAAATGTGAACAGGGCTGGGAGTACAGTTCTAAACCTCCCAGTTTAGACTGGGAGGTTGGGGAAGTTCTCATGGAGGTTACGTTTTAGCAAAGACCTGAAGAGCAGGAGGGAACAAGCCATGGGAGTATCTGGGAGGTACATTCTGGGCAAGAACAACTTCAAGTGCAAAGGCCCTGAGGCTGGAGGGTGCTTGACCTAGGGGAGTCACTGCTGTGTCCCTGCAGGTGGACCCCTCTGTTCAGCATCAGTCTTTTACACCCCTGCTGAGGATTCCAGTGTTCAGGTGCCAGCTCAAAGGGACCCCATCTTCTAAGAGTCACAGGTGCAGTCATGCTGCTCTCCCCCAGCCTACTGAATTCTGTCTTCCGGGAGATTCTTTTGGTAGTCTGTTCTCAGGTGCAGTGTGGCGGGCTTCTAAAGCCATGGGGCTGCACTGTTCGCACAAGCACACTCACACGTGGACACAGAAGCAGAGAAGCAGTTGGTGAAGAGAGAGTTCAGCAGATGTGCAGAGACGGGAGGGGGTAAGACATGAGACAAAGACAGACAACCTGACCGACAGACGAGGGGGTTGGGTGCTGGGAGAGAGGGGGAGAGTTGCCTTTGGGGTTCCTACAGCTCTGGGCTCCTGATTCCCATCCCCCTCTGGAAGGGCTCACTGACCCCCGCCTTTGGATGATCTGCTCCACCCAGCAGATACCCCTGCATCTTCCTAATGACCTCCCCCACCTTGTTTCTCCTAAGTCAGCTTTAGAGCCCACCTGCTGGGATTCTTCCCTTCTGGCTGCTCCCTTTTCACACCTGGAATCTGCCCTACCCTTCGCCATATGTGTCCCTGGAGGAATGGGACCTTCTGTGAGGGCAGCCAGCTGAGTTTAGGTGGTCGTGAAGCGGGGAGCCCTGACTGGTCTCAGCTGCTCCAGTTTCACCCTTGAGCTGGGCCTCAGATGAGCTCCATAAACTAGAACAAGTCAGCTGAATTCCTTGAGTGTCTCTTCATCTCTACCTTGGAGGTTTAATCCCTGCCCTGCCTGCCTCTCCTCACTGTTGTGAGATTACAGTGGAACCTGTGTGGAAGGGTTCTGCCACGTGTCCGATGTGAGTGGTTGTGGCCCTGTCCCAGACCCGGTATCCACACCCCCACCCCCTCAGGCCCGGCTGTGACTTAGCCAGCTCCCCTGGCCCAGTGCCCTGTCACTCAGCTCTGCGGCTGAGCCTCCGCCTCAAGTCTGGGTTCCACCTGGCAGCTCTCTCCTTCCTGTTTCCGCCTTCTCTAACCCTTGAAGTTTCCCTATTGACTTTGTTACTCTGAATCAGGCCAACCTCCTTTGGCTTCTCAAAGATCTGCATTTTTTCCTAAAGCTCCTTTTGCTCTGTGAAAGTCCCCACCCTCCCTGAATGACTGGGCCCATCTACCACCCTACTCACCCTCTCAGAGCCTCACCCACCCCTGGGCATGCTCATGTTACAAAGAGAAAGCACCTCTTCCCAGCATCTGAGACCTGAACCCCAGCTCGACTCATGGGCGACGAGCAGGAGGGCACATTGAAAACCCTCTAAAATTGCCCAGCTGTCTCTTGAACCCATGTTTTTTCTCCCCATAACCATTCTCAGTCTTCAATTTAAGCCACTGTCTCCTCTCAAGACTACCGCCATAATCTCCAGGCTCTTCTATTCAAATCTCTTCTCTCTCCCGAGCCGAGCAATCATCAACACTGTCCCCAGAATAAGCCTTTGAAAAACTGACCTACCCGCCTCTCCCCCTGCTTCAAAATCACCTGTGACTCAAAATAGGCTATAGGATGAAACTGTTGATACAATCCCTTAGTTTGGCCCCCGTGCCCCTCCGCTTGCCCAAAGCCTTTCCCCAGCCTTCTCTCCTATACTGTATGCTCCAAACAATAGGGTAGGCAGCCTCTGAGATGATCCCAAACTTCCTCACATCCTGGTATCCCCATCTTTGCATCAGTCCCTCCTCTTGAGTGTTGCTAAGCCTGGTGATTTGCTTCTACCCTATGAGTAAGGCAAAAACGATGGGACAGGAGTTCACAAAAAGACTGTGGCTTCCGTCTTACACACCCTCGCTCGCTCTCACTTGCTCTGAGGGAGGCCAGCTGCCAGGCTGTGAGCTGGTCTGTGGAGAAGTCCTCATGGCAAGGAACTGAAGGAGGCCACAGGCCAAACGCCAGTGAGGAGCTGAGGCCCTCAGCCCAATAGCCTGCAAGCACCCAAATCCTGCCAGTAGCCACTGAGTGAGCTTAGAAGCAAATCTTCCCCTAGTTGAGCCTTCAAATGAGACCCCATCCCTGGCCACCACCTTGAATACAGTCTGGTGACAGACTTTGAAGCAGAGGCACTCAGCTAAGCTGTGTTCAAATTCCTGACCCCAAACTGAGACAATACAAAGTCTCACTACATCTCAGGAAGTCACTCTAGAATTTAATACTGCTGTAAATTCTTTTTTCTTTCATTTGTTTATTTTTCACTGCACTGGATCTTCATTGCTGCATGCAGGCTTTCTCTAGTTGTGGTGAGTGGAGGCTACCTTCTAGTTACGGTATTCAGACTTCTTTTCTTGCAAAACATTGGCTCTAGGGTGCATAGGTTTTCATAGGCTCAGTTGCCCCACAGCACGTCAAATCTTCCCAAGGGACTGAACCCATGTCTCCTGCACTGGCAGGCAGATTCTTAACCACAAGACCAGCAGGGAAGTCCACTGCTATAAGCACTTGATCAGAATTTCTACAGGTCTGTCATACAGCCTCACGTTCTCCTCTTTCTCTGGCCACCTCAGTCACCATCTCTCCACAACAAATACTGTTGGCCATCCCTTGCGTACATGCTCAGTTACTCAGTCATGTCAACTATTTGTGACCTCACAGACTGCAGTCCACCATGCTCCTCTGTCCATGGAATTTTCCAGGCAAGAATACTGGAGTGGGCTGCCCTTTCCTACTTCAGGGGCTCTTCCTGACCCAGGGGTAGAACTCTTGTCACTTGCATCTCCTACTTGGCAGGCAGATTCTTTACCACAGAGCCACCTGAGAAGTCTCACTAATCACCCCAACTCTCTTCAAATTTCCAAGCCCTTTACCACCCACCCTCAAAGACTCCCTCCAGTTATGCACCCATCCCTGACTCCCAGCAGATGACTTCATCAAGACTATGAAAGCTATCAGAGTAGTCTCTCATCTTCCCACTCTAAAGGGAGAGTTTTTCACTTCAGCACCCCACCGCTCATCCCTCTCTCCCTCCTCCAGGGCTCTGGATCTCATCTTTATCCTGTATCTGCAAGCCCTCCCTCTCCTCTCCAGCATTTCAAGTCACTCTGTTCTCCCCCATCTGAAAAAAAATGCCCTTGACCCTATAACCCCCTCCAGCAACCACCTTCTTCTTTCTACAGCCAAACTCTCTTCTTTCTACAGCCAAACTCTTGGTGTGTCCCTTCATTTCCTTCCCTTCATTCACTCCAGTCTGGCCTTTGCCTTACTTGCTGCACCAAAACATCTCTCTCTAAAGTCATCAAGGACCTAGAGGTTGCTAAATCCAATAAACATTTTCCATACCTCAACCCTTTTGACCTTCAGTAACACTGAAATGTTGATTCCTTCAGGCTTCAAGGCTGCCCCCAGTCTCTCATGTATAGATGCTGTTGCCAAATTCTCTCCTCTCCTCAAGCTCCAGAGCTGGGGGGACCTCAGGCTCAGGCCTGGACCCTCTTCTTTCCCTGCATCCCACACGCTTTCCTTTTGCTAGGAAATTCCAGACTCATCTCAGATACTATCTTGCCATCAGTGACAGTCAAGTTCATACCCCAACCCAGATTTCTCTGAGTTTCAGGCCTATGTACTCACCATCTGCCATTGATATAGGTGGCTCATAGGTACCTGATATTCAAGATGCCCAAACTTGAATTCCTGTCATGAGCCTTACAGTTGGTACTTTCATGTGTTTTTTTCCAGTGAATTGCCCAAGCCAAAAATCCTGCATTCCTTCTTGTGCTTAGCTGCTCAGCTGTGTCCACCTCTTTGTGACTACATGGACTATAGCCTACCAGGCTCTTCTATTCATGGGGATTCTCCAGGCAAGAATACTGGAGTGGGTTGCCATGCCCTTCTCCAGGGGATCTTCCCAACCCAAAAATCGAACCAGTGTCTCCTGCACTGCCGGCGGATTCTTTACTAGCTGAGCTTCTGGGGCAGCCCAGGGCCTTCTTAGTTAATACTATCTTGGTTACTACTATTCTGCCTCCTAAAAGGATCCATTGTTTGCTCTCCATCTCCATCACCATCAGGCCAACCACCATTTTCTATCACCTAAAGCAGAATGATGTCCTTTCTTTTCCCTTCTTTCTTGCTTTTAAAAACAAAAAGCTTTTAAAAAGCAAAAACTTGATGATTCTTAACCCTGGACATACATTAAAGTAACCTGCAGAACTTAAAAAAATCACTAATCCCCAAGCCTCATCCCAGAAGAAGTTAAAAAAAAAAAAATTCCGGGTGTGGGCTCTAATCATCCTTACTAAAAACTTCCCAGTTAAATCTAACTCACAGCTAGGACTGAGTCACTGGTCTAATTGGTCTCCCCACATCCACAATGGCTCCACTCTGTTTTCCACACAGCAGCCAGACAGGGGTCTTTTCCATCATCAGATCTCATCATGCCAGTCCCCTTGCTCTTAAGATAATGGTCCAAGCCTTCTAGTCCTGCCTCATCTCATTCTGCCTGCCTCCTATAGCCTGCATGCTCTATCCACTCTGAATGCCTTCAGAGAGTCTGCACCATATGCTCTTTCTACTTCAGGACTGAAACCCAGGCCATTCCATCCTCCTGGAAGGCCTTACCTGACTAATCCCCACTCATCCTACAGGAATCAGCTTAACTGTCTCTTTCTCAGAAAGGCTTCTTAATTCCCAGATCACATGGGCCCCTCTCCTCTATTACCCCATTTATGCTCCCACAGCTCCTTTCTCTTTCCCTTAACAGAATTGGCACGATTGTAAAGATAGTTATCTATGTGGTTTTTGTTTGTTTAATTTCTGGTTTTTTCCACTAGAAAGAGAAAAAGATCTTGTCTGTCTTGTTATTTTCTGCTCTGTTGGCATTCAACCCAATTACCTGGAACCTGTGGGTTTTTAATAAAATTTTACAAAATGGTGATAAAGAACTTAATGTTCCTTCAGGCCCCCTGAAGGAACCTGATATTTTCCATCTGCATGGAATGTGCCAACCGTGTTCACAGCCTCCTTAGTTTTTTTTTTCCCCTGGAAAACTCCTACTTATCCTTCAGGATCCCATTAGAAAAGTCCTTCTCCACAATTCCTTTCTGATTCCCTCTGGCAGGAATTAGTTTCCTCCTCCTCTGTAAACTGATAGTCTTTTCATTCTTACAGTATTTTTGCTTATGGACCTTCTTCCTGTTGTAGCTAGACCTCATGATCACGTCTCTGTCTTCTGGTGTTGAAAATTTATTTGCTGGATGAATGAACAAATCAATGATGTAACGGTATCACTTTACTTAATTGTAACTTTAAGGTAGTAAACACTTATATGAATTGTTCTACAACATAGGTGCTGGTCATATGTAAAGTTCTTGTGTTGCATTTCTCTGGCCAGAGCTTTTGGATTTCTTCTCTTGGGCTTCTCCAGGTCTGGAGCAGTTCTCTAATGAAGGCTGCTGGGTGGGCTTCTGGCATATGGCCATAGGACTTTCCGCCTCTGGGGGTGGGAAGGGGAGATAGAGTCTCAGCCCCATTTCCCCACCCTCATCCCATTATTGGTGATCTGTATTCCTGGGGGAGCCTGACTCTGCTTTAGGCTCTGACTTGGAATACTGAATTGTTCAAAGCCAGCAGACCGATTAGGGCTGTAGGTAGAGACCAAAGCCAGGATGGAGAACAGGAGGGTCCATCCTGGACCAAGGATGAGAAACGAGGAAGAGATGCGTCATGACCAGGCTCCAATTGCCCTAGAATGGGAGTTTCTGGTATTTTCCAGCAGCTGCTTCCTCTGTTCCAAGGCCCTCAGCCTGAGGAAGGGCCTCTGCACCCGCAGAACTCCTCATGTATGTATGTGAGGCCTGGCCCCGGGCTGCTGGCCTAGAGGACTGCTGTGTTGGTTCACCTCTGCTGACCAAGTGGAGAGAAGCAGAAGCAGGGCAGGGCGGGGGCAACCATCTGGGGAAAGGCGGCTGAGGCACCTCTCAGCACAGCCCCACCCTGGCTGCCCTCAGGCCCTCTTTCTCTTCCCTTGACCAGGTCCACTCCCTGCACTACAGAGATGACATGCAGGCAGGCAATGCCTTACCACCTGCAAGGTGTTAAGAACAGTCCTTGCGGATGTTCACCAGTCCTTGCCTGGGGATTGGCAAGAAGCACCTTTTCCAGGGCAGAGAGTTGGCGCAAGGTTGACGTTGGGGATGATATTAGCAGTAATAGCTAACTTTTATTGGGCATTCTAATGTTTCAGGCTAAAGCACTTCATACAAATTGTCCTATTTGAGAACTATGTCTCCTCACACGCCTTCTGAAAACCCTCTGCCTGTGGTGAATGCAGGGGCAAAATGTACTTGAGGCATTTCTTTGGACCACCTTGACCCTCTGAGCCTCTCCACTTCTGGGGCCCTTGGCCATCGGTCATGCTCCAGCTGCTTCCAAGGTGACCAGCCCAGCAGCAGCTGGGCTGGCTTGCAGTGAACACAATCTTGTAAGACCCTAGACCAGTGGAAACAGGAGACAGTGGACACATCCCCTCCCTTCTTCCCCCATGAATGGGCTATCCTGAAACTCAGAGGTTCATACAGACTCTAGCAGATGGACCTTCAATATCAGCAATCAATCTATCTCTTCAGTCTAAGTGGGGCCAGTTCAGAAGCAAGCACATGTTGGCTACCCTGGCTTCCCACCTCCCCACTCTTCTGCTTTTTCTTGCTTCCCAAGAACCATACCCTCTAACAAAGCACTAGGATATCAGCATGAACCTTGGGCTCTGCTTTATGGATACCCAGGCTCAGGCAGGCTAGTGGTTAAATAGGTGTGAATGCACATCCCTTATGCAAAGGGAAAAGTAAAGGTTGCTGGAGAATTCCAGGCTGAGGAACCTGGGTTTTGTTCTGTGATAAGAGGGAGCTGAGATGTACAGCAAGATACCTCTCACAAGTGGGAGGAGGTTAGAAGTGAGAAAACAGCTGCTCAGACAGCAGGTCAGGTTAGTGGTCATGCCACTAGTCTGGGGAGAGTGAGGCTTCTCAGCTGACTCTGGGCCACTTACTAGTCTGGCGGTCTGTGGTCTGCTCCTTTCTGGAAGAAACAGGGGGAGAGGGCAAGAAGTGAGGCCCTAGCTGTACAGTCTCACATATCCTTAACCTACATCCTGCTATCTGAGAGCATCCCCCTGATTCTCTGGGGCCCCACTATCATTCACCAACATGGATATTTCCATGCTTTGTCAAGTGTAGAGGGTATTAGGTGGGCATCTCTGGTATGAGACCCTGAAATCCAATTCTGGTAAAACATTGCCTAAAATGACCAAACATTTCAGAGGTGCTTCTCTGAGTTCTGTGCTTTTTACCCCCCAGAACAGGATAATCTTAGCCCTCATGTTACCCAAGACCCCAAAAGAAGGACTTGAGATAGGACTGCCAGTTAGCTTGCACCTGATAGAGCTTCCTTGGGTCAATCCTGACCCGCTGGCCTTGGCTTCATCCCTCAGGGCTTTGGCTGTCCTGCTTCCCCATCCTGACTCTACTCAGTGATCACCAACAGGCATCACGGAAGCTTCCCTCACCATCATGATGGTTCCTGTTGACACAAAATTTATCACCCACAACCGCAGCAGGAAGTTCCAGAATCTTAGATTCTGACTTTGAGTGCATGGCCAAGCTTTGGTGGAGGAAGGGCTAATTCAACTTGAACAAAGTAGGCAGAATTGCATGCAACTGGGCCTGTGCTCACACCAGGATCTGGGGAAAATCTCTACCCTTTGGATGGCCCAGAACTCCCAACTTGCTTACATTCTTCATCCAACGGTATAAAGAAAATAGCTTGATTAATAGGAAATAATGCAGAGAATATGATGGTGGAGGAGGACGTGGAGTACATCTCTCTCCATGGATACATCAGGAATATACCTTCAGACCCAGAATTGCATTCAGAACACCAGCTGAGGATGGACAGGAGTACCTGACCAATGGAAAAGAATATATAGGACCATGCAAAACTAGGTAGGACGAAGGAACTAGGAGGAAAACAGGAGTGTTAGTAGGATTGGACCTGCCCTTCGTGGGTGGGGAAATTGAAGCAGGGGTCTGATTCCCACATCAGGGCAATTGTCTGAGTCAGAGAAGAAGCATTTAAGGCTGGGGGTCAAACAGCTGATCTGTGGCAGCCTAAATAGAATGAGAATCAGACAGTCCTTACCGCAGCCATACATACCCTGGACAGGCGCAGAGGCTGGGAGCTGGAATTTAGGGATTGTGGAGCAATCCCAGGGTGGGGGCTGTTGTTGACTGCAGAGAGGTGGGTCAAGGGGATGCGAGGGAGGAGATTGTGGTGGGAAATGCCTGCTTGTGGAGGAAAGCTGGGCAGCCATGGAAGCAAGGTGATACTGCTGAGTCATGCGCAGAGCCTGGGAGCTGGAATTTAGGGATTGTGGAGCAATCCCAAGGTGGGGGCTGTTGCTGACTGCAGATAGATGGATCAAGGGGATGTGAGGGAGGAAATTGTGGTGGGAAATGCCTGCTTGTGGAGGAAAGTTGGGCAGCCATGGAAGCAAGGAGATACTGCTGAGTCACGTGTAGGAGGTGGAGATATCACCATAGCTTCTCTCTCCCCACACACCAGCATCAGGAGCTGAACAATAGAGAGGCTGGCCCATCAAATGCCTGACACACTGAACTTCAGAGTAGGACCCCACCCAGAGTGCTCCTTTAAGTGCCTGAGGCACCAGTCTACCGAGTAGGACCCCAGCCAGGGGGAGTCCCCTCTATGTGCCTGAATGGGCAGAGCTATAGAGAAAGACTGGCTAAAGAGGCCATCTGATCGCCAGCTACAAGAGGCTCAAAAAAAGACAGATAGGGTCATAACTCCTGGAGTGAGGCAGTCCATGTCCCTGCACACTTTACGCCACCAGGGTCCCCACAAGCCAAGCAGCTGTACCACCTTCATGCTCAACTCTCACTGGGGCAGAGCTGCCCCAGGCAAAGAGAAAAATCTTGCGTCTATACACACAGGGTCACTTTGGTCATGTTCATCTCTTTGCAACCCTGTGAACTGTGGACTGCCAGGCTTCTCTGTCAGAGGGGTTCTCCAGGCAAGAATACTGGAGCATATTGGCCAATACCTGATTGCTATACCCTTCTAGAGCACTATATTTCCTGCTGCCCTAGCCGCCAACTCCTCTGAGTACTGGTGCTTCCAGAACCCCTGCAACCCAAGCAGCTGCACCATCTCCACGCCTGGCCCTCACAGGGACAAACCCAGGTCCTCCAAGGTAGCCTCAGGAGCAAACCACAGTGGACGACCCACATGCAGAGGTGGAAATAAAACCACAATTGAAACCCAGGGGCAGTGTGGCTAAGGAAGAAGACCCAAAACCTTCCCACCAAGTATACAAGCTGCAGGTTAAATCCACACGATCAACTAGGCAGACTCTGTGTCTATGGAATATATAGAAGGACACTGAGAGCTCCCACAAAAGAAAATGCAGTAGTTCTGACAGCTGTGGACATTGGAGGCAAGAACACACGGGAAAGGGACCAGATTAGAATCTGAGCTGCCCTCACAACAGGTTCAGAGATCAGCACAGTGTTGGAGGGCATCCTAGGGAGGTGAGGTGGATTGTGATTCCCAGCGAGGGAAAGGACTCTGACAGCAGTGACTCAAGAAAAACATTTATAATTCTTGTGTTTTCACTTGTGCTATAGATTCTTTTGGATTTTTCTTTTCTTTTCTTTTTTTTCCTTACCTCCTCCCAAATTGTAGTTGTTGATTTTATTGGCACAATAAAATCTTAAGCTTTTGAGCTTTTTTTCCCCCCTCCTCAGTCACATTTTTTTTATTGTTGTCATAAACCTCTGCCTCTATGTTGGGCTTCTGCAGTTCTGTGGAGTTTCTTTTTTTTCTTTCTTTTTTATAATTTTATTTTTTTAAACCTGTTTTATTTTTTCTACATTTATCCCTTTGTTTGCCTTTCCTACTGTTCTTTTCCCCTTGCATTAATCTTTAATGTATATAAATCTTCTTTACCTCTATTTAACTTTGCATATCTATTCCTGCTTTCTTTTCTTTTCTCTCAACTTATTTGTTAGTTTTGGTTTCATTGCTTTATTCCCCACTTGGCATCATGCTTTAGGTTTGTTTTCCAGTTTGTACCTTAGTTAGTTTTGTTCTTAACTGGTAAATATAATTTTTGATTTCCTTTGTTTGCTGGGTCAGTCTACTA
The DNA here is from genome assembly GCA_006410615.1 of Neotragus moschatus. Classification (NCBI taxonomy): domain Eukaryota; kingdom Metazoa; phylum Chordata; class Mammalia; order Artiodactyla; family Bovidae; genus Neotragus; species Neotragus moschatus. The sequence continues at coordinate 831,547 of SJYA01001694.1, read as the reverse complement.
TATTTTTGTTGGACTGTTTTGACTTTGCTTATGGGTGTATATGTGTATGTGTATATTCCATTATTTTAATTATTATTTGTCTGATTTTGTAACTGCCATTTGTCTGGGGTTCATCTTTGGTTTCTTTGTCTGGGATTCATCTTTGGTTTCTTGTTTTTGGGTATTTGTTTTAACCTCACTTAATGCCATAACAAACCACTTGTGGAATCTTTGCTCCTGACCAGAGATCAAGCCCTGAACTTTTGGAGTAGGAGCACTGACTCCAAGACCTTAGACTAACCCTAGGGAGTATGAAATAGTGAGAACTCACACAGAGGAAACCACTTGAATACAAGACCAGGCATCACCCAACCACCAGTAGCACCCTGTGCAGGATACCTCATATAAACAACTAACAAAACAAATATAGACCCAATCATCAGCAGACAAGATTACAAGGCTCACTCAGCCTTGCCCATCAGAGGAAATGCAAACAAACAACTCAGCACAAATCTCACCCTGTATGAAGCTTACACAAACCACTGGACCAGCCACAGGAGGGCAGAAACCAAAACGAAGAAATAATTCAGTCTTGAAGCCTGGGAAAAGGAGACATCAAACACAATAAGTTTAAAAAAAGTGAAAAGACAGAGAAATACTACACAAATGAAGGAACAAATTAGAAACACACAACTCCAAATAAATGAAGAGGAAATAGGCAAACTACCTGAAAAAGAATTCAGAATGATAGTAAAGATGATCAAAAACCTTGAAAACAAAATGGAGAAAATGCAAGAATCAATTAACAAAGACCTAGAAGAATTAAAGAATAAAAATACAGAGACAAACAACAGGATTTGAAATAAAAAATGCTCTGGAAGGAATCAATAGAAGAATATCCGAAGCAGAAGAATGAATCAGTGAGCTGGAAGATAAAACGGTGGAAATAACTTCTGAAGAGCAGAATAAAGTAAAAAGAATGAAAAGAACTGAGGATAGTCTCAGAGATCTCTGGGACAATATCAAATGCACCAACATTTGAATCATAGGGGTCCCAGAAGTAGAAGAGAAAAAGAAAGAGTATGAGAAAATTTTTGAAGAGATTATAGTTGAAAATTTCCCCAACATGAAAAAAGAAATAGTCAATCAACTCCAAGAGGCACAAAGAGTCCCATACAGGATAAACCCAAGGAGAAACACACCAAGACACATACTAATCAGACAAACAAATACTAAACACACACACAAAAAAGAATATTAAAAGCACCAAGGGAGAAGCAACAAGTAACATACAAGAGAAACCCCATATGTTTAACAGCTGATCTTTCAGCAGAAACTCTGAAGGCCAGAAAGGAATGGGAGGATTTATTTACAGTACTGATATATTTACAGTACCAAGCTTATTGTACCCAGCAATAATCTCATTCAAAATTGATGGAAAAATAAAGAGCTTTTCAGACAAGCAAAAGTTAAGAGAACTCAGAACCACCAAAACAGCTTTACAACAGATGTTAAAGGGACTTATATAGTCAAGAAATACAAGAGAAGGAAAAAATCTACAAAATCAATCCCAAACAATTATGAAAATGGCAACAGGAACATATATATCAATAATTACTTTAAATGGGATTAAATGCTCCAACCAAAAGACACAGACTGACTGAATGGATACAAAGTCAAGACCCATATATATTCTGTCTACAAGAAACCCACTGCAGACCTAAAGACACATAGACTGAAAGTGAGAGGACAGAAAAATACATTCCATGCAAATGAGAAGCAAAAAAAAAAAAGCTGGAGTAGCAATCAACCAGCTTAAAAACAGACCTTAAAATAGAGAAGATTACAAGAGATAGAAAGGACACTACGTAATGATCAAGGGATTAATCCAAGATGAAGACATAACAATTGTAAATATCTATGCACCCAACATAGGAGCACCCCAATACATAAGACAAACACTAACAGACATAAAAGGAGAAATTGACAGTAACACAATAATAGTAGAAGACTTTAACACCCCACTCACACCAATGGACAGATCATCAGAACAGGAAATTAATAAGGAAACACAGGTTTTATTTATTTATTTATTTATTGTTTTTTTGGAAACACAAGTTTTAAATGATACATTAGATGAGATAGATCTCATTGATATCTTCAGGATAGTCCATCCAAATGCAGAAGAATACACCTCCTTCTCAAGTGCACATGGAACATTCTTCAAGATAGACCACATCTTGGGTCACAAATCAAACCTCGGTAAATTTAAGAAAATCGAAATCATATCAAGCATCTTCTCTGACTATAATGCTATGAGACTAGATATCAATTATAGAAAAACATGGTAAGAAAGACAAACACATGGAGATTAGACAACACGTTTCTAAATAACCAACAGGTTACTGAAGAAATGAAAAGGGAAATCAAAAAATTTCTAGAAACAAATGATGATGAAAACATGACAACACAAAGCCTATGGGATGCAGCAAAAGCAGTTCTAAGAGGGAAGCTTGTAGCAATACACTCCTACCTCAAGAAACAAGAAAAACATCGAATAGACAACCTAACTTTACACCTAAAACAACTGGAAAAAAAAGAGAACAAAACCCCCCAAAATTAGTAGAAGGAAAGAAGTCATAAAGATCTGAGCAGAAAGAAATGAAAGAAACAATAGTAAAGATTAATAAAACTAAAAGCTGGTTCTTTGAGAAGTTAAAATTGACAAAGCTTTGGCCAGACTCATCAAGAAAAAAAAAAAAAATCAAATAAGCAAAATCAGAAATGAAAAAAGAGAGGTTACAATAGACAATGAAGAAATACAGAGGATTATAAGAGACTATTATGAACAACTATATGGCAATAAATGGATAACCTGGAAGAAATAGATTCTTAGAAAAGTTCAATCTTCTAAGACTGAACCAGGAAGAAATAGAAATTAGTAACAGAAATAGAAAATAGAACAACCCAATTACAAGTACTGAAACTGAAGCTATGATCAAAAATTTCCCCAAAAAACAAAAGTCCAGGACCAGATGGCTTCACAGGAGAATTCTTTCAAACATTTAGAGAAGAGCTAATGCCTATCCTTCTAAAACTCTTTCAAAAAATTGCAGAACACTCCCAAACTCATTCTATGAGGCCACCATCATCCTAATACCAAAACCAAAGATAACACAAAAGAAGAAAACAACTAGCCAATATCATTGATGAACATAGATGCAAAAATCCTCAACAAAACTTTAGCAAACAGAATTCAGCAACACATCAGAAAGCTCAGGATCAAGTTGGGTTTATTACAGGGAAGCAAGGACTCTTCAATATAGGCACATCAATCCATGTGATATACCATATTAACAAATTGAAAGATAAAAACCATATGATAATCTCAATAGATGCAGAAAAAGCCTTTGACAAAATTCAGTACACATTTATGATTAAAACTCTTCACAAAATGGGCATAGAAGGAACCTACCTCAACATCAGTTCAGTTCACTTGCTCAATCATGTCTGACTCTGTGACCCAATGAACCACAGCACGCCAGGCCTCCCTGTCCTTCACCAACTCCCGGAGTCCACCCAAAGTCATGTCCATTGAGTTGGTGATGCCATCCAACCGTCTCATCCTCTGTTGTCCCCTTCTTCTCCTGCCTTCAATCTTTTGCAGCATGAGAGTCTTTTCAAAGGAGTCAGCCCTTTGCATGAGGTGGCCAAAATGTTGGAGTTTCAGCTTCAACATCAGTCCTTCCAATGAACACCCAAGACTGATCTCCTTTAGAGTAGGCTGGTTGGATCTCCTTGCAGTCCAGGGGACTCTCAAGAGTCTTCTCCAACACTACAGTTCAAAAGCATCAATTCTTCAGTGTTCAGCTTTCTTTATAGTCCAACTCTCACATCCATACATGACTACTGAAAAAACCAGTCTTGACTAGACAGACCTTTGTTGGCAAAGTAATGTTTCTGCTTTTTAATATGCTGTCTAGGTTGGTCATAACTTTTTTTCCAAGGAGTAAACATCTTTTAATTTCATGGCTGCAACCTCAACACAGCAAAGGCCATATATGATAAACCTACAGCAAACATTCTCAATGGTGAAAAACTGAAAGCATTCCCCCTAAGATCAGGAACAAGACAAAGGTGTCCACTTTTGTCACTGTTATTCAACATAGTTCTGGAAGTCCTATCTACAACAATCAGAGAAAAAGAAAAAAGGAATCCAGATTGGAAAAGAAGTAAATCTCTCACTGTTTGCAGATGACATGATAATGTACAGAGAAAACCTTAAAGATAGTATCAGAAATTACTAGAGCTAATCAGTGAATTTAGCAAAGTTTCAAAATCAATACAGAAAAATTACTTGCATTTCTACATACTAACAATGAAAAATCAAAAAGAGAAATTAAGGAATCAATATCATTCACCATTGCAACAAAATAGGAATAAACTTAACCTCATGCAAAGAGTTGACTCATTGGAAAAGACTCTGATGCTGGGAGGGATTGGGGACAGAAGGAGAAGAGGACGACAGAGGATGAGATGGCTGGATGGCATCACTGACTCGATGGACATGAGTCTGAGTGAATTCCAAGAGTTGGTGATGGACAGGGAGGCCTGGCGTGCTGCAGTTCATGGGGTCGCAAAGAGTTGGACATAACTGAGCAACAGTGGCACCCCACTCCAGTACTCTTGCCTGGAAAATCCCATGGACAGAGGAGCCTGGTAGGTTGCAGTCCAAGGGGTCACTGAGAATTGGACACGACTCAGTGACTCCACTTTCACTTTTCACTTTCATGCATTGGAGAAGGAAATGGCAACCCACTCCAGTGTTCTTGCTTGGAGAATCCCAGCGATGGCAGAGCCTGGTGGGCTGCCATCTATGGGGTCGCACAGAGTCAGACATGACTGAAGCAACTTATCAGAGCAACTGAACTGAGCTGAAGGAAACAAAAGAACTGTACAAAGAAAATTATAAGACACTATTGAATGAAGTCAAAGACAATATAAACAGATGGAGAGATATTTCATGTTCCTGGGTAGGAAGAATCAATATTGTGAAAATGACTGTAGTACCAAACACAATCTACAGATTCAATGAAATCTCTATCAAATTACCATTGACATTTTTCACAGAGCTAGAACAAAAAATTTCACAGTTCATATGGAAACACAGAAGACCCTGAATATCCAAAGCAGTCTTGAGAAAGAACAATGGAGCTGGAGGAATCAACCTTCCTGACTTCAGTTTATACTACAAAGCTACAGTCATCAAGACAGTATGGTACTGGCACAAAAGCAGAAATATAGACCAATGGAACAAGATAGAAAGCCCCAAAATAAACCCATGCATCTATGTGTACCTTATTTTTGACAAAAGAGGCAAGAATATACAANATTCTGTAAAGCAATTATTCTACAATAAAAAATAAAAAAAATTTAAAGGACATAATGCCTACACTGTATTTACTCAAGGGGGCCCTGAGTTGTTCTAAGCTCTTAGATCTCCCTCCTTGGCTTGGGAGACTTGCTGACAGACACCTCTTCCAGTCACTCCATCCACAGCTCCCCCTGTGGGTACTTTTCTAGAAGCCAGTCCTGCCCTGATATGGAGACAAAATCACTTTCATCCTGATGCCTTCTCTTCTCCAATTTCCCCACTGGTTTCCCTTACAAGGCTGGGTCACAGTGAGTGCTGGGGACTTCAGGTTCCCCATTCTGCAGCATTTCATGGAGGGAGGAGATCTAAGCTCCCCAGCAAGGCAAAGCATGCGAAGAACACTGCTGACCCCTTTCTCTGTTCATCGCTTCCAACCGTCTGCCTTCTTACACTCCCATGGCCACAGAGAGGGCTTCTCCCAGTAGTGTGATGATGGTATATTTTTTCCATCCATTTTTTTCCCCATCCCGTGTATGTCCATATTTTAATTTGATTTCCAATAGACAGAATATAATTAGAGACTGCGTTTTAAAAATCCAGTCTGACAATCTCTGTTTTTTAAATGGGACTGTATACATAATGTATTAACACATTTAATGTCATTGTCATTATGGTTAGTTTTATTTGCTTGCTCATTTGATTTTTGGACACACCACACTGCACTCAGGATCTTAGTTCCCTGACCAGGGAACAGACATACACCCCTTGCGTTGGAAGTTCAGGGTTAACCACTGGGCTTCCAGGGTCCCTGCTATGGTTAGTTTTAAACTCACCATCTTTCCCTTTGTTTGCCACTCATCCTCTGTATTTCCTATTTTCATCTTNACCACACTGCACTCAGGATCTTAGTTCCCTGACCAGGGAACAGACATACACCCCTTGCGTTGGAAGTTCAGGGTTAACCACTGGGCTTCCAGGGTCCCTGCTATGGTTAGTTTTAAACTCACCATCTTTCCCTTTGTTTGCCACTCATCCTCTGTATTTCCTATTTTCATCTTTTGGGTAGACTGGTTTCCATACTTCTGTTTTCTCTCTTATGCTGGTTTATGACATATCTTTTTTTTTTTTTAATGGCTTATTTGGGGTTTATAATGTACATCTTTATCACAACCCACCTTCAAATTATATCATGTCAATTCACATGAAACCCAAGAACAGTATATTTCATTTGCATCAGCCCCAGTCCCAGCCTTTCGTCCTACTCATGTCAAACATTTTACTTGTATGTATGATACAAACTCCATAATACATTATTAGTTTTACTTTAAACAGCCAAGTGTCTTTTAAAGATGTTTAGAGTCTAAAGCACTCTTTTCGTGTTTTGTTTTTTAGTGTTTACTCAAATGTTTTACTCTTGCCATCTCTTCATTCCCTTATATGGAACAGATTTCTATTTTATTTTACTTTTCTTCTGCACAAAGTTCCTTCTTCAACATTCTTGTAGGACTGATGATCAATTCTTTCAACTTCTGTTTGTCTAAAAAAAAAATCTTTATTTCACTTCATTTTTTGCAAAGATATTTTTACTATGTGAAGAATTCACAGTGTTTTCTTTGGTTCTTTAAAGAAGTTGCTCAACTGTCCTCTTGCTTGCATTGTCTCCAAAAATAAGTCTGCTATTATCCTTCTCTTTGTTCTTCATGGTTGTTCTCTGGCTCTTTTAAAATTTTCTCTTTATTTATATTTTTAAGCAGTACGATTATATAATCATATGCATCAGTGTCTTTTTTTCTTTCTCCATGTTTCTTATGCTTGGGGTCCATTGAGTTTCCTGGACTAGGAAAAGTTTTTTTATAACTATTTCTATCCTCTAATTCTCTACTTCTGTTTTGGGGCTACAGTTATTCCAGTATTAAGCTGCTTGAAGTTTTACTATAGCTCATTGATACTGTATGGTTTTTTTTTTTTCCTAGCCATAGTATCTAGGCTATTATTTTTCCCATCCAGTATGTTTTTTGTCTTAGGCATTGCAGTTTTTTCCTTTTGTTATTTGTCTCTAGGAGTTTTATTTGGGTCTTAAAAAAAATCTTTCATGTTTCTTTTAACATGCTTATGTTTCCCTTGCTCTTCCTGAACATATGGAGGATCTTTCCATTCATTTCAATCCCTCAGTCACGTCCAACTTTTTGTGACCCCATGGACTGCAGCACGCCAGGCTTCCCTGTCCTTCACCAACTCCCAGAGCACGCTCAAACTCATATCTATTGAGTCCGTGATGCCATCCAGCCATCTCATCCTCTGTCATCCCCTTCTCCTCCTGCCTTCGGTCTTTCCCAGCATCAGGGTTTTTCCAATGAGTCAGTTCTTCAGGTTAGGTGGCCACAGTATTGGAATTTCAGCTTCAGCATCAGTCCTTCCAATGAATATTCAGGATTGATTTCTTTTAGTATAGACCAGTTGGATCTCCTCGAAGTCCAAGGGATTCTCAGGAGTCTTCTCCAACACTGCAATTCAAAAGAATCAATTCTTCAGCACTCGGCCTTCTTTGTAGTCCAACTCTCTTTATAGTCCAACTCTCACACCTTAGATAACTTTAAAAATATTCCTATTATTTCTACCATCTATGCCATTTTTTCTTTCAGTTTTATTGAGATATAATTGGCATACATGCATGCCTGGAGAATCCCATGGACAGAGAAGCCTAGCAGGCTAAGCACCCTTTGCCAGAGGGTGGCAAAGAATTGGGCACAGCTGAAGTGATTTAGCATGCACACATGGTATAAGAGCTTCCCAGGTGGCTCAGTGATAGTCTGCCTGCTGATGCAGGAGATGTGGGTTTGATCCCTGGGCGAGGAAGATTCCCCTGGAGGAGGAGAAGGCAACCCACGCCAATATTCTTGCCTGGAAAATCCCAAGGACAGAGTAGCCTGGCGGGCTATGGTCCATAGGGTTGCAGAGTCAGACACAACTGAGCACGCACTGTGTAAGTTTAAGGTGTACGACATGGTGATTGACTTTCATACATCATGAAGCATTTACCAGGCTACGTTTACTGGACACCCATCATCTTTTATAGATAAAAAATGAAACAAAAAGAAAAACTTTTCCTTGTGATGAGAAGCCTTGGGATTTACTCTCCTGACAACTTTCATATGTCACCTACAGCAGTGTCAGTTATATTCATCGTGTTGCACACTGTGTCCCTAGCATTTATTAATCTTTTAGCAGTAAGTTGATAACTTTTGACTACCTTCATCTAATTCCCCACTCTCCTGACTCTTGGACTCTGATAATTACGAATCTGACCTCTTTCCCCTTGCACTTGTTTGTTTTTGCATTATAATTGACCTACAACACTATGTTAGTTCCAGGCGCACAGCACGTCAGTTGATGTTTCTATACATCATGAAATGCTCCCCATGGTATATCTAGTTACCCTCTGTCACCATACAAAGATACTACGTTATTATTGACTATATGCCCCATGCTGTACCGTTTATCCCTGAGACTTATTCATTTTGAACCTGGAAGATTGTACTTCTTAATCTCCCTTATCTATTTCTTTCTTCCCCCAACCCCTTTCTCCCCTTGCAATCACCTGTTTATTCTCTGTATTTGTGATTCTTTCTGTTTTGTTATGTCTGTTCATTTGTTTTGTATTTTAGATTTCATACATAAGTGAAATCATACAGTATTTGTTTTTCTCCATTTGATTTAACTCACTTAGCATGATACCCTGTAGGTCCATCCATATATAATCACAAACAGCCAGATAGCATTTGTTTTTAGGGCTCAGTAATACACCAGTGCGTAGGTATGTGTTTATGTGTGGTCACACATGTATGTGTGTATCTTTATCCATTCATCTGTTAATAGACACTTAGATTATTTCTGCATCTTGGCTATTATAAATAACACTGAAATGAACATATGGATGCCTGTAACTTTTCCAACTAGTGTTTTTTCTTTCTTTGGATAAATATCCAGATATGGAGTGGTGGCACCATATGGTAGGTTCTCTTTTTAATTTTCTGAGGAATCTCCATAGAGTTTTCCACAGTGGCTGCACCAACTTATGATCCCACTGACAGAGCCCAAGGATTACCTTTTCTCCACATTCTCACCAACATTTATTTGTCGTCTTCTTTATGACAGACACTCTGACAGGTGTACAGTGATGTCTCATTGTGGTTTTGATTTGCATTTCCCTGATGACTAGAGATGCCAAGCATCTTTTCATGTGTCTGTTGGCCATCTGTATGTCTTTTTTGGAAAAATGTCTATTCAGGCCCTCTGCCTACTTTAAATTGGGTTGTTTGTCTTTTTATTTGATATTGACTTGCAGGAGTTCTTTGTATATTTTGAATATTAACCCCTTATGGCTATATTATTTGCAAGTATCTTTTCCCACTCAGTAAGCAGTATTTTTGTTTTGTTGATGGTTTCCTCGGCTATGCACAAGCTTTTTAGTTTGATGTAGTTCCATTTGTTTGCTTTTTGCTTTTCTTCCCCTTGCCTGAGGAGACAGAGCCAGAAAAATTATGGCTAAGACCAATGTCAAAAAGCATACTGCCCATGTTTTCTTCTAGGAGTTTTTTGGTTTCTTTCAGATCTTTAAGTCTTTAATGCATTTTGAGTTTATTTTTGTATATGGTGTGATAAGGCAGTCCAGTTTGAATCTCACATGTAGCTGTCCAGTTTTCCCAGCATCACTTATTAAAGAGGCTGTCTTTTCCCCATTGTATATTCTTGCCTCTTTTATTACAAATTAATTAACCATATAATTAATTATGGGTTCAATCTGTGTCATTTCTGTATCTGTTTCTGTTGATTGGCTTTTCTCATTATGGGTTTTATAGTCCTAGTTCTTTGATGCCTGATAATTTTTTTATTGGAAGCCAGATAATGTGAATTTTATATTGTTGAATCTTGGATTTGTTTTTTATTTAAATGTTTTTGAGCTATATCCTGGGACTCAGTTAAATTACTTGGAAGGAATTTGATCTTCTGAGACTTGCTTTCAAATTTTTTAGGTGGGACCAAAACAACATTTAGACTAGGGCCAATTTTTCCCATTACTGGGGCAGGCAGTGAGGTGCCACCAGTGATTTTTAAGCAAGAGAGGGACATGATAGGATTTACAGTTAAGAAAACTCTAGGAGCATGTTGGAGATAGCGGGGAAGTCTGGGGAGGGCAGGAAGAGACCCAAGGCAGAGGCCACTGCCTGTCTGGACAAGGCAATAAAGAAGATGGAGCTCTGGAAGCAGCCAACACAGGGATAGAAAAGTCAGGGTTGGGATTAATGGTGCTTCATGTGAGCACAGTAAGCTGGAGAAGGACAAGTTTGAAATGATGGAACGTTTCCTATTTGGGCTTCTGGTGGGGTCATAGGAAATGAGATCCATGTGAAACCATCAGAGGGGTTGTCAGAGACCGGGAGTTTCCAGTCACCCCTTCTGAGACTCTCTGTCAGAACCAGATGGCTAATTCCAGGACCCATGCAACCTGATGCTTTTCCTCTGGGCATCTGCCTGTGGGATGTTTCTTCTGCTGGCTCAAAAGAACATCAGTATCAAATCAAGATGCTGAACATCCACGATTTCTCCTGCCTATGAAATGACTTTCTCCTGTTCAAGAGGAAGATTTTTCTGTAGAAGGGTACCATCTTGTGCCCAGCAGAGCTTGGCGAATTAAAGTCTTTTGTATAGCGTGGCATTTTTATATGTTATGATGCCTTAAATTACATTAATCTCTCTGGTGCTGCAACTACATTAGTCTAGGATTGTCTCTCTTTTTATTGGGAAAAATGTTAATGAGGAATTCAGAAAATATTTAAATGCCTCCAGTTCTTGTTGAGCTATCCAGAGAAATGTCCTCCAGGCCCCCACCAGAGTCTATGTTTAGTCCCAAACTGTGATTCATCCTCTATTCTGGTTTTCAGAAGAAAACGTTTCGTCATAAACTACCTACCACACATTTGCCCCCTTCCTTCAATGCAGCAGCATGTTTTTGGCAGGAGATCTGAGACCATTAATCACGCGTACTGTTGGACCCATGATTCCAACAATTTGTGGATTGCAAAGTACTTTGTCCCAANTTTTTGTTTTGTTGATGGTTTCCTCGGCTATGCACAAGCTTTTTAGTTTGATGTAGTTCCATTTGTTTGCTTTTTGCTTTTCTTCCCCTTGCCTGAGGAGACAGAGCCAGAAAAATTATGGCTAAGACCAATGTCAAAAAGCATACTGCCCATGTTTTCTTCTAGGAGTTTTTTGGTTTCTTTCAGATCTTTAAGTCTTTAATGCATTTTGAGTTTATTTTTGTATATGGTGTGATAAGGCAGTCCAGTTTGAATCTCACATGTAGCTGTCCAGTTTTCCCAGCATCACTTATTAAAGAGGCTGTCTTTTCCCCATTGTATATTCTTGCCTCTTTTATTACAAATTAATTAACCATATAATTAATTATGGGTTCAATCTGTGTCATTTCTGTATCTGTTTCTGTTGATTGGCTTTTCTCATTATGGGTTTTATAGTCCTAGTTCTTTGATGCCTGATAATTTTTTTATTGGAAGCCAGATAATGTGAATTTTATATTGTTGAATCTTGGATTTGTTTTTTATTTAAATGTTTTTGAGCTATATCCTGGGACTCAGTTAAATTACTTGGAAGGAATTTGATCTTCTGAGACTTGCTTTCAAATTTTTTAGGTGGGACCAAAACAACATTTAGACTAGGGCCAATTTTTCCCATTACTGGGGCAGGCAGTGAGGTGCCACCAGTGATTTTTAAGCAAGAGAGGGACATGATAGGATTTACAGTTAAGAAAACTCTAGGAGCATGTTGGAGATAGCGGGGAAGTCTGGGGAGGGCAGGAAGAGACCCAAGGCAGAGGCCACTGCCTGTCTGGACAAGGCAATAAAGAAGATGGAGCTCTGGAAGCAGCCAACACAGGGATAGAAAAGTCAGGGTTGGGATTAATGGTGCTTCATGTGAGCACAGTAAGCTGGAGAAGGACAAGTTTGAAATGATGGAACGTTTCCTATTTGGGCTTCTGGTGGGGTCATAGGAAATGAGATCCATGTGAAACCATCAGAGGGGTTGTCAGAGACCGAGAGTTTCCAGTCACCCCTTCTGAGACTCTCTGTCAGAACCAGATGGCTAATTCCAGGACCCATGCAACCTGATGCTTTTCCTCTGGGCATCTGCCTGTGGGATGTTTCTTCTGCTGGCTCAAAAGAACATCAGTATCAAATCAAGATGCTGAACATCCACGATTTCTCCTGCCTATGAAATGACTTTCTCCTGTTCAAGAGGAAGATTTTTCTGTAGAAGGGTACCATCTTGTGCCCAGCAGAGCTTGGCGAATTAAAGTCTTTTGTATAGCGTGGCATTTTTATATGTTATGATGCCTTAAATTACATTAATCTCTCTGGTGCTGCAACTACATTAGTCTAGGATTGTCTCTCTTTTTATTGGGAAAAATGTTAATGAGGAATTCAGAAAATATTTAAATGCCTCCAGTTCTTGTTGAGCTATCCAGAGAAATGTCCTCCAGGCCCCCACCAGAGTCTATGTTTAGTCCCAAACTGTGATTCATCCTCTATTCTGGTTTTCAGAAGAAAACGTTTCGTCATAAACTACCTACCACACATTTGCCCCCTTCCTTCAATGCAGCAGCATGTTTTTGGCAGGAGATCTGAGACCATTAATCACGCGTACTGTTGGACCCATGATTCCAACAATTTGTGGATTGCAAAGTACTTTGTCCCAATCCAGGAATCAAACCAGGGTCTCCTGCATTGCAGGTGGATTCTTTACCAGCTGAGCTACCAGGGAAGCCTATAGCAGGGTAAAGAAAGAGTTAACTTTTTAAAAAGTTTCAGCAAGTAAGACTCTCACTTCCTTTCCCTCCCACCTTCCTAGGCTGTGGATTTCACCAAGGGTAAACCAAATGTCTTTAATTAGCTTGCCCAAATAACGAAATATTTCCCACCCTGTCAGGGGCCCAGGAAAGCCATGAACTTGGGCTGCTTGCAAGGGCTCTTGTTCCCACCCCATTCCCCACACCCCGGGATAAGAAATGTTTGGGGCTTAAACCTGACAGCTGAAGAAAACAGAAATTATAAAAAAGAAAATCTTCGCAGTTCATACACTTTGCAAATTGTTGGAGCATTCTCTCATTTCCTCTATCTTCTGTGTATGTTTCAAACATACGTGCATACCCAAATAAGCCAGCTAAATATATTAGCAAAGTCACATTCAGGGTTTGATGTAGTTCTTAATAGAAGTTATTAGTAAACAACAACAAAAACACTAACCGAAGATAACGAAGATCCACCTCAATATTCAGCCTTCTCTATCATAAGGTGCAAAATCCTTAAAGGATTAAACGATTCTTGTGCACGATTGACGTCACACAAATGATCTGAAAAGATGCAGGCCCTACTTCTGACTTCCAAAGCTAGGAAAATGCTAACTATGGTCTTTGTCTCCAAGAACTAAATAGGCAGTTCTTAAATGATCCCAAATACCAAAACATGCCCAGGCTGTATTTCTTCAGCACTGCAGCTGAAATTTCCAAAATAACAAGCCCCCAAACATTTGATTTCCAGCAGATCCTGGATATGTTCAAGCCTGATTCTGTACAAGTCTATGGTAGAAGAACAGAAGAATCTAGAAGGAGCAATAAATGGGGTGGGATAGAGAGGTAGGAGAAGAGTAATTATGAGGATAGGAGAGCATTGAACTAGAACAAAATTCAAATGATGGGGTAAAAATAGAAACTGTCTCCTAAAAGGTTATCAAGAGACAATATCTTATTAAAGATAATTTTCAGAGAAAGGTAAAACCATGGCTTGTATACAGATATGAAAAATGTACATCTTCAGGAATTTATTTTCCTCATGAGAGAAGCAGGCAGATGTACATAAGGTCAAAAGTACACACATTTATATTGAGTAAAGGAATGTTGAGGTGAATTGAAGATAAATGGAGATAAAACTGGCCTTAGGAAAATTAAACCCCTAGCAAGACAGGATTTACATACAGTTAGCCCTCCTACCCATGGGATCCATATCCACCAGTTCAACCAAGTGCAGATTGAAAATATTTTTTTAAATTTCACAAAATTCCAAAAGCAAAACTTGAATTGCTAAACACCAGCAACTATTTACATAGCATTTGCATTGTGTTTACAATGAATTACATAACATTTTCATTGTATTAGGTATTATAAGTCATCTAGAGATTATTTACAGTATATGGGAGGATGTGCATAAGTTATACACAAAAACTGTTCATTTTATAAAAGAGACGAGCATCATAGATTCTCGTATCTGCTGGGGTTCTGGGATCAGTCCCTGAGAGTACCTACTGTCAGGGACAACTGTTTTCTATCAGTTACTTAGAATTTACAGAGCCTTGCATACTAGCTCAGAGACAATACACACAATAATCTGATAACCTGATAGGGTGTGTTCTAGTTTTCCACTGAAACTAAAAAAAAAAAAAAGTTTCTACAATATTCATAAAAGTTCGTTAAGGGGAAGTTAGGTTCTTTGAGGGGAACGCCCCTTCCCGGAGTGGGTGATGCCAAGGAGCGGTTAAGCCCATAAAGAGGGAGGGTTGGGGTATTGGTGGGAACTTCTCAGGCAGGGGCTGAGTCAGAAAACAGTAGACACAGTCTAGTAATTTTATTATTTATCATCTTGGTTGCTTCACACATACACACATACATACGCACACACACACAATGTGGAATTAGAATATGAAAACTAGGACAGCCCTTCTTGACCTGCCAGTCTGGGCTCTACTTTTCACAGATAAGAAACCTGAGACCACGGACTGGGATTTGCTCTAGGTCATCTAGCTTCTTAGTTGCTATGAGCTTGGTTCTTAAAGCTTGTCAGTCCAGTGGCCATGACTGGTTGAGGATCTAAGACCCCCTCACCCCACCTCACCCCTTGTAGGCAAAGCTGACATAATTGAAGTGTATTTTTCTGGGCATGAGTGTAGAGTGTTCATCACATAGGTGATTCTGGCTTTACATTTTACCCAGCAGTACACAAAATGCTCATCTAAATCCACTAAGAGTTACAATGAACATAAATGAAGTGTGGCCACCTTCATAGAATTTTCAAAAGGCCTTGTTTTTTTGGAGGAAACATTTTAATAGCTCACATCTTTTAAATTAAAAAAGAGGCTAAGAAATTTGAACAATGCATTCCTTCCCCCGGTAACCAGTGGAGGCATTCCAAATCATCCCATTGTCCTTCTAATGTTAACTGTTTCACGCATCTAAGCCTTGAAAGACTGACAGAAGTCTTGAGCTGTGAGAATGGAAAGCACAGGAATATGGTTTAATTCCTCGGTTTCTTGTGCATTTTCTCTTTCAGACCCTTCCCATCTCTCACCCTGTCCCTTCACACTGTAGAGAGGAGGCGCTTCTTTCCTTTAGCACACCAGCAAGGGAGACCAACAGGATCCAATGGGCATTAGACTGAAAGGGTTTTTTTTTAGGACTCTTGTTGTCAGCAATCCCCTCTGCCTCCTCACTTTTTGTTCCCTCCCTGAATCCAGGGCTGTGATGGAGAGCTGGCTGTAGAAACCGAGTCAATGAGTAGAAGAAATTGACAAGCAACAAAATGACAATGAATTGTAGGTATTGCGGTCAAGAAGAAGGACTTGTAGTAAATCTAATGTATCTTTTGTACCTCAGCGATTATTGGAGCATCCCAAATCTGTGAGCTGATTCCTCCAGCTCAGTATTAAAGATAAGGCTTAATCTACAAACCACAGACTGCTCTCCTCAGAAAGACACAGATCAGGGCTGAGAACTGCCCAGAGGCGAGTGGACATTACTGGGGCAAGGGGGCAAGGATGAGACGGAGGCTTCTAAGGATGTCCCAAGTGCTCTTCATTTGGGGGACACACTATATATCCCATTTTGTGGTTACTATCTGCTGTGGGTGAACTTAGGAATAGAATGTGCAACCCTGGCTCCTCTCTCAACCTCTGGCTTGGGTGCTTGGGGGATTCTGTCACCCACTGAGATAGGAAAGGCAGGAGAAAGGGCAAACTTTGAGAGAAGAAGATATTGGGAGGAGGTTTGGACACAGAGAATCCAGGGAACCTAGGAGACTCTCAAAGAGATGTATTTTCTAGCCCAGGGAACAGAAGAGTCTGGAATTCAGAAACGATCTATTTGTAAGTCCATTGAGTGCCAGTCCTGGGTCAGAGTTTCCCCTCAGGCAGATGAGCAGTTGGGCTGACCCTGCCTCCACTGCTGCTTATGAGCATTTGGTATGAGGCAGCCGACTGCAAGACCACCACAAGCACCACAGAATAACTCTTGCTGTTGTTGATCCTTACTTCTTAGGACACTGTGTTCCATGTGGGTGAGTGGGATGCTCTGATTCATCCCACGAAGGCTTGCTGCATTTGCTGATGCTGTAGTCCAGTAGCTGGAGTTTCTGTCCGTATTAGGCTGGGAGTGGCTGTGTAAAACCATCAGTGGGTGATGTGTTTTCACCTGGCACATCATTCACTGATGATTTCAATCAGTTACACAGCCAAGAGAAAAGAGAGAACGTGTGGGCAGGGCGTTGAGTCACGCCATTATATCTGCCCTCTAAAGACACAAAAATGCCCACTTTGTGCATCCTGAGTGGTTCTGTGCCAGGTTCCCAGACAAACATCCTCCCAGAGACTCCTCCTTCCCATTTCCTTTCTCTTGCACTCAGCCTCAAGGGCCCAATCATTCCCTCCCAGAGCTTGGTGTTTATAGAAAGGGGACCAGACCACAGGAAGCAGTGAAACTGAATATGTAACCCTAACATGGAGCTGAAAGACCTGGGCTCAGGTCCTTGCTCAGGTTCTGATGGGTTGCATGGTGTCTGTCTTGTCTTTCTGACCCTGCATCTCCCCATCTGAAAATGGAAACGATGTTCCTAACTGCTAATGGTCTTCTGACAACTAAATGAGATGATGTATTTTAAGAACCTGGTACATGATATGAGCTGACCTTTTGGGGTGTTCACATTTTATCTGGTTCTCTTCTAAGCGTTTTACCTATTTATGAACTCATTTCATTTTTGCAACACCCCATCACCATCCTAAGGTACAACTATCTATATCTTCTATGGGAAGAAAGTTAATATTCAATGAAGTTAACTAAGTTGTTCAAGATCCCAGAGCTAGGAACTGGCAGAACCAGAATTTTCCATCACTCAAAAGTATGTGGCTCAAAAGTCCACATTCCTGATGTTGATAACAATGGTTCTCCAAGTGTGATCTCCAGGCAGCAGTAGCAACAACATCTGGGAACTTGACCAAAATGCAAATTCTCAGAACCCATCCCAGAGCCTATAGACTCAGCAGTTCCAGGGCTGAGAAGCAGTGAACTGGTTTGACAAGCACCCTCGGTGATTCTGGTGTTTGGTAAAGTTTGAGAACCACTGCTTTACACTATTCATTCTAACTTCTTAGCAGATAACTGAACCAATTAGATCCCTGCTTGTCCCCTGGTCTATGCTGCTGCTGCTGCTGCTAAGTCATTTCAGTCATGTCCGACTCTGTGTGACCCCACAGACAGCAGCCCACCAGGCTCCCCATCACTGGGATTCTCCAGGCAAGAACACTGGAGTGGGTTGCCGTTTCCTTCTCCAATGCATAAAAGTGAAAAGTGAAAGTAAAGTCACTCAGTCGTGTCCGACTCTTCGTGACTCCACAGACTGCAGCCCACCAGGCCCCTCCGTCCATGGGATTTCCCAGGGAAGAGTACTGGAGTGGGGTGCCATCGCCTTCTCCACCCCTGGTCTATACTATGTATTAATATTAGGCACTTTGTGTGTTATTGTCATTTAAGGCTCGCAAGAACCTTTCAAGTCTGGTTTTCCCGTCCTCATTCTACAGACAAGGAAACCTGGACCTGGGGAGCAGTGGTGTCCTGCCTGGTGCACCCCATCAGTAACACCTGACTGCACAGTCACGCTCCCCACTACTCCCAACACGTGTTCCTTGCAGCTGGCTGTCATGTCACCCTCAGCTTCCTGCCCCTGTCCCGTCCTCCAGTGCCTCAGAAGGGNTGGGGAGCAGTGGTGTCCTGCCTGGTGCACCCCATCAGTAACACCTGACTGCACAGTCACGCTCCCCACTACTCCCAACACGTGTTCCTTGCAGCTGGCTGTCATGTCACCCTCAGCTTCCTGCCCCTGTCCCGTCCTCCAGTGCCTCAGAAGGGCTCTTGACCCTGATGAGAAGGCCTAGCACCACCTCTCCAGGCCTTGAGAATTGTCCTAGCTCTAGCTCCCAATGCACAGGCTCCTAACTAGCTTTTCTGGACTCGCTCTGTGGCCTTCTTGCTTTGGGGTGAGCAGCAGAGATGTCTGAAAATTCCCATGACCAACCCCCCATCTCTTACTCACCTCCTGATGCAGGAGCCCTGTCTGTTTGCCCCCTGGTTTGGACCACCTGATGAGTTTTCTAGCTTCTTAGTGCCTTGGGCTTATCTTTTGGAGATCAGTTCCTCTAGGGTGTGGAGAGCTTCCCTTGAGCCCCAGAGCCCAGCAGAGTTGCCCCCTTGGCCTTCCCAGNGATGCAGGAGCCCTGTCTGTTTGCCCCCTGGTTTGGACCCCCTGATGAGTTTTCTAGCTTCTTAGTGCCTTGGGCTTATCTTTTGGAGATCAGTTCCTCTAGGGTGTGGAGAGCTTCCCTTGAGCCCCAGAGCCCAGCAGAGTTGCCTCCTTGGCCTTCCCAACCTCTGAGTTTTAACACACACACATTCTCATAATCATCACCACCGACAAGATAAAGAACGATGCCAACAGCATAAAAATTTCCTCCTGCCGTCCCTTTGCATTCTAACTTTTCCTCCATCCCAAACTCCTAGCCACCTCTGATCTATTCTCTGTCCCTATATTTTTCCCTTTTCCAGAATGTCATGTCATAGAATTATATAGTATGCTAGTATGTAATGAAGGGTAGCAGAATGTGCCACCCCAAAGTAAGCAAATCATTTTGAACTGATTATGTTAAGAAACAGCAGATATAGGAGCTCTGAAGACATTTACATTGATAAAAGAAGTCTGCATTCGTAAAGGTATCATCTGCTCAGTACCAGCAAGATCAGAAACAGTCCTCAATGGAGAAGGCAAGACTTAAGATATTATAATAAAGCTTACCCTTTTTAACCATGCTTTTCCTGTCCCCCTCAGACTCCTTTCTTTTGTCTTTGATCTTTGATCATGATATTTAAGAGCTTCCATAGTGACTCAGACAGTAAAGAATCTACCTGCAATGCAGGAGTCCTGGGTTCAATCCTTGAGTTGGGAAGATCTCCTGGAGGAGGGCATGGCAACCCACTCCGGTATTCTTGCCTGGAGAATTCCCATGGACCAAGAAGCCTGGTAGGCTACAGTCCATGGAGTCACAAAGAATCAGACACAACTGGATAACTAAGCACAGCACACCACATGGAATTTAAGGTAGTAACTTGGGCTAACCCACAGAATTACTGTTTTCCTGGGTGTTTCTCATGTATACAGAAGGTAGATATGCTAATAATCTTCTGTTTGTTTTTCTCTTGTTAATCTGTCTTTTATTATAGGAGAGAGAGTGGAAACTATTTTTCTNCACAACTGGATAACTAAGCACAGCACACCACATGGAATTTAAGGTAGTAACTTGGGCTAACCCACAGAATTACTGTTTTCCTGGGTGTTTCTCATGTATACAGAAGGTAGATATGCTAATAATCTTCTGTTTGTTTTTCTCTTGTTAATCTGTCTTTTATTATAGGAGAGAGAGTGGAAATTATTTTTCTTCCACTGTGGCAACCTTTTGAGGCTGGCTTTTTTTCACCTAGCATCATGCATTTGAGATTTAGCCAACCGTTGCATGTATTGATGGTTTGCTCTTCTTTAGTGCCTAGTGGTATCATATCTCATTGAATGGATGTACCACAGTCTGTTTATCCATTCACCCAATGAGGGATATTTGGGTTGTTTTCAGATTTGGGCAATTGTGAATAATTCATGAACGGGTTTTTATGTAAACATACATTTTCATTTCTCTAGTATAAATACTTAGAAGTGAAGTTGCTAGGTCACACAGTAAATAAATGTTTAGCTCCATAATAAATAGCTAAATTGTTTTCCGAAGTGGTTATGCCGTTTCACATTCCTATCAGTAATGTCTGAGAGTTCTAGTTGCTTCATATCCATAAGAGCATTTAGTGGTATCAATATTTTTTAGCCATTCTAATAAGTATGTGATGGTATTTCATGCTGGTTTTAATTTGCATTTCCTTAATGACAAATGATATTGTGCATCATTTCATGTACTTACGTGCCATCTGTATATATTGTTCTTCAGTGAGGTGTCTGTTCACGTCTTTGACCCATTCAATACTTTTGGTTGTTTCTTATTAAATTTTGAGTTCTTTATATACTCTGGGTATAAACCTGTTGTCTGATATATGATCTGTAATATTTTCTCCTAATAATGTGGGGTTTTTTCCCCTCATTCTCTTTAAGGTCTCTTTCATAAAAGTGTTTAATTTGATCAAGTCTAATTTATTGATTTTTTTTTCTTTTATGGACCATACATGTGTTATTGTTGTATTTAAGAATTCTGACTTATCTAAGATCACAGAGATCTTCTCCTGTATTTTCTTCTAGTTTTTTAATTTTACATTTTACGTTTAGGTCTATGATTGACTTTTAGTTCATTTTTCTGTAAGGTGGGAGGTATAGGTCAAGGGTCATTTTTTCTTACAGGCCGCCTAATGTTTTAGCACCATTTGTTGAAAAGTCTTTCCTTTCTCCTCTGAAGTGCCTTTGCATCTTTTTAAAAAATCAATTGACCATCCTTTCATCACCACCACCCTGTCTTGATTGCTGTAGCTTTATAGTATATCTTACCATGAGTCTCCAATTTCTTTCTTTTTCAAAATTGCTTTGGCTTTTCCTTCCCATGTACATTTTAGAATTTCCTTGCCTTTATCTTTAAAGAGTTGATTTTGATTGAAGATGTGTTATATCTATAATCAGTTTGTGTAGAACTGACATCTTACCTATGGGGAGTATTGTAATCCATAAACATGCTCTAGCCAAGAGGCTGGAGGACACTGAGGCCCAGCCTGGATGTAAAGAGCCTCCTATGCCTGGGCCCAATTTGGCTGTAACAGCTGAGTGATTGTGGAAAGTCACTTACCCTCTGGCTCTCAGTTTCCTCAGCTGTAAGCTGGAAAAGTTGGATTGGACAAACAGAAACTTTTCTTTTCAGCTTGGACATACTGTGATTCTCTCAGTGAAACTTGAACTAACCTGCCAGAACTTAAGAGATNTGAGTGATTGTGGAAAGTCACTTACCCTCTGGCTCTCAGTTTCCTCAGCTGTAAGCTGGAAAAGTTGGATTGGACAAACAGAAACTTTTCTTTTCAGCTTGGACATACTGTGATTCTCTCAGTGAAACTTGAACTAACCTGCCAGAACTTAAGAGATAATATCAAGTCTCCCCTCAGGGACTGTCTAATGAGATGGTTCAGAAGCTATTGTACTGGAAAGGCCAGCTCCAAAGCAAAGAGTTCAAAGTGGGAACCCTGCTGATTCAAGAGCCCAGAGGCTTCAGCCAGCTGAGCGCCCTTCTCATTCCTGGGTCACTACAGGACAGATAAGAAGTCTCCCAGTGACAGCCTGAGACCCTGGCTTGGCCGTTCCAGAGCAGCAGACCTGGGCCTCTGTTGCCCCCAGTCCAGGGAGGCAATGTGAAGAATAGGCCTTTCTAGCAATGAGAACAGGCAAGAAGAGGTCCCCACCCCATTCCACCCGCTCTTCATGTCCAGGCGAGGGGGAGAAAAACCAGGTGGCTCTGCAGCATTATTTATAGTGTTCAAACATTGGAGGCGACCCAAATGCCTGGCAATCAGGGAATGCTTAAACAAAGTGGGACATTGGGACCCTGCAATCCAGTGTAGCCATTAACAATGACAAGTACACAGATTATGCACTGAAGTGTGCAAGAGATAACATAGTGTCAAGTCAAAACTTTTGAGAGTCAAATAGCACTTGCATACCATTACAGTAATGCTAACATGTTTAAAAATTACATGGACAAGGCTTGGGAAGAAATTAGTAGTAATACAAACAGTCTGTGGTTGATAATATGCAAATAATTGAGCAGCTGCTCCGCTGGAGTACTGTTAAGTGCTTTGCAAGATGCAGAAGGGACTGGGGCTTGAGCCTTGTCTCAGGAGAACCTTGCAGCATAGCTGGGATCTATCACTAAACCTAAGACTGTGAAGCAAATTCTGACTGGAGGCTGCTCCACGGTTATTTCATCTCAGGAGGCCAAGTTGAAGTATGGTGAGTCTGGTATGGGAAGGCTGGTATAGAATAGCCCTACCACACATCCTGTGGACATGGGACGAACGTGATGAAACAAAGATGTGGGTCAGCTGGACCCTCACTGCAGCTCAAGCCACAGCCTTGGTTCAGTGGACGTGTGATAGGGGCTAAGGCCCCTTCACCTGTGCCTTCTGGAATTTCCCAGAATCCTTCTGGGGTAGATGGGCCTCCAGCTCTCTGCCCTCTGGAGCTCCTGGCCTACCATCTTTGGCAGCTGCCTCTTGGATGGGTCTGCTGTCCAGAGTGCACTGGTGAGCCAGTGTGGGCAAGCTGCAGTGGGCAGTGTTGGTTGGCACAAGGCCCTGGATTCTGGTCCAGGCTCCACTTGCCTACTGGTGGTCTTAGACATTTGCTAAATGCCTTGGGCCTTAGTTTGCGTGTTCAGTATGGGAAGCATGAGAAGCAGGGCTTCCCTGGTGGCTCAGATGGTAAAGAATCTGTCTGCAGTGCAGGAGACCCAGGTTCAATCCCTGGGTTGAGAAGATCCCCTGGAGAAGGGAATGGCTACCCACTCCAGTATTCTTGCCTGGAGAAACCCATGGACAGAGGAACCTGGCAGGCTACAGTCCAAGGGGTCACAAAGAGTTGGACACAGCTGAGCTACTAATGCTATGAGAAGTAAGTGAGTTACATAGTGAATTACAAAGCACTTCTACATTCACTAAAATAACGGCTTTTGTTATTTATCTGTTTACCAATGAGGGCTAGAAGCTCAGGGAACCTCAGTGACTAACCTTGGACTGTGGTACTCAGCTTTCCTAAGGGCACACAGTGGTTGATGGTTAAGAGTCCAGTGTTCACCCTCAGGGCAGTGCTGGCCCCTGCCTGGCCGCTGGGGCCAAGGAAGGGAGTGGTCTGGAACACTGTCTGGGTGATCAACACTGGGGCAGAGGAAATCTTGTTGAACTCAGGCTGGCCTCTTGTGATTCTAGAGGGTTCAGTGGTTGTCAATGGGGAAACGAAGAGCCAGGCTCACTGTGTCATAATTGCATCACCCCCTTGTTGATAGTTAATTAGTTAATTACAGTGGGAGAGGCTGAACCAGAGCAGAAATGCCAACTCTGGGCTGGAAACAGCACTTAAAGCATGAGTAATTCTCATTAACTCTGATAACAGGCCTACTCTGCTGGGAGCCATGGGGGAGGGAGCTGGGCTCCCCGGAGGCCTTTGATTCCCAAGGCCTCAGAGCCCTGCCCAGTTTCTAGAGTGTANAACTCTGGGCTGGAAACAGCACTTAAAGCATGAGTAATTCTCATTAACTCTGATAACAGGCCTACTCTGCTGGGAGCCATGGGGGAGGGAGCTGGGCTCCCCGGAGGCCTTTGATTCCCAAGGCCTCAGAGCCCTGCCCAGTTTCTAGAGTGTAGAGGCAGGAGAACAGGCCTGCCTGTCTCTCACAGTGCCAGCCCCCAACCCACAAAAGCCAGGGACTGGGGAAGTGCCCAACTAGGTCTGGTGACTTCAGACTCTTATCCTCCCCAACCTGGGCTAAAGGAAGATCTTGCCTGCTTCTGCTTCTCTTCGGGAGGAAGGGCTGCCCTGTGCTCTTGGCTTTACCTGGCTCTGGGGGGACTTCCTAATCAACCCTTCAGAGGCAAAATATGCCACCTTCAAGCTTTTTTGGGCTTCCCTGGTGGCTCAGACAGTAAAGTATCTGAGAATCCCAGGAGAATCCCAAGGACAGAGGAGCCTGGTGGGCTACAGTCTATGAGGTTGCAAAAAGTCGAAGACAACTGCGGGACTAACATTTTCAGTTACACAAGCTTCTTTGGCTGACTAGCACCATTATTGGCAGTCACAGAGAACCCATAAGACTGAATAAGAACTCAATCACTTCTCTGGGTATTTGAGAAATAGTTATCTGAAATGTAGAAACTATCCCATTCTCTTGTTTTGGACATGTCCATCTGTGCTGGACATGGAACAACAGACTGGTTCCAAATAGGAAAAGGAGTACGTCANGGGACTGGACAAGGAGGAGCAACCTACAAGAGTTTGTTACAAAGCAAGGACAACACGAATAACTTACATAGGCCCCTACTGGGGAGCTCACCAGGATACAGCATGAATATTTGCTTATGTGGGTTCTTCTGTCACTAGCCTGTGAGCTCTTTGGGGGCAGGGTGTGTGTATTATTTATCTTTAAATCCTTGGCATAATTCAGTATGTCTGAATTATGAATGAATGCATGCATGCTTGAACGACTGAATGTCAGCCGGGCTTCTGGGAAAGGACCCTTGGAGTTCTATCCTCAGCTCTGTGACTTACCAGCTATAAACCTAAGGCAGGGGAACTGGAAGATGGGAGTAATGACAGCACTCACTTCTAGGGCCATGTGAGGATTAAATGAGATCAGGCAACTGAAGTGCTCGATAAATATTAGCTATTTTTATGATGACTATTTTCAGGAAGCAGAACCAAAGGGACAGTTGAATTTGATGAGCCTGGAGGCTGGTATAGAGTCAGTGAGGAGTTCAGGCTCAGGCGCTCTGTGTGTCTTAGCTCCTTCATCATCCTGCTTTCCTGCTTTCCTTCCCCCTGACCACCATAATTTCTGAAATTTACCTGATGCTTATTTGAGAAGATCTTTATTTTAATCTTCCTTATATTTATTTAGGAAGATGTTTACTTGAGAATCAGGACAGTCTTTGCCTGTCTTCAGCCTATACTGTCATATAAATTCTTACTTTTGAGGATGACATAGACAGCAAGCACCCCAGCTTTTATGGTTCTGCAAATAGTGTCATTTCAGACTCCACAGTGCCTGGGAGGAGTGGGTCATTTGGGGCCTTTGCCTTCTTGAATCAGATCACACAGTGGTAATGGGCAGCCATGCCATATATCTACTCCGAAGGCCATCTTGAACAGGGTAACAGGACAGGTCAGTGAAGGTCAGTCTCCTTTTTCTGAACCACTTGTTCCTCTAAGCTCTGGAGAACCTGAACTAATATACAGGGAAAGCATTTATTCCCTTTTGGCCAAGCAGAGGGATATGAAAGCAAATCTCAGGGCAGAAAATAAGAAAGATATATTAGAACTAAATCTTGGAAGGCCTTACATGCCGGACTACAGGTTTTTAGACGTTCTCTAGCATCTGATGGGGGAGTTGTTGAGAGCAGGAATATAACCTGATCAAAACTGTTTTCTAGAGATGATTTGGCAGATGTGTTCAGGAGATAATTGGCATGAAAGTTGGGGGACAGGCGGGGAGGAGGGAATTCAGAACAGGAAGAAGAGCCTAGTGGCAGAAGGCAAGTGAGAAGAGGGAGGAAAATCAATCCAGAACCTTCCCAGAAAGCCTCCTCTGAGATCATATTGGCCAGAACTGGGTCACACGGCCATGCCTCGCTGCAAAGGAGGCTGGGAAAGGAAGCATCTGGATTTTCTGTCTCTATCATGGCAAGTGGGATCTGCTGGAGGAGAAGGAAGGGTGGGGAATGACTGGGAGCTAGGCAGCCAGCAATGTCTACTGCTTGGTCACAAACAGACCAAGATGAGAGCCAGGGTCATAGAGGCAAGGAGAAAGAGGAAGAAAAGAATTCAAGAGGTAGAATTGGCAGGACTCGAGGACTAATGCACTATAAGAGATTATGGAATGGGAAGAGTTGCAGATCACTTGCAGGGTTTGGAGCCTGGGTGACTCAGTCAGTGGTGATGTACGAGTGAAAACAGGCAAGTCAAGGGGAGCAGGGAGATCATAGGGGACAAGGGGTGATGAACTTTCTGGAGTCATCTTGAGTCTAAGGTGCCTATGGAACATTCAGATGGAGACATCCAGCTTGGAAACTTGGAGGGCTCAGAATCAAGTGCCCATGTCACAATCCCTCCATTTAAGGGCTAAAGGGTTACGAAGGGGAGATTGGCTGGCTGAACATGAGAGGGCTTCCTGGAAGGGACTAGAAAGAGACCTTTGAAAAAGGAGGTGCCATAGGGTCACAGGAGAAAAACCAGGAGGAGGGTCATGTGGAATGCAATGTGGTTTGTACAAACCCAGGAAAGGGACAGAGGACAGACTCTCAGCTGCTGGGGAGAACTAATACTGCAGAGAAGAGAGCAGACTGATGAAGCTGGCTAAGGTGGGAGCGTACAGGCTACTGCTATCGGGTTTAGACATAGAATGAGGAGCATGGATCTCATAAAATAAGAGAGAGACACTGACTTTTGTTAAACTGGAAAGGATGACAAGGTGATGTTCAAGAAAAATCAGTCTTGTGGGTACTCCCAAGGCCTATTACCTAATATAAGTAGTTCCTCACTTTGGAGAAATAGAACCTTCTTGCTGCTGCTGCTAAGTCNGGAGCATGGATCTCATAAAATAAGAGAGAGACACTGACTTTTGTTAAACTGGAAAGGATGACAAGGTGATGTTCAAGAAAAATCAGTCTTGTGGGTACTCCCAAGGCCTATTACCTAATATAAGTAGTTCCTCACTTTGGAGAAATAGAACCTTCTTGCTGCTGCTGCTAAGTCACGTCAGTCGTGTCCGACTCTGTGCAACCCCATAGACAGCAGCCCACCAGGCTCCCCCATCCCTGGGATTCTCCAGGCAAGAACATTGGAGTGGGTTGACATTTCCTTCTCCAAGGCATGAAAGTGAAGTTGCTCAGTCGTGTCCGACTCTTAGCGATCCCATGGACTGCAGCCTACCAGGCTCCTCCATCCATGGGAGTTTCCAGGCAAGAGTACCGGAGTGGGTCATCAGTGCCTTCTCTGAGAATCTTCTTACATTCATTCATTTTCAGAGTTTAAAAAATGTTCATATTTGCTACCATCACCTTTTTGAGGAGAATTAGGAAGATTAATCCCCATTGCAGATAAGGAAACTGAGGGTCAAAAAAGTTTAATTTTCTTGATATATGAATGGCCAAAGACGCTCTTGAAGGGATAACATCATTAGTTATATGGAAATGGTAATCACAGTGAGATAACACTACACCCCTATAATGGCTAAAATAGTAAAGACTGACCACACCAAGTGTTGACAGGTTAAACAACTCAAATCTCATATTAATGGTGTAGTGTGAAATGGTAGGATAACTTTAGAGAAGTTTAGCAGGGGTGTTTTTTTTTTTTTCTTTTTTAAATAAACGTACTCTTGTAGTATGCCTTAGGAATTCTACTCCTATTTACCCAAGAGAAGTGAGAACATATATGTCCACACAAAGACATATATTCATCACAACTTTATACGTGATAGCCCCCAAAGTAGAAAAAAATGCCCATCAACAAGTAAACAGATAACAATTTTGTGGCCTATCCATACCATGAAATACTACTCAATAAAAGGGAACAACCTGATAGAGGCAAAAATGTGGATGAATTTCAAAAACTTGCTGCGAGGAAGAAGCCTTTAGGGACTAAAGAGAACGTATTATATGACTCTTTTTAAATGAAATTCTGGAACAGGTCAAACTAATTTTCAGTGAGAGAAAGCAGATCAGCTATTTCCTGAGGCTGTAGGGGAAGCAACTATTTGAGGTGGTAGAAATGCTCTATTTCTTGATGGGGTGGGATTTCCATGGGTGTGTATACATTTGTCGAAACTCATTGAGCTGAACATTTTCAATGAGTGCACTTTTTATTCATAAGTTCGACTTCCCTTGTGGTTCAGATGGTAAAGCATTTGCCTACAATGCGGGAGACCCAGGTTCGATCACTGGGTCGAGAAGATCCCCTGGAGAAGGAAATAGTAGCCCACTCCAGTACTCTTGCCTGGAAAATCCCATGAATGGAGGAGCCTGATACACTACAGTCTATGGTCTCACAAAGAGTTGGACAAGACTGAGTGACTTCACTTTCACGTTTCTGTTACAATAAAATTGATTTTAAAAAAGAAAGGAACATAACTAGCTTGCAGTTACCCCAACTCGAGGGTGGAAGAGTTAGGACAAACTTCCCACCAGTACTGCTCCAGACTGGCAGGGTGGGCTTTGAAAGAGGGACCTTGGGAGTGCAGAAACCAGTGTGCTTCAGCTTAGGTGGGCTGGTGGGGGCAGCGGGGAGAATAAGGAAAGATGGGTGGGCTCTTAGCACAGACCTCTGGGGCCAAATCAGCCACTGGAGAGCAGAAACAAATCATCCAGAGAGTAAGTGCTTCTAGAATCAGATAGACTGTGGAAGGGAACAAGGGGGATGGAGGGCGGGAGGTTGCAGGGCAGCAGATGGTGAAAAGAAGTCTCTGCCAGTTCCAGAGAAGGGAATAGCCTTGAAGGGTGCCCCAAACTGAGGCAGTAGCTTCTCTTTCCAGATGCAAAGTCCAAAATACTGCCCAGTTTCCTCTTAGAGGAAAGACCAAGCTTCCCGTGAACTGGATTTAGAACAAGGATAGGGGTTGGGGCATGCTTTTCACCCAGGGAGGTGGGGTGGGTCAGCCCATGCAACCTTGCCTGATTTCACTGGGTTCCAGGACAGCTGGTATTGGGGTGCCTTCATTTTCTCCCCATAAAAGGGACTTAAACTGGAGGATGTCATCCCCAAAGCTAAGCTAGTCAGTCCAATTTTGTAAAAGAGTAAAACCATGACAGCTTCACACTCTGTGTTTCTAGGTGGCATAATTGTTATGGGGGAATAAATGATTCCCTTCTTTCATTAATACACAGATCTTTTTTCCATTGAAATGGACCTTAATAATCTCAGCCTTATTAACTTTGCTGCCAGGGCTCTGCCCCTCTAGGGGAATAGGGAGCAGAGAGCAATGTGGTGACACGTTTATTTGTTTGCTCCTTTGTAACATATAAGTTACTAGCAAGTTCTTGACCTTCTGAGTCTCTTTCTGTAAACCAAGGGCACTGGGCTAGATTGAAGCCCAGATGGTCTCCAAAGGTCCCCTGGCTCTGACTATAATCTCCACTGAAGCCATTTGACTTTGAGGACTGATACAATAACAAAGTGCCAATGATTTAGCACTGGCCAGTTACCATGCACTTATTAGGCACCAGTAGTATGCAATTCAGTATATTAGGGATGTTCTAAAAGAAATATCAACAGCATGATTCCTTCCCTTGAAGGCCTTATGATCCACTTAAGATACAATATTCTTGGGCAAATATTTGAGAATAATTTTATGAGGGAGAAAAATATGGCTTAGTAAATATGTAGCCAAGATTTTTGACAAGGATATTTGCCACTCATATGAATTCGAGGGTTGCTGCTATTATGAAAGAGATGTGGGCTACAAAATTAGGTACAAAATATTGGTCATCCATAATTATGTTTGAGATTTCAGCCTTTAAGTGGCTGGCAATTTTGCATCTAATATAGGAACACTGGCCCCAGATAGGGCCTGGATATAGCAAGGCTTTTTTTTTTTTTTGGCTTTGTTATCCTTTAAAGAAATTTTAAGTAGATTCATTACTAATACAGCTGATGACATTGAAAGGGAACACCTGCATATGACCATCCCCTTGGCACCAGCACGTATGAGCCTGCGCAAAGGTTGACCCTGCCCCTGTAAGACACCCCTTGCTGTTCTGAGGGACTCAGCTTCAGGCTCAAGACTTTGCCAACATGGGCAGGGGTCTGAGCCTCAGATTCAGGGATTGTGAGGCCAGAATCCAAAATGCCGTGTGTGTCTGCTCTGTCAATTCAGGGAAGCCCTCGGTTAGTTTTTCCAAGTTTTCTCCACAGCTGGTCCTGAGGACAAGGCCTGAGCTGAGAAGAGGGAAAAGGTACATGGAAGAGCAATGCTGGATTTTCTTACCCTTTACTCATCTATTTTCTACCGATCAGTGACCTCAATCCAAGCAACCACTACTTTTACAACCACATCTGGTACAAAACATACAGTTACGAAAATCTCAGCTTCTACCAGAAACAACTATCATATGAGTCAGTACAGAAATAAAAAATCTATTTAAAGCTCAGCACATAGCAAGGATGTGTGCTGGCCTTCACCAAAAACTGTATGCTCAATTTATTTGTTCCTTACTTTGAATTTCTGTCCCACATTTTCCTCCTTATAAAAGTGCCATGAAAACATTGATACCTCATTTAGAGAAATGAAAAATGATATTTATTTTAAATTATAATTTTACTTGATTTTGATTTCTTAATGAACTTCTTTTTTATGCACAGCATTATAAATGTAAGCTTCTTCATCATATACATTGTTTTCCCTTATGGTAAATTTTTAGATTTTTTAAATAAAAGGGCTAAATTTCTTTTAGTGAACTGAGCAGATGGGGTTAATTTTTTTTTTTTTTCAAAATGAAAATTGCTTTATTTTCTTTCAGAATATAAAAAATAAAATATGGACTCGCTGTAAGAGAACACACATACATAGACATTCTCATTCACATCCCATCATCTGGGAGCTTTTTTTTTAAAATTAATTATTTATTTATTTTTTATTATTTTTTTTAAATTTAATAAATAAAAATAATAAACCAAATATAGACTGATGATTCATTTCCCACACGATAGCACACATGTTTCAGTGCCATTCTCCCAAACCTTCCCCCCCTCTCCCTCTCCCTCAAAGTCCAAAAGTCCATTCCATGCATCTGTGATCTGGGAGCTTTAAAAAGTCCTAAAGCTTGGGGCCCACCCTATCCCCAGAGACTCTGATTTAATTAGCCTGACTTTAGGTTAGGTAGTAATGATGACTTGAATACTGCTCAGGTGATTTAAATGTACCGTCAGGGCTAAGAACTCCTGATCTATAAAAAGGAATAAAGAAAAGAATGAACATTACCTCAACTCCCATTGCCAGGAGGTGACTACCTTTGATTTCCAATGAAGTAAGCCAGAGGAGTCACTAGCGTGGACTGCAGGGACCAGGTCAAGGAGTGAGAACACAGGTGTTTATACCTGTCGAGGAGCATCATCTGGGGTGCTCCAGGTGTCGTCTCAGAAGAGACCCTCACTCTGTCCTGCCTCAGGAACCAGGTGTTTTAGATGTGTGTGGCACTGCTTGTCCCTACTGCCTAGGGTCACAAAGATGCTGAACAAGCAAACCTCTAGGCAGTATTTAAAGTCTGTAAGACAAGACTCCAGGAGAACTGAAATGAATGATGTGAAAGTGGTGGTGGATGAAGAGATGGGGGAAACTCCACTATAACTCCAGGGCACACAGGTATGTCATCCTCAACTCACCCAACCACCAGCAAAGAATGCTTAGGCAAACCCAGAACTTCTCCTGAGCAGAGAACCTTGGTCAATGTGACTAAAAGCAGGGGTAAGGACTTGGAAACCCAGTTGTCTAGTAAATGAAGAGAAAGATAACCATAGAGGAAAAAGCAGGGGGAGGATTTGAGATGGAGTCTAGGTATGGAAGAATGCAAGAAGCCCCTTGTGTCCCTGAATTTCTCACAGCACGTGGAGTTAGCCAACTGTCCCCAAAGAGTGGCACATCCCTTAACTTTTTGTTCACTGAGCACTGGTGGACTTCCCTGGTGGCTCAGACGGTAAAGTGCCTACAATGCGTGAGACCCAGGTTCAATCTCTGGGTCGGGAAGATCTCCTGGAGAAGGAAATGGCAACCCACTCCAGTACTCCTTGGAAAATCCCATGGACAGAGGAGCCTGATAAGCTACAGTCCATGGGGTCACAAAGAGTCAGACAAAACTGGGAAACTTCACTTTCGCTTCCCAAAAGATTGGTTCCCTCAACTTTTTGTTCACTGAGCACAGTGGTCTGGGTTCACCGGAGTAGAGTGGCGGTTCTAGAGCCCCAGGCTTCATCTAGTTGAAGCCACAGAGAGAGAGAGGAAGAGGGAAAGAAAAAATGGAATCATTTAACACAGTCATTCACCACACAGCCAAATTTCATAAAAATCTCTTTTAAATGGTTCTGCTGTTTCTCCCAAGTCCCTTGCCAATTCTCATTATTGTCCCAGAAATTCAGCTCTGGCCCTCAACTTACATACTCAGTTCAATCAATGGAGTTAACCAGCCCTGCTCATCTTTAAAAACAAGTCAGTGGATGCATATAACTAAAAGGTGCCCTTGATGTTTCACACCTACACACATATCTTCCAAGTATTCACCCCACGGAACACATTTCTTTCTAGGCAGGATGTGGCAAACACTGTCGGTGCCTATTTGGCCATCCTTCCCCAGACTTCCTGGCCAAAAGAAGTGTTCCTAGGCTCTGGCAATGAACTGAGATTGGGCTAGGTCAGTGGCTCCCAACCATTTTTTTAAAAAAGACTTTGCTTTTTTAGAGTAGTCTTAGGTTCAAAGCAAAATTGAAGGGAAAGTACAGAGATTTCCTGTAGACCCCTGCTAGCTACCCTACCTCACACACACACACACAGTCTCCCCTGTTATCCAACATCTTCCACATCTCAGTCCCAGCCCTGATTTGTAGAGCAGGTATTCCGAGCACTGAAGCACACCTGGAGAGAATACACTGTGCTTATAGAACGTGTTTATAGAATGAGAAGATTAGGGGTGTGGAGGACCAAACACAGGGACTTAGGGGTCCAGGCCAAATACTTTCCAAGAGGTCAAGGATTACTCGGGTAGCAGAGTAAGATGGTGGTGGTCCTGGGAACAGAGCTCTCATCTCCTGATCACACAACCCCCACCCCCCAGCAGCCCTGCCTGTCACCCTGGGGCTGTAGCTTATTTGTCCTCAGCCTGAGTCATGCTGGGATGCCTTGAACTACCATTGATACCTGCTGTGAGTGAACTATTCACCTGTTTGTATATCTTCCCAACAAAACAAGTGCAAGTTTCTCAAAAGCTGAGGTCTTGACACCCCTAACTTGGGACCCCACCGTGGCACCCATAGCCCACTGGATACCCAACAGTCAGTCTGATTTCTAAGCAGCTGATGTAGTGAAGACACTAGAGTGCTGTCATGGGCTGTGAGATGTTTGGGGAGCTTTGGCACCTTGTTCTGTATTCCTTTATATGATGGTCAGTCAGGTGTGGTCATGAGAGGAGAAAAGGGAGAGACTCGGGAAAAGACAAAGTTTACATTATGCTCACAGGTGCCAGAGGCAGGAGGCTGATGCTTTACTCAGAGTCAGGTGGGAAAGACGCTGGAGTGGTCAGGTGACAGAAGACAAGAGTGAATGGAAGGTTTAAACCATGGCTTCATTGGGGTTTTTGTGGGGAAAGCAAGGCAGGACCGGGAGAACAGTTTAGGACTGACTAGCTGGAATAACTTCATCAGGCTTTGGGCTATAGCAGTGGTCTCTAGTTGCCTGGTACCTGGTCCCAGAATGATTAAGGCAGAGCAAAGTTGCCTTCCAGATGGATGAGCCAGACAGAAGCTGTGTGGCTCTCGACTGGGTAGCTTGTATATCAAATGCAGTCATCTTATGAGTACTTTGCTATTCCTAAGAATTGGCCAGTCCAGGGCCAGACAGGAAGGTTTTTTAAGATGTCAGAACATAATAATATTAAGAATATATTATATATAATATATTTTTACATATATTTATTTATTTAGGCTATTCCTAAGTCACCCAGGTAAACAAGTGGGAATGTCCACAATGCCCCGGAACTTGGGTCTGCTACCTCTTTATCCACTAGTTGGAAATGACGCTATGTGTTTGTATAACTAAATAGTGAAATCATAGGATCCTAGGGCTAGAAAGTACCCTGTATGTTCTGACATATTCAGATCTCCTCTTGTAAATGCTTCCCTTGAAGCAATCTCCCATTTAGTTAAAGGAGAAGTGGAGGAAGAAGGAAGCCCTGAGATGTTGCCTTGGGTCTGAGTAGAGAGCCCAGTCCTGTCGCTCTGGGTCTGCTTTGTGGCATCCCCACTCTTGGAGTCTCTCTTCCAAGTAGTCTTCCTTGGGCTTCTATCTGTATGGCTGCTGTGATGGGCACTGAGCAGAATAAGCCACATGTGTGGTTTCCATTCCCTGGATATTGGCAATGTGAGAGAGACCCTGGTGATGAGATGGAGCTGAGACATGTATGTCAACAGTGGAAGTACAGAAGGAACACTTGAATGTGAGCATTTGGCAGGCTGCAAAGACGAGAGCAGGGGCGGCCTTCACAATGGTGGCAGGGAAAGGGCATCGGACCCAGGTTCTGACTCTGCCACCAACTAACTGGGCAGTTTCAAGAAAACCTCTTCCATTTAATTTTCTCATCTTCAAATTATATGATCGGATAAGTTGATCTCAAGGTCTAGTTTTTAGTTCCTCTCTTCTGAGACTCTCCAAATTTGGGGATAGGAATGGAGAGCAATGAGGCCATAGCAATACTAGTAATAGTAGCAACAATAACAACAATGGACAACATGCACTGTCTCCTGTGAACCCAGCTGCTGCCCCACATGTTTCGCGTGTTCATTTACTCTCACAGTGATGTGAAGATGTGGGTGATGTCCTCTAACCCCACTTACAGATGAGGAAGATGAGACCTAGAAAAATAAAGCGCTCAAAGTTATATATCTAGGAAGTACTACAGCCAGGATTTGAGCCCGGATGGACTGACCGTGTCATTAAGAAGGCTGGTACTGGTGGCCTAGTCTCTATGGAGGAGCTGGAGTGCTGTTATGTCTAAGAGTCTCAGGCAGTGGAGGCCTAGTTCCTGGGTTCCCAAGACTGGGATACAGCTCAAGTGCCAGCAACAGCAGAAAGAGGTGGGGGAAGGAAGAGGAGGAGGAGGCTGGCTATGCTTCTGTTTAGGGCACACACATACCTTGCTGATTAGCAACGATGGGAAAGGAAACACACACTGAGGGCCCTTGACAGCTTAATGGGGTTTTAGAAAAATACACATCTATATTTTTAAACTTTTTTTTTTTCCATTGGAACATTTTTAGCTTCAAGTTCTGGACTGAAATAGCAGCTGTCTTAGATAACTCTTCATCCTTAGGCTCCCACGTTTGGAAAAGGTCTTAGCCCAGCCTGGGGTGGGGTGGGGCAGGGGAGAAACAGAGGAAGGGGGGGAGGTGACAAGGTTAATATAATGTCTGACACATACATAGTAGACGCTTAATTGGATACTGGATGGATGGGTGGATGGGAAGATAGGAGAGAGAAGGGATATGATGGGAGAAAAAGAAAACATATTTACCCATGACATTCTCCTGAGAATTAAAAGTAGACTCCCTGTTGAGATCTGCTCACCCTGCTTAGGGTCACAAGTGAAACACTGACGCTTCATCAGAGCCTGGCCTCTTGGAGGCAGCTTAAATCAAGCCTGGAGAAAGAAGGACTCTCACAATTCAGTTCCCATCTTACAGCCTAATCTCCAGTCACTGCTCACATCTTCTGACCATTCTGAACCACTCACACTTTTCTTAAACACAGTATGGCAGATTCTAGAGTTTGGCTTGATTAACATTGATTCTAGTACCCTTCTGCCTTGCCTTCTTCTACTTACACAAAGTGGAAAAAGAAATACTCAAATCCCCACCTGGTCTTGCAAGTTAGAACCAGGTTGATTATACCATTCTAGCTGGTTCAAGGCAGGCAGAAGTCCTGGAGAAAGGTTTCCTATTGACATACATGGGCAAAGTTTTGTCTCTCATTTCCCTCTTTTTCCTTCCTAGAATTCAGATGCAATGTTTGGCAGTTTGTCAACCATTTTATGATGAAGAGGACAAAAGCTTTGAGCTAAGGATGGCAGAACAGGAAGACAGAAAGAATTGGATCCCCAGTGGCCTCATTACACTGCCACATCAGTGTTCAATTCTCTCTCTCTAGCCTTCCGGTTATCTGAGAAAGATGAACCCCTTACTTAAGCCACTCCCTGCCAAACACAATCTTAACTGATAAGTGATAAAATTAAAGCCTCCATGCCTTTGTCCCTGGAACTCTCCCTGACTAAACTGCCTTTTCTTCCAGTGAACTCTTGTCTAGATCTCTGCAGACTTCCCTGAGCCCCTCCCTTCCTCTCTAGGCTCCTCTCCTTTTAATGCCTACCTCACCTGTGGAGACCTCTCCTAGCATGTGCACTGTGGTCATTTATGTATACATTTTCTCAGTAGAGAGGAGGCCTTATATAAATATCTGAAATGTAGAATTAGGTTAGAGATGCCGTGAGGCAGGGACTGAGCAACCTGTTCTCTTACGTGCTGCTACCCACCCACCCAGAGTCTTTCACTTCTTCCTCTTTTGGGGCTCCATCCACCTTATCGGAAGAAATGCTCCGGTTTTCCCAGTCTTGAAAACACTTTGGTTTGCTCTTATTCCCCTGTGAGCTATCAATTCTCTCAACCTTTGACACGGTATTTGATTTTTCACCTACAGGAGATATGGTAAAGTAAAAGTCGCTCAGTTGTGTCCGACTCTGCAACCCCAAGGACTATACAGTCCATGGAATTCTCAAGGTGAGAATACTGGAGTGGATAGCCTTTCCCTTCTCCAGGGGATCTTCCCAGCTCAGGGATCGAACCCAGGTCTCCCACATTGCAGGTGGATTCTTTACCAGCTGAGCCCAGGAAATATGGAAAGTAGTGTCAAACAGGCTGGGATCACATCTGATCTCAACCACTTACTCCTGTATATCTTCAGGCACCTGTCTCTGAACTGCTGCGGGACCTTCATCTGTAACACAAGAATAATCATCTTCATTTCACAGAATTGTGGGGAAAGTTGAGTGTAGTGATGTATTCAAAGTGCATGGCACAGAGTTAGGTAAGAGCTAAATTCAAGTTCCCTTGCGGTTCTGACTCCCCTCCCTCCCTCCCCTCTGCCCTCACATTCTAGGCACTGCACTACTTTAAGACACAAAGTTGCGTTAGGTATCACCTCCCTCCTCCCTTCACTCCTTAATGTGATCTTCTCCAGGCTTTAATCCTTAGCGGAATTTGCAGTTCCAATACACTATTTTTCAAAGATTTATTTCCACTTTTACAACTTCAAGCTTCAACTCACAGTGAATCAATCACTCCCAAATCTACAAATCAAATCTAGGGCTGACTTGCCTTCTAAATGTCCTGCCCCCAACCCCCAACCCCCTGGGGGCATCTCCCCCTTGGAGGTCCTACAGTCCAGCTGCACTCCTCTTCCTTCCAAAGCAGGAAACCCTGGATAAACATAGAGATCTGTCCAGTATCCCTGAGGGGTAGTAAGGAATAGCCAGGAGGAAACGCCCACCCTTGTCAAATAATGGCAGTTTTAAGCCACAAGATGCTTGTCCTTAAAAAGTTGACTTCAGTTGATAAGGTATTGAGTGATGATGCTGTGTATAAACCAGCACAATGGAATCTCTGGTCAATATTACAAACCTTGGCCCTAGAGACCAAGAAGACAGCAACCAGGCAAGACAGCATATGTTTGCAGGCTCGGCGTCTATTCAGGAAATTCTGGGCAGCAACCTTGCGAGTACTACCTCTTTCTGCACCAGGGAACACAGATATTTCTCCCCTTAGGGTGAGCCTTAAGCCCCAGAGGTCCTCAGAAGCATTTCCCCGACAGGTCCACTTATATTTGCTTCTAACTGCCCAGCTTGCTCCCAGTCCATCCCAGTTCTCTGCAGCAAAAACCCTGCAGTCCCCACGATGCACTTGAGGGAGGCTTTCTATGGAAGGCCCCACCCCACCCCCATGGACCTTCTCTCTTTCTTGGAGAAGGGGACCACGTGCCACCAGTCAGGCCCCGTGATCCTCTCCCTCAGCGGACCCAACGCAGAAGGGCAGAGGGCAGAGGTCAGAAAATAACTCATGAGAACCAAAACAAAACCCCATTGGAGCTACAAATGGAAATGGCTTAGGGAAAAAGGGTCCTGAGATGTTCAGGCTATTAATAAAATCACATGGGCCTCAGCCCTCTTCTCCCAGGGAGCAAGCCTGGCCAGTTCATGGCCAGGCGAGTTCACTCTTGGAAAGGCCCCAATTCACCAGATAAAATGTGCCCCAGACCCTATTACTCTGAAGCCCCTCCCAGCCTATGCATACACCTCCGCACCTCTGCGCCATTCCCTGTCCCCCACTACCACCACACACACACAAATGCAACTTCTTGTCTATCAAGTCTTCCTCTTGCTGGATGTACCAATAAGGGATGAAGACACTGAACCAATGGTGTATTAGGGCTTTGGAGACTCCCGGGAACTTGGTCAGAAGTAACTACATCCTTGCCTTTATCCTCTGTAACCTTTGGAAAGTTGAACCATCAGGATTTTAACTATAATCCCATCAGAGATAGGCAGACAGGCACCTACACTTGCTCACAAGATTGGTAGGAAAAGAATCCCTAGAACTTCTTTCCCCAAATGCTGCTGTCTTCAGTTTGAGTAATTCTTATAGTTAGTGGGCAATCCTAGGGAATGCTCTAGAATGGGCTGCATCAGAAGAGCCTATCCCAACTCACATCTTGGAAAATAGCATGTGATCCAGTTAGCACCTCTCAGCCGTGAAGAAGCTCTGAGTCATCATCGGCTCATGACCAAGGTTCTGAGAGTGAGATGGGCTCACACAGGCCATCAGCCCAGCCTGCTACCTTCAGGCAAAGACGCTGTCAAGCTGCTGCATAGATGAGGCTACAGATACAGCAAAAGCCCCAGCTGGGGAAATGCTAAATCGCTCTGCGTGTCTTCTGGGTCCACTTGCTTCCTGAGAGTGTCACAGCCTTGGGCTTTGTCCAGGCTCCTCACCTCCTAATACCCTCTGCACCAACTTAGTGCAGGGAATGCAGGCCCAGCACCCCAACCATCCCGCCATCCCAGCACCCCAGTGACATTAGTTTGAGCTTGGACCCCTGAGTAAGTCTCTCACAATTTGATTCAAAACAAGGTAGAGGCTTGTTCTTCCCCTCTTTTGATGCCCTGGTGGAGCTCCAAGCACATGGTAGGCATAGGAAATTATCTGTTAGATGAATGAACAATGAGCTCATATCAACCTATTATTTCCATAGCCAGATAGCGTCAACGTGGCCCCCTTTCTTTTGAAAGCTAGTAATTTGTCTTGATGTTGGGTGGGTTTCTGTGACCTGGGGTATAAGAAGGTTT
Source organism: Neotragus moschatus (assembly GCA_006410615.1). Classification (NCBI taxonomy): domain Eukaryota; kingdom Metazoa; phylum Chordata; class Mammalia; order Artiodactyla; family Bovidae; genus Neotragus; species Neotragus moschatus. The sequence continues at coordinate 791,924 of SJYA01001694.1, read as the reverse complement.
TAGCTTTGTTTCAGGGCTCTTTAGACCAGAAATATCAGACTAGGCCACTTGCACAGGTAGCCTGCACACACTATAGAGTGTGTCAGTGTGGGCACCTCTCCCACCCCCTAACAACAGACATCCTAAGAGAACACCTTGCCAGGAAACCAGGAGCCCCTGGTGGTGGGCAGGGTCCCTGTAACAATGCCCATTTAGTAGGTACCAGAAGCACTACACCCCTTGTCTTGTTCAATGTGCACACCAGCCCCCTATGGGGTGGCTGCTTTTTTGATCCTCACATTACAGGTGAGGACACTGAGCTTCAAAGAGGTTAAGTCACCTGTTGAGGGTCACCCAGCTCTTAAGTGAAGGAGCCAAGATTTGGAGTCCAGACCCCACTTGCTCTTTAGCTGCCCTGTCTGCTCTGAGCCATACTGCAGAACCACCGGTCACAGAGTCACAGATCGCCAACACTGGATGGACCCAACCCAGACACCTCATTTTGTGCCTTAGACCAAAAGCCACTCACAAGTTAGTGGTCACACAGGGCCCACAACCCAGGCTTCTGTCTTCAAAGTCTGCTTTTTCCACAGACCACCTCCCCCCTTTCCTTCTTCACGCTGGCTGCCTGTAGCTAGACTCCCACTACCCACCCCTCCCACTACCCTATGGTCCTTCCCAAGGCAGGAGAAGTCACTTAGGAAAGACTGAGATTCAACACAGACCAAGCACACCGTCATTTCTGCTGGAAACCAAACAGGTGATTCACATCATGAGGGCTCACAGCATTAATAATTGGGTTGCCGTAGTGGATGGGAACCAACCCTTAACCTCGAAAAGCTTAAAATTTCAATAGGTTGCCTCTAGTCGGGACAGCTGAGACCAAAGCTGAAAGGATAAACAGGGTTCTTAACCTCATCAGACCCCATGTAACATTTGTTCCTTTTGTAACAAATATTTTGTAACTCCCCCTGTATTATCCTGAGATGAAATCCATAAAGATATAAACTACCTACACACATAATTTTAAAAATTCAATTTAATGCCTTAATAATGACAAAAAAGGAGAAATAAAAGCATAGATATATGTTGTTGTTGTTGTTCAGTAGCTAAGTTGTCTCCAACTCTTTGTGACCCCATGGACTGAAGCATGCCAGGCTTCCCTATGCTTCACTATCTCTTGGAGTTTGCTCAGATTCATGTCCATTGAGCTGGTGATGCTACATAACTGTTTCATCCTCTGTTGCCCTCTTCTCCTTTTGCCTTCAATCTTTCCCAGCATCAGAGTCTTTTCCAATAAATATATATATATACATACTCATATGTTATATATTTATTCAATTACATATTCCATGCTCACCATTACACTAAGAGATGTAATGAGAAAAATCTGGATCTCTATATAGAATCACCATGAAACAATAGCTACATAAACAGGCTGAGATCCATGTGTTGACTTCTTGGGGACTCTAATCCAGGAGCAGAGTTGCATTGGTACTGTGATTTTCCAAAGCGGTGAACACCTCTTAGTAAAGTGCTGATTGAAATCAAGTGTGATTTTCCCTCAATGTTCATAGGAATTTGGGACATATTAAAACCACACAAAAATAGTTTGTGTTTATATGTAATATGAAGTTAGAGGTTTCAGGCTCAGAGGACCAGGTTTGCAACACATGAATTTCTGGACAAACACAGGAAAGACACTGATGAGATAAAGAGCAATTCTTTGTGCAAGACTGTCCCGTGCTTTGCAGGACATCTAGTTTCTGTGGCCCCCACAAACAAACAAAAGTGGCCCCCAATTTTTCAAAACACTCCCAAAGGTAAGCATTGCCCTTTTTAGAACTACTGGGTTAGCCTTCAGGTACCTCCTTCCAGCCCCTGCATCAGCAAATACTCATGGAGAGCCCACGACAGGTAGAGCTTTGGGCTGGGCAGCAATGCCATTGTAAGACCAGTGGGGAGTGGGGTGCGGTTCCAGAGAGGGATAAAATACTGTCCCTGCCCCCCACCCTGGCATGGTGAGGGACAGGGGAAGAATAGAGTAAGACAATGAAGCCTGTAGGAACCACCTGACTTTGAGCATCCTGGGAATGGGAACTGTGAATTTTACTCACCATTTAACCTAGCAGAGGCCCTGGAGCAGGGGAGTTTGATAAGCTTTTGTTGCACACCGGATGAAGGGAAGGCAGTAGGCTAGAGACTGCTGAGGCTGAAGCTCCATCTGTATTATGTTGTAGAGATAACTGAAAGAAAACATGTTTTGGGGGGGGAAACATTCTCTCAGTGATGGCTATTGACCAAGAACACGCTATAGCCCACATCTCAAGAGAGAAAGGGAGGCCCGAAGTCATCCCAGTTTCTAGGAGAGCTTGTGGGTCAAAGAAACCAGAAAGACACACATAGGGCAGTCTCCTCCATCTCTAAGGATCACACTTCTCAATTCAGACCAGGTTGTCCTCCGGGATGGCATTTACATCCTTCTGCCGTTTACAGATTGGGCCCAAACCCAATTCTATTCTAGCCAAGAAGCAAGCACCTTCCATGCCTCCCAAGGGGCAGCAACCAATTCCAGGCTTGATCGACCTTGAACTTTTAAGGTAGAGGCTGCTCTGGCCAGAGGGAGGAGAGAGCGGAGCCTGGATATTATCTGTGACAGTGAGCAGCCCATGCTTAGGGCACCAGTCAAGCAGGAGAGAAAAGCTGTTTGGAAAGATTAAAAAAAAAAAACAGTATTAAAGTAATCATCAGGGAAACAAGCAGAACTCTTGCTGCACCTTCTCGCATTCTTTTATGATTTAGTCCTAGTTTTATTTTTGAATGACATGTGTGGGGTAGGGGCGGGAGATGCTATAAACCTTTTCAGGCTTAGGATGAGGTAACCAGCAGTTAATGGTTCAGGCCATGGAGCCAGACTGACTGCCTCTTACTAACTACGTGACCTTGGGCAAGCTGCCACTTCTTTGAGTTTCAGTTTCTCACTCTGTAAAATGGGATAATAATTATAGTGCTCACCTCATTAGATTTCGAGAGGATTAAAGAGAGTTAATATACAAAATGCATACAGAACCACACTAAGCGTGATGTAAGTAGTATATGAGTATTGCTGTTAGTAATCATATTTGTCCTACTATTATTTTCACTAAGGTCTTATTCTGGCCCTAGGAGAGACAGTGAGAGCAAGGTTGTGGCGATATGCTCCTAGACCTCAAAGGAATCAACAGCACTTGGATTTCTGAAATCTGTTAAGAGGATTCAGAAGAAAAAGCAAGCAGGTTCACAGGTGGGAGCAGTTTAAGAACGCTACTGCTGCTGCTGCTAAGTCGCTTCAGTCATGTCTGACTTCGTGTGACCCCATAGATGGCAGCCCACCAGGCTCCCCCATCCCTGGGATTCTCCAGGCAAGAACACTGGAGCGGGTTGCCATTTCCTTCTCCAATGCATGAAAGTGAAAAGTGAAAGTGAAGTTGCTCAGTCGCGTCCGATGCCTAGCGACCCCATGGACTGCAGCCTAGCAGGCTCCTCCGTCCATGGGATTTTCCAGGCAAGAGTACTGGAGTGGGTGGTTTATGCCAAATGCCTCTTCTCCCTCTTCTAGGCGGGGCCTTGATCTTGAACACTGAGGATATAGAAATAGTTTGTAGGCTAAGAAAAGTGACTGGGGGAATTGCATTCCTGGAAGGGAATGTGGAAGTCGGCTTAGGACGTGTAAGAAAGGTGCTCGTGTCAGTGGCCAGGCTGCCTGCGGTTGGATTCCTAGGCGTGTGTGCATATCCACATGCACCCAGGGGCCTGTCACGGGTTCCAGAGGTGGCAGACTCTAGGGGCCATTGAGCAATCAACCCCTTGGTCAAGGAATGAACATTAACCTTGGGCCCACCCAGACTGTGATGACTTTGCTTCTCCTAAGTTTCTGTTTGCATTCAGGAATTCCCTGGAGAATTGGGTCATTTCTTCAACAGATCCAACTTTCTGTCAGGTGCTACCCAGAGGAACTAACATGTCATTGACATGTATTAAGATCCTACTCTATTCCAGGCCCCATTCTGAGTACATTATATTTATAACTCGGGTAAGCTTACGAGGTAGCCATCCCTATTTTTATCAATCCAGGGGAGGAAACTGAGGCAGTCTCTTAATAAATTGCTCAGATATATGCAGTTTATGACAGAGCTGGAATTTGGAAGCAGGAAATCTGGCTCCAGAGTTTGTGGTCTCAACCCTAACCTCTGCTCATGGCTTCGACCCTCCAAGCACCTGTGGGGTTGTGGAAGGGAGGGGAGGACAATTCAGTAGGTGACTCAGAAAAGAGTATCAGGCTTCCTGTCAAGTTGACATAGGGATCGGTGGCTTTGAGGCCAACAGTGAGGCTCAACAGTGAGGCAGGGGACCTCCAAGAAAACAAATGGTTTCGCACCCAGGGTTCTCGTCTCTGCAGCTCCAAGAGAAGATGCTCTTACGATTCCGACTGTAGCTTGTTCTGACTCTTGCCCTGTCAGGGTTTTACCTTTTGCCATTTCCTGCTGAAGGAAAAAGGGAGGGTATAATAATCACCTCTACTGCAAAGAGGACTCTCCCCACCCACAGACTCCATGGAAATAACCTTAGAGCTTCTTTCATTGTGTCTTGGTTGATCAAGGAGGAGGGAAAGACCCAGGGGCTGGTGTGGTTGCTTTTCTAAGTTCAAACACTTGTCTTCTGGGGCTGGCAATGGCAAGTGTGGAGTTACTGGCACAATTAGCCCTGTGTGGCAGAGAGAAGGGCACCAGAAGTGATGAGGAAAGTATAGATTTGTCCCATCTGCCACTGTATTTGCTTTGGGGACCTGAACTTAGCAAAGAGATGGATCTTGAGATGAAGAGGGTCAGGAACTAGTCACAAAAAGCCAAGCCTTAAATACACGGGAGTCTGCCCTGTGCAACTGAATTCCCATTCTTCAATGAGGTCGCTGCATAGTCACCATCAAGGAAAATGGCCTTGGTGGCTTTGAGTTCTGTTGGCTTTTGACTCCAAATTGCCTCTCCCAAGCCCCCTGAGACTTCAGAGCATCCCACTTGCTTTCTGGTTCTCCATCCTGCCCAAATGCTTCACTCCAATTGGTGAACGTTTTGGTTGCAAGCAACAGAAACAAACTATGGTTAACTCAAGAGGGAAAATCATTTCTTGGAAGGATATTGGGTCACTCACAGAATCAACCAGAAGGCTGAAGAACAGGGTAGAGGCAGGAACCAAGGATGTCATAAGCCCAGCCACGTCCATTGCAGGAGCAGTCAGCCGGGGCTACTGCAGCAACCCCCACTGCTGCAGGGCCCCTTGCTGCCCTGCTGGAACCCATCACCTTAGACACTTAGCAGCCCCCAACTCTCAACTGCAACAGCACTGCCAGGAATTATCCCTGATAGGCCCTGGAGACTTTGCATGGACTCTCTAGATTCCAACTCCCTGCTTATACTCTAGCTGTCAGGGGTGAGGAAAGAGGCTGTCTCTCCCCCATGCAGCTTCCATAGTTGGAAAGGCCTTGCTGCTCACTGGTTTTGTTATTTCCCTGCAAATCGAAAGGAGTAGGGGAGGCAAATATATGGAAAACCTGCCTTACTGCAGATTCCCCTGAGAGGCAGACATCGTCTCTGTTGGATGGAGAAAGGTGGCTCACCCCTCTGCCCGGGTTTCTCAATCACATAAACACATAATTTCCACTTTAGCTAAGCAAATTTAAGTGTAGTCTTTGTCACGCGCAGCCAAAAGAATCCTGACTTTTACTTCTATCTTCCTACCCATAGTTCTCAACCGAGGACAGCTTGGCCCCTCAGGGGACCTTCAGGAATGAGTGGCATTTGTTTGCCACTCAGTGAATGTTGACTAAGGATGTTGAGCATCCTGAAAGGCGCAGCACAGTAAGACACAGTAAGAACTGTCCTTACCCAAATACCAACAGTGCGCTGTCTGGAAACACGGCACCCACATCAACCCCGACTGGCACCACTGGGCTGTCTCTTCAACTCTGTCTACCCACTGAGGTTGGTGGTGGCTTCATTATTTTCTCAAGTCAGAGCAGAACTGTGGCTGGTTCCTCACAGTTGGCATTGGGAATTTACCATCCCTGATTACAGACTTATTCCATTTTTTTTTTTTTCCTGGAATAGCTAAGGAAACTGAGATAAGGAGAAGAAGCAGAGTTTATCCAAGGTCATGCAACTCAATGTAGATTCAGTTCTCTGGCCCCAGCTGAGAGCTCTTTCCACACCACCCTGCCGCACTTGCTTGTTCTTTTCTTTGAGGCAGACATAGATAATCCGGACTGGCTTTGAAGTGTTTCCAGGAACCTCTCTGAGAGCTTCCTGGTGATGGCTCACAAGCTGGAGGCAGGGCCCTGGGCCCCAGGGTGCCACCTGCAGATGCTGGCAGTAAAAGAGAGAGAGGGACTGTCTGCAGAAGGGGGCTGAATTTTGCGGGCAGTGCTGGCAGCCAGCAAAAGGGATCAACAGAGAGCTGGAGTCTCATTCCAGAGAGGGTGAGGGCTGAGAATGATTTGCAGAGACTTGAAGCAGTTGCTTCAACCAGATAATCACACAGGAACTAATTAGCACCTTCCTTCCCAGCACAGCCCTCTGGGGGCAGGAAAATGCTCAGTGGAGAAGAGAAATCCATTAATTACTTTATCAGGAAGCAGTGATAAGCGCCCGAGAAAGGTGTTGCTCCAAGGCTCCCAGCTAATTAAAGAGGTCTGCAGGGTGAAGGGCTGTCTGTCTCACCTCAGAGAGTAGCTCTCACTTTGAGCCTGAGCCTGGCCCGCAGCCCCAGCCTGCCAGTGACTAAGGGCTCTGCTTCCCCACCCCCTCACCGCCAGGGAGACTCTGCCCTTACAGTTTTGCAAACCCCAGACTGTTTCAGGGAGTCTGCTGGCTGCAGTGCCCACCCCAGCTCATTGGAGAGTAAGGGGTCCTGAGGGAAGTGGTCTGGGTTATTTCCCAAGACATCACACAAAGAATACCACGAGGGTTTGAGATGGTACATGCCTCGTCTCACTAGCGTTATCATCATTCCGTTTTGTGGAGGAGGAAAACGAGGCTCAGAACACATAAAATGTCTAGTCAGGGACCTCTCGGGTAGGAAGATGCCAAAGCCCAACTTGAACTCAGATCTCTAGCACAAAGTCTCATGTTATTCCCCTCGTGCTCTGGTATCACTCTGCAGGGTCCAGAGAAAATGCTTGCAGCCAGCGGCCCTGGGCTCCAGTCTTAGGATCCTTTCTTCTTTGGCACTTAGGGCCAATTCCTTCATTTCTTTGAGCCTTAGTATCCTCGTCAGTGAAATGGGATTAACAACACCTACTGAAATGGTTATGAGGAAAAGCATATGTCACAAGACGACACAGAGATCACCGAGAACAAAGGCTGGTGGTGTATTATTTAATGCACCAGGGTCTTCTCGGGTGGCTCAGATGGTAAAGTATTTGCCTGCAATGCGGGAGACCTGGGTTCAATTCCGGGGTCATGAAGATCCCCTGGAGGAGGGCATGGCAACCTATTCCAGTATTCTTGCCCAGAGAATCCCATGGACAGAGGAGCCTGGTGGGCTATAGTCCATGGGATCGCAAAGAATCAGACATGACTGAGTAACACTTTCGCTTAATGCACCAGTTTTCAACATGATTTTTAACTGCAAAAGTTGCCATTCAAATGCAATCTTACAGAGATGCCCAGTGTACAAATAGCTAAAAGGAGAACTTCTCTGGAAGGAGGGTGATGGGTGGCTCAACCCTACTCCCCACTGCATTCTTCTCTGCACCGGGAATCCCTCAGAGCACAGCTGGACAACCTGGATCTGAGATGAGCAGGACACTCTGAGGTCTCAAGGGTCTCTGCATAAACACATTTTTTATAGTGTCCTTTTAGCTCACAGAGGACAATAATAGCCGGCCATCCTCAGCCCATATGTTGGAGCTTTTCTCCCAGAAATGGCTAATGGATTTACACAAACCCCTTCTGCCTTGTTCCCCGATGGTTACCTGGCCAGGGAAGAGGGGGGAAATGTTATCTGCATAAATGAGACCAAACCCATGACCTTGGCAGCAATTGCTTAGCCCCCAGGCTAGGCAGCCACGCATCCACTAAGGTGATAGATGTCTACATTTTTTGTAGACACATTTCTTTCTGGCCTTCTCAGGAAGCAAATCTTCACAATAATAATAGCATATTGCACTAGATAATGATAAAATGGCCTAGAGGGGGTGGAATGCCTTTCCTAGGGACATATTCAAAGACAAGAGCTGGGCTGCAAACTGCCGAGGCCTGGATCCCAGATGGTAAAATGTTAGGAAAACACGCCCTGATTTCTCAGAAGACATGTGGAGTAGAGACCATCACCCTTGCAAAACCCGATCATGGAAATTTCCTGGATCCAGAGTTAAATGTTCGTTTCTGTTATTTGCCAAAGGTGGCCCAGAATCAGTAGCTGTATTGACCTTCTTGGAGGTGGGGATGGAGGGATTGGGATGGGAACATGTGTAATGGATTCTTCCTGCTGGGGATTCAGTTGTGATTATTATTATTATTACAGCTGGCCATTATAACCCATGGATATTTGAACATCTTCCTCTGCCATCTTGGTTGCTCAAAATTCAACGAATATCAATGGAATGCCCACATGTTGACTAGGAGTCTGGTATTTGCTGGGCACATCTTAGGTATTACTTTGTTTAATCCTCAAAACTTTCCAGCAATTCAGGGACTCTTTTTACAATTTATGGACATGAAAGTGAGGCTCAGAGAGGCGTGGGGCCGTAGCCTTGGCCTCACAGCTATTGGGTGCCCGGGTCTGTTGAGGTTAAATCCAGTGTTCTTTCAAGCCTTCTCCATCAAAGTTTTCCAGAAAAATCTCACCTGTGTTCTGCTATTCTAGATACTGTCCAGAAAAACAGCCTAAAAGATTCACCTTAGAGGAGCAGAACTGGAGAATGGGCAGACTTGAGTTCTAGTTGGTTCTAATTTTAACCAGCCACCCCCTTTCTTCTCATCTGTGAAGCAGAGGGAGTGGTTCTCTAAGCCACTTCCTGCTCTGCTCGCTTCACCCCATGGCTGCCTGTGCGTATCTGAAGCCACTGTGCTTGCTTCTGCATTTCAGGCTGATGGGTTAATGTGTCCATGGGCTCCCACGGAGGGGCGCCAGGCCTGCTTCCTCCATCCCCTTGGAGGGGACGTTGCTACTCGCCTGGATTCCCAGCTCAGCAGGGACCAGTCAAGCCGAATTCTGGGGAAGTTAGGAAGGAGTCACCCTGGAAGGTGGCACGGCCCCCTGGTGGCTGTGAAGGAGGCAACCACAGGCGCCTCCACGGAGGGCTTGCTCAGGCAGCCATCTGCAGTGGGTGCTCCCACACCAGGAGACTAGGGGAGGTTTTCATGAAGTCAACACACCTGTCTCTGAGAGCATCAACACCCCCACCCTGTTCTCAGCAGTAGAAGAGTCGCTGGACTGAGGCACAGACAAGGGCAGTGGTGAGGCAGAAGGGAACCACTTTGAAAGGTCAAGTCGGTTCCAGGAGTTTATTAGTAGAAGCAGGCACTTGGAGCTGCCAGGGGCACAATACAAGCAAAACAGCCATGGTCCCTGCCCTCGTGGAGCTTCGTGTGATAAGGGGAGGAAACAGACAATAAACAGGTAACTAACTAGCTAAATATGTGATATCAAGCTGAGAAAGTGCTAGAAAAGTCAGAAGCAGAGTAAATGGAGGATAGAGGGATGGGAGTGACTGTGGGAATTGAGGGGAAAGCTTCTATTGAAGCAAGGTTGTCAAGGAAGCTCTATTTGAATTCAAAGCCAAGGAGCCAGCTGGACCAAATATTGGGGCAAAGCCTGAGGCAAAGTCAAAAGCCCAACACAGGGGTCAGCAGACTCTTGTCTGTCGAAGCCAGACAGGAAGCACAGGAGGTTTCATAGTCCCTAACGGTCTGTATTGCTAGTGTTCTAATAAAACTTGACAAAATAGAAGCAGTCTTTATGCTGTCAGCCCTAAAACAAGAAAGCACTGGGTCTGTGTCAGGAAAGGAGGAGGCTGGTGTTAGCCAGCCTCAGTTACTTGTGAGGGAACGAGGAGGGCAGGGTCTCAAGAGGAAGAAGAGAGAGGGAGGAGGAAGATTGTGGAGAACTTTGTCCATCAAGATAAAGAGTTTGACTTTGTTTCTAAAGGCACTGGAATGCCATGGTAAGGTTTCAGAGCAGCAAAGAGACATGATTTGGTTTTTATACTTTTAAAAAGACTACTCTGGCTGCTGTGTGGAAAAAGAATTGGAGAGAGGAAAGAAGGGACCCAGGAAGACTCTTAACCTTGTACAGTAGTTGAGGGAGAGATGCCAGAGCCCTGGCCCTTTGGGTGGGATCAGGGACAAAGGCAGCGACATGGGCTGCTTTGGAAGTGATTTCGAGTCATGTCTCACGGGGTCAATGTTAAGACCTCACTCTAGTTGACTGTTTTTTCTAAACAATAGGGAGTACACAGTGATAGTCTATAAGCTACAGTCAAAGCTATGGTCTTTCCAGTAGTCATGTACAGATGTGAGAGCTGGACCATAAAGAAGGCTGAACACTGAAGGACTGATGCTTTCAAACTATGGTGCTGGAGAAGACTCTTGAGGGTCCCTTGACAGCAAGGAAATTGAAACAGTCAATCCTAAAGGAAATCAACCTTGACTATTCACTGGAAGGACTAGTGCTGAAGCTCCAATACTTTAGCCACCTGATACAAAGAGCCAACTCATTGTAAAAGACCCTGATGCTGGGAAACATTGAGGGCAGTAGGAGAAGGGGGCAACAGAAGATGAGATGGTTGGGTGGCATCATCAACTCAGTGGACGTTAATCTGAGCAAACTTCAGGATATAGTGAAGGACAGGGGAGCCTGGCGTGCTGCAGTCCATGGAGTCACAAAGAGTCGGACACGATTAGTGACTGAAGAATAACAACAACATAGTATTATCTCCCAAACTGAGGAAGTCAATAGCTCCTTTGGACAATGAACTGCCAAACTGATCAAAGAAAATTGCGGGAACAACTTTCACAAAGCTATGGAGGAAAAACCAAACATCAGATGAAATGGAGAGGCACTCACAGTTCAGGTGGACGAAAAGAGACCAACAGAACTTACAGGCTGATGAGCTCCAAGCCATTGCCACCACCCAGGAAAAGCATCCAGGAGACGTCACATGTCATCACTGCAGAACTGGCCCCCAAGCCAGTGAGGCCCATTCAGAGTATGATTAGGCAAACCCAAGCAACATTTGACCCTGGCAACCAAAAAGAAGCCAGACTGAGGGCAAGCCAGAAGGATGGAGGCTGCCACATATCTCTGATTCCATGTGGTCATCGATTGTAAGACATACCATAAGTAACAGATTTGGGGCAGAAAATCCCACCCCATCAAATATATACCCTGATAATAATAAGACATATCCTAACTTCATCTACATTACATAGTGAAAAATGAGTCCTTGAGAAGCCATGTTATTTAACTGAGAGCCTATTTTGCAGCAGAAATCTTATAACCTCACTTTATTCTAATAACGATCCTCTGTGGAAAACCACAAATTTGATAATTTGCTGGGGTTACCTAACACCCTAGCAAGTGGCAAAGCTGGAGTTCAAGTTTGAACTCAGCTGTCCTCTAACTGGGATAACAAAGGACATTCCAGAGGGTAATCAGGCAAAAATAGTAATCAGGAAAGTCCTTTCCAGATCTTCAACTTCCGTGGACTGTCTTTCCTAAAATGGAATTACCTAAGAACAAGACAGAAGTCACATGCTTTGACTCTCCCCAATTTGCAAAAGAAGGGGGGGGGACACAAATTAGGAAACAATTCTGTGGAAGACTCCATAGCCACAGAGTCTCCTGTCCTCTTGCAATGATGGTGGGAGCAATAACAATTTTCACTTAATGACTTTGCTTTTCTTTCCTACTACTTCACCAAAGAATGCATACTCGAGGAAGAGTCCTATGAGAGCAAAGAGAAAACGTATTGAATGTTAAAAATAGCTTTCTCCACTTATTTGAATGTGATTAATAACATACTCTGAAGCATCAAAAATAATATGTCGAGATAGAAATCTGTGGAAGAAGTGAGAATAGTTAACACATGTTCAAAGAGATAAAAGGATGCAAAATTTCTGAATATTAAATGAGCTTTTTCATACATTTTTAAGTGGATAACAGTGGGTATTAAATCACAGATGGTATATTTCATGGGATAAATTTAAAAGTGTGAGGTAACATCTAGTTTTAAATGTCAATATTTATAATATGCCAGAAATCAAACTCTTTACAGCTATTTAAGCTTAGATAAACAATTTCTAGACTTCATTTTTAATTTGTGCTGGAGGCGAGAGGGGATAGTTTTAGAAACATGCAAAATGTATGTTCAGGGAACCTACATAAGCAAGCAAAACTAGAGACTGCTGCCCCTGCCTGTCAGATGAAATTCTATGCTTTCTTTCACTTCTCCTCAGTGGCCTGCAGGACCTTCCCAGCACTTGGATAATTATGACACCAAAGGCAATGAAGCTTGGGGATGGAGAAATGGGGAAATGTTGGTAAAATGTTTAGTTATCAGTCTGGCAATCTAATGAACAGCATGGTGACTATAATTAATAATACTGTGTTGTATCCTTGAAATTTGCTAAGATCATATATATTCTCACCACCAAAAAGTAGTTTCAAAAAACACAATGGAAAAACAAGCAATTTTTTAAAAACAATTTTTTATTTACTTTTGGCTGTGCTGGAGTCTTCGCTGCGTGGGCTTTTCTCTAGTTGCAGAGAGTGGGGGTGGGGGTGGGGGCTGCTCTCTAGTTGCGGTGCGGTCTTCTCCTGTTGCAAAGCACAGGGTCAATAGTTGTGTCACGCAGACCTACTTGCTCCAAGGCATGAGAGATCTTCCTGGACCAGGGATCAAACTCGTGTTTCCTGCAACGGCAGGCGGATTCTTTACCACTGAACCACCAGGGAAGCCCAAGCAACTTTTTCTTCTGAACATTAGAAAATAGGTAGGAAACTAACCTATAGTGATTGAGTACACTATTGTCCCCATTTTACTGAGGAAGAATCAGGGGCTCAGAGTGGTAAATGAGTTGCTAAGAAGACTTAACAGCTGCCGCATGGCTGGTTATCACTAGAGCTAGGATTCAGCACAGCTCTGTTTTCAACCAGAGCCAGCATTTGTCCATTGCGCCACGCCGCTTCCAAAAGTCAGAGAAGAATCTGGGTTCACACTATTTTATTTCATTCTCTGATCAAAATGACGTAAACCACAAGAACCTTCCCAGTCCTTTCCTCCAGTCCTCATAACATTCCCCAAGGCCAAGAATATGGCTCCCCTCTGGCGCTGGGGCAGACAGTTGGAGGTCAGTTGGCTGCCTTCCAAGAGAGCAAGGCCAAGCCTCCTCCTCGCTTCCTCCCACTTCCCTCTCTGTCCCAGCTCCACCATGAGCCTGTCCCATGCTCCCACCCCTCCTTAGCCCCAGTAATCAAAGGAAGGTAGGAAAACGGTGGTGAGCCGGAACCCCTCAGGCTGAATGCGGATTTTGGTCGGATGTTGAGTTTACCTGGAATGCCCCGGTGCTATTTTGGGAAGGCAGACATCCTAGGGAAACAATGAAATGGAAAACAAAACAGCTAAAGCAGAATCCAGAGCTCAGTTTTGGCCAGACCAGCCCCACATAACTTGGGTAGGCCCCCCAGGAAGCCAGAGTCAGGCCTGTGAGGGGCTGGGACTGCAAGTGTCTGATTTACCGGCAGGGAAGGGGGGATGTAAGAAAAGGGTCCCGAGAAAGCCCCCAAGTCAGTGATGGGAGCACAGTCTGGCCAGTTGGAATTTCTACTGCATTACTTATCAGCTGGGTGACCTCAGGTAAGTAGCCTCGTCTAGGAGATGCATAGACTGCCAGCAGGTGCCCTGGGGTTTCTGGGGGAAGCAAATTAAATGATGGAACTACGTCATGTTTTGTTGCTAGTAGAATGCTGACCAATACTGGCTACTCCTTCCTGAGCTCCAAGGGGACTAGTCAATACTATGTAAACTGTGACTGTCCTTCCATCTCATGTCTCCAAGGCCCAAGGAGCATAGACATACCCTGCATGCAGCTTCTCCAGGAACCAAGAGATGAAGCATTTTCCATGTTAGTCCCTTTCCCACCAAGGCTGGGGGAAGCTCCTTTCTGAGGTGGGTCTGAGTTTGTGCACTAGAACAAACAGAAAAAACTATAATAGAAATGAAGGACTTAGACATGTTGATATTTATTTCAGGTGAAAAATGTTCAGCTCTTGGCTTGTGTGACAAACTTTTCATCAAAGGGCCAGAGAGAAGGAGTAAAAAGAGAAACATTACTTAAAAAAAAAAAAATTGGAAGATAATTGTTTTATAATGTTGTGTTAGTTTCTGCTGTCCAACAACGTGAATTAACTATCTGTGTATATAAGTCCCCTCCCTCTTGAGCCTTTCTTCCATCCACTCCCTCCCCACCACTCTAAGTCATCACAGAGCAGAGCACCAAGCTGAGCTTCCTGTCTATACACTCACTTCCCACTAGCTATTTCACACCTGGTAGTGTATATATGCGAAAGATTGGGAGTGAAAACGGAAAAGACAGGCAGAACTAGTGCTGGGGAGGATGTAGAGAAGTCAGAATGGTCATACATGGCTGGTAGGGATGTAAAATGCTATAGCCACTTCGGAAAGCGATTTGACAGTTTCTCAAAATGGTTAACATGCAGTTATCATGTGACTCAGCAGTTGCACTCCTAGGCATCTACCCAAGAGAAATAAATATGTGTGGTCACACACAAACTTTTTCATGAGTATCCATGGCAACAGGATTTCTGGTAGTTAAAAAAAAAAAATGAGCCAACCTGAATGTCCATCAACTAATACATGAATACACCAAAGCGGGATGTCCATACAGTAGAATATTATTCAACAACAAACGGAGTAAAGATAGATGCATGATACAACATGGATACACTGTGAAAGCATTGTGCTAAGTGGGAAAAAAAATATACAAAAAATAACCACATATTATATGATTCCATTTATGTCAAGTGTCCAGAATAAGCAAACCCATAGAGACAGAAAGGAAGAGGAAATCAGGAGTGACTTCCTTTTGGGGTGATGAAAATGTCTGGGATTTATAAAGAGATCATGGTTGCACAACTCTGAATAGGCTAAAAAACCACTGAACTGTGCATTTTAAAAGGATGAATATTATAATAGGTAAATTGTATCTTAATAAAGAAGAGAGGAAAAGATTGGGAGATCTCAAGTCCAACATAAAAAGTAATAGAATTTTCTTTAAAGAAACAGGAGGACTTCCCTGGTGGTCCAGTGGTTAAGAATTTGCTTTGCAACGCAAGGGACACTGGTTCGATCCCTGGTCTGGGAAGATCCCACACGCTGCAAAGCAACTAAGCTTCTGTACCACAACCAGTGAGCCTGTGCTCTAGAGCCCGTACTCCGCAGCAAGAGAAGCCACTGCAATAAGAAACTCTCCCACAGCTAGAGAGTAGCCCCCACTCGGCACAACTAGAGGAAGCCTGTGCACAGCAACAAAGACCCACCACAGCCAAAATAAATGAATTAATTAATCTTTAAAATAAAAAAAAAATAAAAAAAACAGGAGAGGGGCTTCCCTAGTGATCTAAGACTCAATACTCCCAATGCAGGGAGCCTGAGCTTGATCCCTGGTTGGGGAACTAGATCCTGCAAGCCAATTGAGAGTTCACATGCTGAGACTAAAGATCCTGCATGCTGCAACTAAGACTCGGTGCAGCCAAATAAATTAAAAAAAAAAAGAAACAGGAGAAGTAAAAGACAGCTTGCACTAATGAGAATTCTGATTGTAGGGAACAATTATCTGATTTTTTAAAAGTTTACAAGTTGAGATCAGTCAGTGGGGAGAATTCGTTTAGGAGAAAACTTGGGAAAGCGACACCACATCCCTTATAAGCTCCTTATGCATAGTTTGGATTGTAGCCTGGCATCTTCCCGTGCATATTATACAGTATTTTGGTTCCAAACGGACCTGCAAGACATAATTTATTTATTACAGATTTATTGGGAATGTACTGTATGGTACACATCATCCTAGCATGCTGGGAAAAGAACGACTGAGACAAATCCAAGAACTGCCTCCTGGCTGTCCCTGAGCCCTCCAGCCTCTGAGCTCATATTTCCCTTGAAATCCAGGGAAGGATTTGCCTAGTTCTCCCACCCGATTAGCAATTATCTGCCCTGCCCAATCCCTGGGACTCTGGCAGCACATTGCTCTCAATCTGCTGTCTTGTTTACAGTGAATTCTTTTCTTCTTTTTTAATTTCTTATGAATTCTTGATCAACACACTCATAAATCTGCCACCTGGAGCCACCACCTGCTCTCCATGTGGTTTCACCCTACCCATGGCATGTCCCTCTCCCCCAGTCCCAGAAGTAGTACTAGTGCAAGACTACTGGTCTACCAATCTTTATCGTTTAGTAGAAATAGAGGGACAAGATAGGCCAGAGGAAGAGGAGCCAGCGGCTGCCATGTTTCCTTTGCGATCCTGCTCTCGGGCCTTCTCATCAGCCTGCTGTTCCAGTTGTCACGGCCCGAACCCGCTGCTGATGTTTAGACAGAGAACTGCCTCCTCTGCTCCCCTCTTCTTGACTCTGCCACCCCTCAAGAGAGAAAACCCCAGACCTCTTTCCTATTGAGCTTCCAAGGAGCCTTCACTAATTTAGGTTGCTGTATTGGATGGGCAATTTAACTCTCCTTTCCCCCAGATCCTGTCCCATCCAGCCAGGGTGCAATCTGTGCATAGTCTAGGCAATAAGAGGAAGGGGAAAACACAGTTGCCATACAGACCACTGTTTTCCAAACCACTTCTGACAATGGTCACTGCCCAGCGGTTCACCACAGTCTCTGTCTTCAAAGGTGCAGGAACCAGACGAGCAAATGCTGCCAGGTGGCCAACTGTGGGCCAAGTATGGTGTCTTGGCCAGCCTCAGATTCCCAAGTGGCACATTTGTGTCATGCACTCAACTGTTGCCTCCCAAGGCCTAGGTGATAAGAGAGTCTTGTTTTGGTGTGTTGGTTTCCTAAGGCTGCCATAACAAATTGCCACAAACCGGCTGCTTTAAAACAACAGAGATGTATTCTCTTAGAGTTCTAGAGACTACAAGTCCACAATCAGTGTGCTCCTCAGGACCATGTACCATCTACAGTTTCTAGAAGAAAAGTTTTCCTTGCCTCTTCCAGCTCCTGTAGGCTCCTGGCATTCTCTGGCCAGTGGTGATATAACTCTAGTCTCTCGGTCTCTACATGGCCTTCCTCCCCGTGTCTCTGTGTCTCAAAGTCTTCTTCCTTTTGTAGGAAACTGTTATTGGGTTAAGGGTCCACCCTTGAGATCCCTAACTAAATCTGCAAAGACCCTATTTCCAAATAAGATTGCATACCTAGGTTCTAGGAGTTAGGACTTGGTCATATCGTTTGCATGCTAAGTCACTTCAGTTGTGTCTGACTCTTTGCAACCCTGTGGACTGTAGCCTGCCAGCCTCCTCTGTCCATGGGATTCTCCAGGCAAGAATACTAGAGTGGGTTGCCATGCCCTCCTTCAGGGGATCTTCCTGACCCAGGGATCAAACTTACGTCACTTGCATCTCCTGCATTGGAAGGCATGTTCTTTACTACGAGCACCATCTGGCAAGCACTTAATTCAATCCCACTGCACCTGCTCTGGGGCTACTTTAAAATTCTGGCTTGTTAATTTTATGACTTTGAAAATGCTAGAGTGGGAACTTCCCTGGTGACCTAGTGGCTAAGATTGCACTCCCAAAGCAGGGGGCCTGGATTTGATCCCTGGTCAGGGAACTAGATCCCATATGCTGCAATAAGAGTTTGCCACAACAAAGACTGAGGGTCCTATGTGCCACAACTAAGACTTGGTGCAGCCAAAATAAATAAATAAAATGAATATTCTAAAAATGCCATTTAAAATTTTTTTAATGCTAGAGAGGAAGTAAAGCAGAAGGATTTTAGGCCTAGGGTCAGGGCAGTGGGAAAACAATATAAGAGCAGAAGGCAGGCAGGTTTGCCAATGAGAATATCTTGGTCCTCCCCCTTCCTTCCATTTGTCACCCCTCCCCTCTTTGCATGCTTCCTGGCTCCTCTCTTCTGGATGAAGGAAGAATAAGCCATCTCCTTCCTAAGACATCCAGGGGAGCTGACTAGAGAACATGACAGAAACTGTAAGCTCAGGAGCTTAGCTCTCCCAGCCTGAAAACATCCATCTTCTCGTGCCTTCATCTGCTGAGCCCTGGCCCTCAACCCTGTGGCACCTTGACCCTCCCCAGTCCTGTTGTTGAGTGGATGAGCACAGTGGATGGAGTGGGTGAAAGTTAGAAGCCAGAAATTTGGGGTGTTTTCCTAATACCTGCTCCCAGGTCCATAGAAGTGAACATATACCCATTTCTAAAGGGGTTGGGGAGGAAGGGGTGGTGGCTAAAGGGTAGACTCTGGAGTCCGATTGCCTGGGCTCGAATCCCAGAGCCATTTTCTTGCCACTTCTGGGCAGGGGCAAGGGAGCTTCTCTCTCTGAGCCCCTCATCTGTGAAGTGGGGGGGTCCCTGCCACACACAGCTGCAAGGCTTGAATGAGGCAGCGCATGTAAAACACGTGGTCTGGCACAGAGTCGTTGCTCAATAAACACCTACTGCCATAATTAAAGGAAAATTAATCCTAATGGTGTTGGTTCAGAAATTAATGAAAGATCCCAGTTGCCTTGTTCAGTGAGGCACTCCCAGAAACAAAGTTTTCCAAGTTTACAAAGAGGCTGGGATTGAGAAGCATGTCAGTTCTGCAGCCACGGAAGTGCTGACAGGGCAGCAAGAGCCCTCTCCCTCCTGGTTTGCAGGGGAAGCTGCTCTCTCTCAGGGCTGGCGGCCCAGCCCAGAGATAAACCCAACGGGCTTGAGGGGGACATTGTTCTCCAGCAGGCCTGGCCCCAGCCCAGCTGGGATGAGCTTTCCCTTTCTAGCGTTCCAAGAGGCCACAGTCCCGAAAGATAATTAAAAATCAGCTCCCAGTGGCAGAGAGAGAAAGGTGCTGAGTGTGGAGCAGACAGCGAGGCCCGGCTATTCATTAAGCGCGGACCCGTCTGCATGGTGTAGGCCACCGCTGGCAGGCTGGTGGCTGTCAGCTTTGAACAGAGTCTGTGCCTCTCAGTGCCTTGCTGGCGACACGGGCCAGAGAGGCTCTCCAAGGTCAGCTTTTAGAAGTCGATGGAATGCTTGACAAACCCCTTGCACTTCACCTTGTTTTACCCTGAAACTCTGAAGAGATTCCGGAAAGTCTTGGTTTAATGGTTTCTCACGAGGGCCCATGACACAGATCCTATGCTCACTCTCCTTCCATAATTGGAAAAATAGAGGGGCAGAGGAACTAAGCTGGCGACAGGGTTCAGCGTGGCAGGGATCCAGGGGTCCAGAACCTCCCACCTTTGTGTGCTCATCCCAGTGAACCTCACCACCTCCATGACCAGACGGAGGGATGACTTAGGTCTATGCCAGAGGCGAGGAATGAGGATTTGATTTGCTGCCATCCCTAGGACCCTCTAGGAGCGAGGCTGCCAGAGATGACCAAGGCTGCTGCAGTCAGGGCACTGGCTCTGCTGCCCAGAGTAAGGGTCAGGAGCTGGCCAGCATCATGCCTGCATGTGGTCAAAGTGAAGTTTTCCTTCTCATCTGACTTTCAGATGTCATTGTTTCCAGTTATTTCCCTGAATAAGGGGTATTTCATAGACTGGCAGGCAGAATGGACCCCGCCCAGCACCTTACCATCGGCACTGACTCTATCCTCTGTCCCGACTCACATCACGCAGAACAGAAGCCGCCATCTTTGCCCAGTGGGGCAATGGTCAGATTTGATTGGTCCAAATGCAGAACTTGACCTAAGACAGGGAACAAGTTGAGAAAGGACTTATTTCCTCTCCAGGTGTTTCAATCACAGGGAAAACTTGGAAGGTATAGACAGTCATTGTCTGCCATGTATTCTGGGAACAGAGAAGAATATAGTGAGAATAAAGTCAAATCAACCTAAATTCTAACCCCAGCTCTACTACTTGCTAGCTGTGTGTCTTTAGGCAAATTAATTAGACTCTCTGAGCTTGATAAATAAGAGTACAGATGTCCATCACAGAGGATTGCCGAGAGGTTTAATTAATAATGTTGCTTACCAGGAGTCAAACACTGAGAGGTGACCAATAAAAAGTGATCTTCCTTCTTGTTTCCTGCCTTAGCTTCCAAGATGAGGAGAGATTGGGGCAAGAGGGCAATGCGGTCCTAATCCAATGTCTACATACAAGCAGGGAGCTTAATAGAACCCAAATACAGACAGGCTTTGAGGACTCAGGATTTTTTCCTACCATGTGATTATATTTATTTGAGGGTTTTCATGCACTTCAGTTGCAGAAAAACTAAGGAACACAGAGGAATTAAGTGAGAGTTATACTCTCATGTGACACACACAAATTCTACAACAGTTGCAGGACCTGTGACCCGGATAATGTGATGGGATGATGCTATGCTTCCCCAGGTCTACAAGGACACTTTAAGTCAGGAAGGACTCCTGTCACTTGCTTCTGCTGCAAGGGATTATTAGAAGCCACTAGAAGGATTGGTCTGTAATCATCAGAGAAGAGCCATTGTCCCTCTGCTCCTCTGAAAGCAAGAAAGGTTGCTAGAATGTGCTAGAGAAGAAAGGTCATGTGGAGTCTCATAAACAGAGACAGCGGTGCTGGTACGCAGGGAGGACAGAGGTCTGAGGACAGCAGGCAGGCGAAGGAGGGACAGGCTAAGAGGTGGCGGGGCTGGGCCAACATCGTGCTCTCTTTTTATTAATGACGTGGTGGGTTTGTTGCCTAGTCCTGTCTGACTCTTTGCAACCCCATGGACTGTAACCCACCAGGTTTCTTATTCCATGGGATTTTCCAGGCAAGAATAATGAAGTGGGTTGCCATTTCCTTCTCCAGGGGATCTTCCCAAGCCAGGAATTGAAGTTGGGTCTCCTGCGTTGCAGGAGGATTCTTTTTTACCAACTGAGCCAAGACGTGAAGACTAATGATGACGGGTGTATGTTTTGCTTCTCTCAGGCTCTAGGCCCAGCACCACGTGTTTTCTTTCCATAGCTTATTTAATCCTCGGATCATCCTATGGAGTAGTTACTGTTTATGTTAAACCCTATAGATGAGAACACGGAAGTTCAGGGAAGTAGAGTCTTGTTCAAGATCATATTGCTGCTCTACGGTGGGGCCTGGACCCTAACACAGGTCTCTTGAAGTCCCGAGCCCCTGAGTCACAATTTCTATACTGCTTCTGCTATTATATTGCTTCTACTCTCAGGCTTCCCTGATAGCTCAGTTGGTAAAGAACCTGCCTGCAATGCAAGAGACCCCAGTTTGATTTCTGGGTCTGAAAGATCCCCTGGAGAAAGGATAGGCTACCCACTCCAGTACTCTTGGGCTTCCCTTGTGGCTCAGCTGATAAAGAATCTGCCTGCAATGTGGGAGACCTGGATTTGATCCCTGGATTGGGAAGATCCCCTGGAGAAGGGAAAGGCTACCCACTCCAGTATGCTGGCCCAGAGAATTCCATGGACTGTATAGTTCATGGAGTCACAAACAGTTGGACATGACTGAGCGACTTTCACAGAACATATTAGTGATTCTCCTATTGAAGCTGAAAAGAGCCATAGGAACCAGCCCTCTGGGACCCAATATGTGGTCACTGGGCCAGTAGCTTCACCTGGGCTCTTGATGCCCTGTTGTGTTAAGTTGCTTTAGTCGTGTCCGACTCTTTGTGACCTCATGGACTGTAGCCTTCCAGGCTCCTCTGTCCATGGGATTCTCCAGGCAAGAATACTGGAGTGGGTTGCCATTTCCTTCTCCAGGGGATCTTCCTGACCCAGGAGTCAAACCCATGTCTCTCACATCTCCTGCATTGGCAAGCAGGTTCTTTACCACTAGCCCCAGATGAATAGACTCTCAGAGCCCACCCCAGACCTGCTGAATTAGGATCTGCATTGCGACAAGTGCCCCTGGCGTTTTGCACACACCTCCAGCTCGAGGAGCCCAGTTCCGGATTTCTCATGTGTTCTCTCCAATCGCTAGTGTTCCAGGATATTAATAGGAATGAAAGGATTTCATGGTCAAATGAGTTTAGGAAAAAGTGAGTTAAACAAAGCCAAACTGGCCTCTTTGTTCCTGGATCTCTCAGTGCCTTTAACAGGCTGATGTATATATTACGATGTGCTAATTGGGGGTGGGGTTTACAGTATTCCTCAAACTTATTTGACCCTTGAGACTTTTTTTTTTTTAAAGAGAAACAGCTTGCCAAACTAGTGTACCACTTTTGGAATTGACTGATTTAGACCAACTGCCTTGGGCACAGCTGTGTAAATGAGGTCCAGAGAAGTTGTGAGTTTGCCTGAGGTGGCAGTCAGCTGGTGGCTGAGCCAGGGCTGTATGTGAGGCTTGCAGGCTCTGTGGACCTCGTTCTTCCCAAGGTTCTGGGCTGGGAGGCCCAGAAATTTCACTNCAACTGCCTTGGGCACAGCTGTGTAAATGAGGTCCAGAGAAGTTGTGAGTTTGCCTGAGGTGGCAGTCAGCTGGTGGCTGAGCCAGGGCTGTATGTGAGGCTTGCAGGCTCTGTGGACCTCGTTCTTCCCAAGGTTCTGGGCTGGGAGGCCCAGAAATTTCACTCTGATCCTGAACCATCTGCCTCCTCAGCTCTTTTTCTCGGTTGTGAGGCAGTAATATTGCCCTGTGATCAAGCTGGGTAGGAGGATGGAGTCAAACCGTTAACCTGTGTCTGAGCTCCTCTCACGAGGCAAACCCTCAGCCCAAGATTCCAGAGCACACAAATGGAATGCAAAGGAGGGAGCCCAGGTGTATCTGATTCCCCGGCTTGGGGCTCCCGCCCTTGTGGAGATGGAGGTCCTTCTAAGCTGGGTCCACACCAAGCAGAGCTGGGCCTGGAGACTTTGCAAAGAGTGAGTCCTGAAGACGGAGCCTGGCCTCCCGGGGACAAGCGGTGGAAAGATCAGCCCCAGGGCCCCCCAGATCGTGAGTCGCAACCCAGCCCTTGGGAGGAAAAAGGGACTGTGTGTATGTATGGGGCCAGGCAGGAAAGCTTCTCTGGGCACCTAGAAGGGGACAGGGATGGAGGAAGCATCCACCACCTGGCTGAGGGACTCCGGATCTCAGAGAGGCTTCTCCTCCAGCTTCTGCCAAAGGTCGAGCGGCTGGCAAAGGTTTACAAGTTGTGCATCTGTGGGCATCTCAGGGAGAGGTCTGGTGAGAATGATAAGGTCATGCAAGCAATCCTCTACTCAGCCAAAATAAAAGGTTTATCTCTCCTGAGTGCTTCTGCCTGGACCTTCTCCTGGTCCCCCTTTATTGAGACACCCAAGACTCTTCTGTGTGATCCTCTGAATTCAGACCTAAACGTTGTGGAGTGAGTGGAAGCCACTGCACTCAACCAGTCACTGATGGAGCTTTTCTGGGGCAAGTAGGAGAGGAGGCAGAGAAAGCAGCCAACCCGCTGCCAGGCTCTGCTTTCTGTTTCCTTCTCCCAAAAGGTGAGTGAGGACAACTCCCCATCTTACAGGTCAGGAAATAAAGGCACAGAGACCAGGCAGCCAGCCCGAAGTTACCAAGTGAGAGGACCAAGGTGTGAACCCACAGCTTTGGGGCTCTGACACCCTCTTAGGAGAATGTTTAGTCTGGGGGGGGGGACCAGGCCTGGGAGAGGAAACAAAGAGGGAGATGGCAATACCGTTCTCCCAGGAAGGGCATCCAGGTCTGTCCCCCAAGCCTGGGCCCCTCAGACCCCAGCTCAGCGGCAGGCAGGTGCTCAGATCATATGCTGCCCTGATTAAATCTGAATCCCCAGATGAAACCCAGGTATCCACTCACGAAAGCCTCACAGGTGGTTCCAACACAGTCAGGCTTCAGAACCAACTTCCTGGCTCTATAGGTGAGGTTGCTAAGCCCAGGGAGGGGAGACAGCTTTCCAAGAACATACTAAGCCACCCTCCAGTAAGGACTCCAGCCTAGGTCTTCTAATTCTTCATCAGCCAGACTGGCTTTCAGGACCACCTCTCCCCCTGACTAGCTGTGTAACCTTGAGTCAGTTAACCTCATGATGAAAGCTGTAAATGTATTTAACCTCTTTCAATGGCATATATGTTTTAGAAACCCAACCCCCATCCCAAGCTCAGCCCATTTTCTACTATGTAATGATGAACAGAGAAGATTCTGAATAAGAGTGGGATTGAGAATCTGACCATCCCTGCTCATTAAGGACAGGGCAGAACTTGGGGTGCCCTGGGAGTGTTACCTGCCTGGAGGAGTCCTGGGGAAGGACCCAAATGTCATACCAGTCACCTATGCGTGGTGACTGGGGATTGGGGGGCAGGATAGAGGGCTGAGATTCACCGCTGAACTGGAAAGGCAGCCCGGGGTGGACAGTGCCATCCCACGAGGGAATGGAGGTGGTGCCACCAGGTGGACAGTGTATCTTGGTCCATTAGAGTCCTGGCAGGTGCTCTATAGAGAGGGACCATCTCTGTAGACAGAGATGCAGAAAGACAAGTTCAACACGTGCTTCCCCTCCTGCTTGTGGCTTTCCTATATAAATAAACCATTGATTAAAACCCTAGGGTACATATCCCAAGCTGTTTAACAGTGTTTTTTCCCCAGCACAGTGGGATTACGGGGGAACTTTCAATTTCTTGATCATCCGTGTCTTAGAAACTTAGCTTTTTCATAACAACCACGGTACTACTTTTGTTCATGAAAGAATGAATTTCAAAATGCTGGTATAAATATTTGCAGAACACCAGTCACCTACGCTTTCAAATGGACTTTCAGGGGAAATCAGTCATTTGGAGAAAGATCTTCAAATGATTGCAACCCGGGCACAATTCAGAGCCCTCCCCCTTTTCTTGGCTGTTTTCAACTACAGCTGCCTTAGTCCTGGGGCTGCCCTTCACTCTGCCAACTGGGGCATCTCAGCCGCAGTCAGCTCTTCTCTCCCTACTGTTGCTTGGCCATCCTAAAGCACCCTCTGCCTCCACCCTTTCCATCCCCACACAGTCACAACATCCTTCCTCAACAGCGGGAAGGCCTTCCATCTGCAGGACCAATTAACCCCTAAACAGATGATAACTCTCAGTGTGGAAGCGGGCAGAGGGAAGCAGCTCTAAGAGTATCATTCTGCTAGAGAAACTTCACTGTTTTTTGCCAGGAAGCGACCCAAAGACTGGCTCCTCCAGATATAATGTGAGGAGACAGCTATTGGGAAACAGTTCAAAATGAGAAACTTTCTGAAAAGCAGAGCAAAAGTGGTCTTGGTGCGCAGGATTCCAGCCTTGGAGGCAGCCCCCCAACTCTTTGGTGTTATTCACCCCCATCCTCCTCATTTGCCCAGCCAGACACACCCAAGCCTGGGAGTGCTGGGCAGAATTGTATTGTGTGATATTTAGCTTTGGCACAGTCATGAGGGCACAGGTCAGCTGTCTATTTAGTGCCTGTGAACCCTGGGTGCCTGAGTTGTGGGTGAGCGCAAGTCCAGTGCTTAAACTACACATTTTTAAGACCACGTGGTCCCTAAATGTAAGTCAGCCACCCTGACTCATGCTCCGAAGTCACAGCACTGTTCCTCTGCTTCTGGGAACACTGGCTGGTGGGACCAGGTTGAGACAGTTGGCAGTCTCCAACATGGCACCTTCTGAAGGAGGAGTCAGGAGACTGGCACAACCCCTCTTTGTGCACTGATTCGAGTGTAACCCCATAGATGACGTGGCCCCCTCAGATAGCATCCCCAGCTCCTGCTTCACCTGCTGCCAACATGCCTCTGCTCTCTTCTCATCCAGCTCCACATCCTTGTCCCCAGGTCTTTGCCGAGGATGGAAATCCAACTGCTCCAGCACCGGGGATACCTGGGGTGTCTAGGTTAGATCAGAGGTCACCAGAATTGAGGGGGGCGGTCAGGGGCTTCTAATTCTGTAATAGGCCAAAGCACTCCAGGGCCTGGTGTTTTATGAAAAAGGCGTCACCTTTCTCATGGAACTTGGCTGGAAGGCTCATGCTCACAGGTGCCAAGCCCTTTCATGGCTACAGGAATCTGAACTATGAAGACACTGGATGAGGGACAAGGCCCTGGGCTCGGAGACAGACCAAGTGCTTCTCTGGAAGGAATCTTGGCCTCTTGCAGACCTGGGAAGTGCCAAGGCTTAGCTCCTGAGTGAGGAGCACTGGTGCTGACAGCTGGGAGTCTGGGCTATGGGCCGCCGGTTGTGCAGGAGCCAGGGAGGCTGGGGCAGGAGGAGCCTTTCCAAAGGTGGGGGTGGAGGGGAGCTCTGGATTCCGCAGACACCCCCAGACTGGCCCCTCTGAGGGCTCCCATGGTGTCAGAGCCGTTTCATAAGCACCTGCCATGGTTATCAGCTCAGGCTGAGTGCTTCTGGAGTGTGGAGAGAGGGAGGGTGACAGAAGCAGCCATGGACTTCCTTCCAGGAAGCTAGCTCTATGGCCCAGAGGAGCTGGAGAGTCACAGGACACTGTGCGTTCACCCCCCCCCCGAGTCCTCGCCATGCTGCTGGCTCAGAGCAAACACTGGGGGTCCAGGCGGCTGAGGTTCCAATCTCCCTCCTGCTAGGTACCAGCTGAGTGCTACAGACAAGGCCCTTGACTTCTGAGTCTCAGTCTTCTCAGCTGTAAAGTGGGGATAATGAAGCGTCCTCGCAAGGTTGTTGCAAGGCTATATGAGAAAAGGGACAAAGGTGACCCACTGAAGGTGTATAGTAGAGTGCAAGCCTGCTGGGATAGGCGGGGCCCCATGGGGGCAAGGGGGCAGGGCAGATGGCGACCCCAGACAACGACAGGAATCTCTGTATTCTTGATGGTGTCTTTTGTCTGTGAGTATCTAGGAACAGCTTCGAGGAAAGGAGAGAGCTCCCTGGGAGGAGAGGAAGGGCTCTAGACCATATGGTAGGCAGAGAGGCCAGCATAAGCAGGGGCCCTTCCTCCTGGTGGCCATGGGGTCTGCCTACATATTTTTGACATCCTGTGTGTCAGGGAAAGACTCCTGTTGACTAAAATAAGCTGTCTCTCTATAAAATGGAGTCCCTGGTGGCTCAGAAGGTAAAGAATCCTCCCTCAGGGCAGGAGACCTGGGTTTGATCCCTGGGTCAGAAAGATCCCCTGCAAAAGGGAACAGCCACCCACTCCAGTATTCTTGCCTGGAGATTTCCAAGGACTGAGGAGCCTGGTGCACTACAGTGCATGGAGTCTCAAAGAGTTGGGCACGACTGAGAGAGCAACACGCTTTCTATAAAAGGGAGGGACTGGATGGGCTGAACTTCAAATTCTGTCCAACTATATCCTATTACCCTGAGCACCTAGCTATCTCTATAAGCACACGTGTACACACACATGTGCACACACACACTCACAGGGATGCACAATCACACTGATACACAAGTTCAAGTCAAAAGCTGGTATTTGTGGAAGGCTATGGACTGTGTTCCAGACTCAGGCACAACCTTGCTTCTACTGTTAGAGTTAGGAAAAGACTAAGACAGGGACCCCTCTCTGCTCTGGCTGCTCTGTATTATCTCAGCAGTAAGTGGACAGCGGACCAAGAAGAGTGTAACCAAGGGGAGGCTGGGGACCCACCCTGAACCAGGCCAGCAGGCAGGGGTTTCTAGCCTTGTCTTTTCTGCATCCCTAGATATGCCCCAGAGAGGACAAGATGCTGGGCCCAGCCCAGGAAGGCCCTGGAAGTGTATCTAGTGCCTGGGTTACACTTTCATGCTTGGGGTAAAACCAGGGGGATTCAGGGGCAGTACTTCATCATCTTCCCATGACTCTCCTCCCGCAGGACCAAGCAGGGAGGCTTCTGAGGGCAGCAGCGTTGAATTATTAAGTGATTCATCTGTTCGCCTCCCAATCATTTCTGAAGCAGACCTATAGTCTACTTTGAGGAGCTCAGAGCTTCTATCCCCCAGTGTTCCCTGTACAGCTGACGTCCCAAAAGGATGAAGGAGAACTTCTCCTGGAATCTGAGTGTGGTGTTGGGAGGCCTCCAAGCAGTAGAGTCCTGTGGAGGGCTAGGTCTGCAGTCTCTGGGTTTTGAGTGTCCCCCCAAGTCTTGGAGCAGAGGAGACTCTCCTTGGCCCTGTACCCCCCACACCTTGTCTCAGCCTTCTCAGCTGAGGCCAGCTTGGACCAGAATATCCCAGCCTCTTTAAGTATCACATACACGGCCAGCAACCAGACCACAAGCCAAACCCACAGAGATGCTTCTGCAGGTGTTAGTTAACANTTGGAGCAGAGGAGACTCTCCTTGGCCCTGTACCCCCCACACCTTGTCTCAGCCTTCTCAGCTGAGGCCAGCTTGGACCAGAATATCCCAGCCTCTTTAAGTATCACATACACGGCCAGCAACCAGACCACAAGCCAAACCCACAGAGATGCTTCTGCAGGTGTTAGTTAACAGACCCACTGAAGAAACACAGAGGGAAGTGGTTATAATTGGGGCTTGGGAAATCAAGGGAAACTTTGTGAAGGAGGGAAGAGGTGACTAGGCCTAAGAGACAGCTAGGATATCAACAAGAGGTTGAGGGAATGCTGTCAGCACAGGCTCAGAGGCAAGAACAAATGAAAGCAGAATGCATTTCGATAGAAGTCTCAAACGCCTCCTTGACTAGACCAAATAACTCCCTGTACATGGTTGAAGGCACATGGGTTTTGGAATCCAAAAGCTCTGGCCACATACAAAATATGTGACTTTAGATAACTCGCTTAACCCCTCTGAGCTTCAGTTTTCTCATGTGTAAGACAGAGATATAACTGCCTACAATACCCATCTCATAAGGTTGTCTGAGCTTCAAATATATCATCACANGCCTGCAGAACCTGTGCGGGGGGGGGCAGGGAGTGTCCAGACAGGCCCCACCGCCACTTCTTCATAGCTCTGTAGCTCACCATGGTGGCCTAGAGGACTTCCCGAGGTTCCACATCCTCCCTGGAGAAGCGAGGCACAGGTGCTGACCTACCTGGACTCCATCTTTACAGGAGGGGTCTGTCGTTTCCTCACCGCAGGACCCGGGAGAGGACTGGACCTTGGAGGCACATCTAACTCTCCAAACCATCTTCCTCTTCTCCAGGTTAGAGGGCATTGGTCTCGAGGTGCAGTGGGATGGGCAGAGGGTAGGGAGGAGTATTTCAGAAATAAAAGGTTTTACGTATCTCCTATCACATCTGCTTTTCGTGTTTTCCTCTCTCATATCCGGATCAAGGCCTTGGGCCTCCAAAGCCAAGCACTGTTATGTCTTGGCTGTCTGGTTCCTCTCCCTTTTGAGTGGGAAGGAATCTCAGAGTTCACATAGTGAAGCCCCTGGAAGGGCAGGGCAAGGGGCCAGAGCTGGTCCTAGGCTCTGAGATGCCTTTGATGATCTATGGAATTATTGGCGTCCTTAAAAAAAAAAAAAATTCAAATAATCCAAAGCCTTTAAGTCAGTACAAAGAACAAACCTTTCACCTAGACTTTCCGGTCTTCCTCCGTATGGTCCACCCCCACTCTCCTCTCCCTTCGCTCCTCACTGTATCTTGATGGGCCTTTAGGTACCTTTTCTTCACCTCTCTGAGTCTCAGCTTCTTCATCTCTAAAACAGGGTTAATCGATCTTTTCTCACTGTGTTATGGGGCGAATGCTAAGTACTATTAGCAAATCAGTTTTAATAAAAACTAGAGGTGAATGCTTGCACAGGATCTGGCATGGAACAGGTTTAACAGGTCTTGGTCCCCGCCCAGCCCAGCCTCCAGCCAACTGGAGCACAGCCTTGTATTCAGGGCTTAGGTCTGCTAACTCGCCCCCCTCCCCCAACCCGGGTGCACTTTGTGTCACCTCCACCGCTGAGGCTCCGCTAAAATGCTGCCACCTCCAAAAAGCTCCCTCGAACCAGAAGGGTGCCCCTTACTCTTCTCATATAATTAGTTATGCCCATGACTCCTCTTCCACCTACAACAACGTTGAAGCTCATTGAGGGCATGAACTTCAGCCTGATTCACCCAGGGCTAGACCTCTGCTGGCTCACCAAGTGGTACTCAGTGTTCTGGGCAGCCGCCCAGCCTGCTCCCTCACGCCCAACCTGCTTTTGCCTTGATCCCATTTCTACCTGACTCCCTCTCTTGGATCTATGATTCTGGCCTTCCAAGTGGGGGTTATTTATTCTCTCCAACTTAGCTCAAACCTTTGGCTCCTAGATGTCTCCACTGCTAGCCTGTATTCCAAAGACCCCAGTCCCTGCCCTGGTGTCACATGGTCCTACTGTCCAGGCCTTTGTAACCAAAACCACAGTGAACATTCATAAGTGTGTGTGTGTGTGTGTGTGTGTGTGTGTGAATATAGATTCCAAGGTAACTGAGATGTCCCCAAGTGACTATCTGGCAGAGAAATGAGAGTCAGTCAAAGCCAACTCTGGCTTAGAGTCACAATTTCCTGCCAGATAAAGATGACTGCCCCCTTGCTGGGAGTTGTACATTTGATCCTAATGGGTCTAAGATGAGATACTACATGAGGCCTGTGTTTTGGGGAGACAGATGCCAGCTGGTGTCCCCAGACTCAGCAGGCCTCAGCTGGCCCCAAATCCAAAGATTCATGAATAACTCTGAAAACTCTCCCAGAGAGTTGATCACGCAGTGTTTAAGCCAATGACTGGGCTGCGAGATCCCCAAAGCCTTGGCGTGTGCTAGAAGAGCCGACTGGCACTCCTGAAGCCGTGGGAGGGGAAGGGAGAAGTGTGAAATAAAATAGGACAGGTCATGAGGCGAGTGGCTAAAGAGCCTCCCCCAATGCACCTTGGTGTTTCTTCCCTCCTTCAGTGCACTTTTATCAGGCCCCTTCTATGACAACCCCTGGAGAAGGAAACGGCTACCCACTCCAGTGTTCTTGCCTGGAGAATCCCGTGGACAGAGGAGCCTGGTGGGCTCCATGAGGTCGCACAGAGTCGGACATGACGGAAGCAACTTAGCAGGCACGCACATGTGAACCAAGCACTGTGCCGGGCCCTGGAGCTACAGTGGTGAGGAACACTGATGCAGGCCCCACCCTCACAGAGCTTGCAAGAGTTACAGACAAGGAAACACGAACGATGGAGTAAGAGGGATATGGTGACCTGGGGAGCATGTGGACATTCGGCGCGCCTGGCAGGGTGAGTGGGCTGGGAACCTAGGGTTAGTCAGGGAGGACTTCCTGGGAAAGGTGATGGTGTAGAGGGGACTAGAGTTTTAAGCCAGGAAATCTGCATGCCAAGTTGCTTC
The DNA here is from genome assembly GCA_006410615.1 of Neotragus moschatus. Lineage (NCBI taxonomy): Eukaryota > Metazoa > Chordata > Mammalia > Artiodactyla > Bovidae > Neotragus > Neotragus moschatus. The sequence continues at coordinate 760,547 of SJYA01001694.1, read as the reverse complement.
AGTCATGTTCAACTCTTTGTGATCCCATGGACTGCAGCCTGCCAGCTTTCTCTGTCCATGGGATTCTCCAGGCAAGGATAGTGGAGTGGGTTTGCCATGCCCTCCTCCAGGGAAACAGTAAGGATGAGTGACCAGAGAGATGACATCCCTTGCTGGAACTGAGAGCAGTGGCTGGTAGGAACACACAGGGCAGAGGGGTGGAGGAAGCTGAGGCTTGAGAAGCGACAGTGTGCCAGTCATCAGTGGGTGGGCACACGTGGTTTGATGGAGTCACTGCTTAGTACCCATTTCTTCCTTCCTTTCTCACCTCAAATCCTGAGAGGAGGCAACAGGCTTCTTCATACCTTCTATAGTGCCTAGCATGGGACTTTGCATTCAGTAAGTGCTCAGTGAATACTTGTGAAGTCTTTGACCAAGGAGAAGGGTAAATGAAAGGTTAGGAACTTAGTTCTACCCAGAGACCCTTAGAAAATTAAAGCCGGCCTTTCCAATCATGTGATCTGCACATTCATGGCCCTGAAGTTGCGATTTTATAGCTAAGACAAAATACTCGTTAAAAACTAATAGGAATGTGTAAAATCAGCACTGGCAAACCTCAATTGGCAGGCAGGAAAACCTGGCTTCTTGAAGCCTGCTTGGCTCCATGGTCGATATACGCCTTGGGTAGAGAGCCAAAGGTGAAAAGTCATTCACTTCTGGGAGCAAGAAACTGACTCAAACCCCAAATAACAGGCTTCAGCTCTCTAGGGCAAAAGGACATTGTTTGCCTCAACTCATTACAGAGTGCCAGATTAAATGATTTCACAGACATGTTCATTGCAATAGGGGTTCAGAAGAGTCTGTAAGTTCTCACTGGAGTCTTTAGGGGAAAGGTGTAGACCATCAGCCTTGCGCTGTGACTAGACCTCAGCCAGGTCAGAGGAAACTGAGGCTTCCCAGAGCCTGTCTGTCTTTCAGAAATCCACTGACTTCCCACCTCTCCATCTCTCCAGCCTCCCTCTTCTGCCCAGGCCACCCCCACTTAACTGGCCATGCCTCCTCAGCACACGTGTTCTGTCCCTTCCACACACATCTCTAAGCTGGCCATCTCCAAGCCAGACACTTGCTCTGGCACCAAACACTTTGTCAATTGATTTCTCAGTAGTTTAGACATGCTGTAAGCAGGAAAGATTGTTTTCTGGTTAACCAACATCCTCAGATATTTTTGTCCTCTCACCACAGATTGCCTCTTTAGACCCTTCTCCCCAGCCCTCATGCTCTCCTTCCCTCCACTGTTTAAGTTAGGAGTTGAATGAGTTTTCTAGAAACACGCCATAGAATTAAATTCCTCAAAGGCAAGGCAATAAATGATTTGAGATATGCATGAGTGAGGGAGACTTTTGGTAGAAGGTAGTGAGGAATGTTGATCATGGAAAAGCAAAATCCAAGAGGCCAAATTTTAGAGGGAGCAATTTGTTGTAAATGGGAGCATGTCAGAGGCACTGGAAACTGGTTTCTTCTGCCTCCTTCTATAAGCTGAATGTGTTCATGGGGGCAGCAGAAGATGAGACGGTTGGATGGCATCACTGATTCAATGGACATGAACTTAGAGCAAACTCTGGGAGATGGTGAGGGACAGGGAAGCCTGGCATGCCACAGTCCATGAGGTCTCAAACAGTCGGACGTGACTTGGCGGCTGAACAACAAGAATGGAACGTAACAGTATGAAACCAAAATACTGAAAGACCATTTCTTTGCTCCATAACCCAACCAGCAAACACAGTGGGAAAATAGGAAACATACCTTTCACTCTGGGAGTTTTTGTTTTGGGGGATTTTTTTTTTTATGGTTTTTGTTTTGTGGGGGGAAGTAGTACTTTTATTTTTAAATCTTTCCTGGGTGTTAGAACAGGTTATAGCACTTTGGAAAGGACTTTCCAAGGGCTGGTAGGACATCCGTTGAAAGATTCACTGGGAAAACTTCTTTGACTCTCCTGAGCTGGGTGCAGATAAAAATGTCACCATTAGAAAAAGAAAGCCAGTCATTGTTTGCTTAAAGGTTTGTATTTGCGAACTTTCTGTCCTGGATTAAGAAGGGGATTTTTTTTTTTTTTTTTTAATACAAATAAGTTTTGTCTTAATGATTGGCTGGCTTGTGCCCTCACGGGGAGCCTACAGAGTAAAACTATTTGGGGTTACAAACTGGGAAAAATTAGTCATCAGTGATTCATGGAGATTATAAATATGTAGCTATATTGTTCTCTTATTTATGATCCAGCTGGGATGAGCTGTTTGGGAGGAAGCAGGAAGACACAGAAGCAGTGCCAAAGGGGAGTAGACGCTCTGCTCGGGGCTTCGTAGATTGAGCACATCCCCCATCCGCCAAGCAGAGCCACCTTGGTCTCAGTCCTTGCTGAGCAGTGCCAGCCCCTGGAGAGCTGTCACGGCCAGGAGTGAGAACAGGCTGGCACCATCCAGCATCCTTCCTGAGGATCTGAGCTGCCAGGGGTAATGCTCTTGTCTTGGGGGGGATTACTAGCTTTGCTTTTGCCAAACTGGTGTTATCAAATCTGGTCCCGCTGCTCACTGCTTACAAAATCAATACTTAACAAATGTTGATAGAAAGGAGAATTGCCTTTCATCAGAATGCTGGCAATCTGGGGAGATGGCGGACTCAGCATTCTCCCAAAACCACCTCTGAAGATTCTGCTTGAAGAGAAGCAGAGAAGTAATCTCAGTGAATTATTGAGCTGGGGGTCAAAGTGGTTGCCATCCCCACCCGCACCCTCCCAGCCCACCGTGTGCAGGCTTGAATGTGGGCTTGCTGACTCCTCATAATCTTTCTTTAGAAGCTATCTTGTTCATGAAAGGGGAAGCTAGGGAAGAGATATGGTCCTCTGTTAATTACTTAGTCTTCATTTCTACTTCTTTGAGCAATGGAAAGGGGCAGTAAGTTAGGTAAAGTATTGTGTGATCAAATGATTTGAAAGACGGGCCAGGGCTGGAGATGAGTAGAGTGTGGGGGTGCTTAAGGTTTAAGGTTAGTGACAAGAGAAAGGGGTGCCTCCTGCAGAGAGAGCTTTCCTACATAGAGCTTTTGCCTGCCAAAAGCTGCTTACACCCAGGGAGAAAAATACAGGGATGAGGGGAACCGTCAGCTGGCAGAGTTCCAATCAGAATTCCAGAAACTCACACCCTAAGTCCTCCTCACAGACACACACACATGCAATTTGCTCATCTGTCAAAGTGTGCTGAGCCTCCATGTATGGAGTGCTGGGGAAATGATGGTGAAAAAGACACCCAGGCCTACCCTAGAGCAGCTTTCTGCCTGATGGAAAAGAAGGACCTCTGCCCAGGGATTACAAGGGAGACTGATAAGGGAGAGGATAGAGAAGTTCCACACACTGGAAAGCACACAGTAGGCGCATCTAGTCTTGTTACAGGCCAGAAGTGGTTTTGCGGAGCAAGGAATGTTTGAGCTGACCCATGTGAGGGAAAGCTAATATCCAGGCAGGGCAAACCTAGAAGCACAGAGGAAAGCAGGTTTGTAGAACATGTAGGGCAGATGCAGGAAATGTGGCCTCACCTGGGTTGAAGCACTAGGGTATATGAACCAGCCCAGATGCTCAGAAAAGGGGGAGGATGGCCCCAAAGTGAGGGAAATAAGGCATCAGTGGTAACCTTCCTTCCCAGGGTCTCATCATGGTGCTCTCCAAGGAGACAGTGTCTAATCTGTAGGCTCATATACCATTGTCTAGGTCTGTTTTCTCTAAACCTTTCACCCTGAGACACTCATACAGCCTCAGGGAGTCCCCATTCAGCATTCAGGTGACAATCAGGGCCAGAGCAGGGAAACTTGCACCCACGAGTTGAAGTAGATCCAGATGGCGACTAGCAGGTGGAAAGCCAGTCCAGGCCTGAACTAGGAGACCAATTTGAGAATTACTTCAGTCACTTTTACCATTTGCTGGCCCTGAAACTGCTCCCATGCTTACAGAGGGCTGGAGTCAACCTGAATCCAACAAGTAGGGGGACCAGGTCTGAGGGACACCAGGACTAAGAGGTCCCAAAGATGAGTCTGAGAACTACTGGATTCTGTGGGTAGGGCTTCAGCTAGGGATGGACTTATCCTCAGGGCTGAGACGACTGTGGAGAAAGGAATATGGAAGACCACGACCCCCTCAGCTGACCCCTGACTACAGTCTTCCTCTTTGCCCCAGTTCCTGCCTCATCTTGGCTGATCTCTGCATCCACGTGGTTGGCTTTCCTAATTCCCTGCTGTCCCAGTTGACAGACACCTGCATCTCCACCTTGGGCATCTGAGTCCACCTCCACACTTCAGCACTGTGGTTCACAGTGCACACTCAGGAGCCAATCTGCCTTAATTTGAATCCTGGTCCTACCATTTGCCAGTCGTATAACCCTGAGCAAGTCAAAGCACCATTATATGCCTCCATATAAGATGATATTAGAACCTGTACCAGTGGGTGCTGTGGGATTAAAGAGTTAATACAACACATGGCACACAGCTGGGACTCCATAAATAGTGATAGAATGGACTATTAGTTGTGGGAAAGTGTTGCTATATCCCCATACTAAATGCAATGTCTGGCACAGAATATGTACTTAATTTTTGTTGAATGAATTTTGTCCTCATTCTGAGCTGCTCTACCCCTGGTATTGAAAAGAAAACATTCATCTCTTCAACCACACCTTTCATTCTTCCCACTAGACCTGGTCTTTTAATCTCCCCCACCTCCGTCTTATTCTATCCTGTTCCAGCCTGCACCATGGGATCTAGCCTCTCACTAGCCATTCCCACAAGCCTCCTCCTCCACACCCTGTACAGGGCCACTTCTTAGACAGACCCCGACAGCAGCCATCCTCGCCCCCCTGCTCTGCCACTCACAGCCACCTTCTTTCTAGTGTGCCTTCCTCTTTCCACCTTTGTTCTCAGGAGAGGATCTCTCCCCCTCTTTTTACTGAGAAAAGAAACATCACCAAACACAACATTCTTCTAACTTCTAAAATGACCCCATTTTTCCCTTGCTATGCCTTCTTTCATAGGCGACTTTCTCCATTAAGTACCCTTTTCTCTCAATTGCAGCGTATACTCTCCCATCTCTTTGAGGTCCTGCTCCTCAGTATATACCCAAGTTTAATACTCCCCACTCTCCTCAGGGAGAGGGAGTGGAGTATTTGGTTTGATGGGGGAGTGACAGTTCTCTGAGAGATCCTTTTTATACGGTTCTGACTCTTAGAACCATTGTAACGTTTCACATGCCCACCAGTAATACAGAAAGAGTATCAACCAGAGGGTGTTGACAGAACCCCAAATGGGGTACTGACAGTAATGAATGAAACTAACTCTACTAAAAATGGATATATAACCATATGGAAATGATGGGGAAGAAAATAACCATCCTAAGTAATTTGAAAACCAACATTCAGCTATATATTCTAAGGCTAAACCAAAAAGACCTATATTCAGATATCATCCTCTAACAAGTAGATTCATTTCTCACAAGAGTATGAGTAGCAACTCTGAAATCCCTTTACAGGTTTACTCGAAGTAAGCAAATGTAAATATACTGCACATAATGAAAGCAATGTTCCTCACTGTCGGAGCAGAGTTACAAACAAGGAAGGGGAAAAGCCAGAATGAACCATGTGGTATTGAATTGGAACTGAAGGTATTAGCATGAACTTACAGATTTGAATATGCAGATGGCAGGCACAGAATTTCACAACTATTTCAACATTAGGACTTTCCCATCCTTTAAAAAGCAAAACTTTCCTTCACCTCACAAGGATGCTGTCCTCATCATCTTTGTGGCCCTCAAGTCTAGAGCAGCACTCGGGACAGAGAAGGTTCTTAGTGTTTGATGAAGGAGGGAGTGAATGAGTAAATGAATGACTCTCTAACATCTCCCCTCCTTTGTATATATCCCATAACATAGTTAACACTTTAGCTACCCTGTCCCTCAATGGTTTTTGTCACTGAGGGATTTGCTTACGTAAAAGCAAAATGGAGAGAGTTTATGGTCCCAGATCAGAAGGCTATCCAGGGAGATGGTGTGACTAGACCTGTTGTGCTCAGACTGTCCCTGTGTATGCCTGTTGTCTCAGCATCAAGTTTAATAGTGTCCCCTTTCCCTGTGTAAGTGTCCTAGTTGGGATAATGAATTACAGGGCTATCCTACAGAGAGAGGACAAGCTACTTTTACTAAGCCCTGGATAGGAAGTGGTACCCTCCACCCAAGGGCAGCAGAGCCCACCCCTTGGCCTTACCATGTCAGTGCACTCCTCCAAATTGCCAACTGTCAGTAGCTGTGATTCATTTAAGTTTTTCAGAAGCCACAGAAAGCTGCCCTGGTCATGCATACCAGGCTGATCATGGCAGGGAATCAACATGCCCCAGGAGCGGCCCTCAACCAGCGACAGAAGGGGACTGTGTATGATGGCCCAGGATTCTCACCCCTCAGGCAGGACAGAGGCAGGTGTGTGCTCCACACTGTTTCCCAGAATTCCCCATACGGTTATGCTCTGATCGACCACAGTAGTAACTGCTTATTATGACACCTTGGTTGGCTGCCCCTGTCCCTGCCCCTGCCCGACTTTCTCAGCTCCAGTCAGTGTTTCCTGCACTTGCTAGATGAGCTCCTTGCCCTTGAATTCTTGCTTCAGGGTTTGCTTCTGGGGGAACCCAAACTGAGATACTCAGCTCCCTCTTTCCTCCCTGGGGTCTGAGGAGCCTTGTTAGTGCTAAATTCCTTGGCACTGCTTTCCAGGCACCCCATCCTCAGGCAATCCCATCCCCCAGCGACCTGAGCCCTTCCCCAGCCTAGAGGGTTCTTGCTTCCCAGGCCCATTCCTCTCTCCTCAGCTGTCTGCCAGGGCTGAGTCACCAGGGGGCTGGAGTGGATCTGGATCTGCGTGGCCAAGGCCTTCTGTTGACCATGGCCTTAACCTAGACCCTAATGTCTTTTTGAGTTTTCTTTCATATCCGTTTTTAAAGAGAAAAGATGATTAAATTTTGTGTTATATTGATTCCTTTCTTATTGAAGTATAGTTGATTTACAATGTTTTAGGTATACAGCAAAGTGATGCAATTGTATATATATCTATAAACACACATATTCTTTTTCAGATTCTTTTCCATTATAGCTTATTACAAAATACTGAATACAGTTCCTTGTGCTATACAGTATGTCTGCGTTGTTATCTAGGCTATACATAGTAGTTTGTACCTGTTAATCTCAAACTGCCAATTTATCTATCGCCCACTTTCCCCTTTTGTAACCATAAATTGGTTTTCTATAAGTCTATATCCGTTTTGCAAATAAGTTCATGTGTATCATTTTTTTAGATACCACATATAAGTGATGTCATATGGTACTTGTCTGTCTCTTTCTGACTTACTGATGATCTCTAGTTGCAGCCATGCTGCTGTAAATGGCATCAATTCATTCTTTTCTGTGGCTGAGTAATATTCCATTGTGTATATATACCATATCTTCTTTGTCCGTTCATCTATTGACGGACATTTAGGTTGCTTCCATGTCTTGGCTATTGCAAATAGTGCTGCTGTGAACATTGGGAGGACGTATCTTTTCAAATTAGCATTTTTGTCTTTTCTGAATGTAGTCCAGGAGTGGATTGCTAGATCACATGGTAGTTCTAGTTCAGTTTTGTAAGGACCCTCCGTACGATTCTCCATAGTGGCTGTACCTATTTACATTACCACCATTAGTGTAAGAGGGCTCCCTTTTCTTTCTGTTGAGGCTTTCTGATTAGATGCTTCTGTGTCAAATTCCAATATCAGTTCAATAGCTTTCTAATGATCCCTCCTAGATCTGACTACAAGTGTCCACCTCTTCATCCATTTTACAAGGATCAAAGGCCAAAGAAATGGTCAGAGGAAGGGAAGTTACCATTTATAGGGTCCCCAGGTAATATGCAACAGGCTCCATGTGAGTATGGCCTTATAACAATTACAAGAAGTAAACTGGATTTTTTTTTTGAACATTTATAAAATTTAATTTTCTATATGTAAAATTACATTTATGAATTTATACATTGTAGTAATTCTGAAAGTAGTATAAAGAAAAAGGAACCCACATCTTGTAAATATTTTACATGTATTTCAAATAAAATGTTTGTTTATGAATGCTCATAAATAATATGGATAAGAAAGCTGTGGTATGTATACACAATTGAGTATTACTCAGCCGTTAAAAAGAATACATTTGAATCAGTTCTAATGAGGTGGATGAAGCTGGAGCCGATTATACAGAGTGAAGTAAGCCAGAAAGAAAAACACCAATACAGTATACTAACACATATATATGGAATTTAGAAAGATGGTAGTGTTAAACCCGTACACGAGACAGCAAAAGAGACACAGATGTATAGAACAGCCTTTTGGACTCTGTGGGAGANCAGATGAATGGATAAGAAAGCTGTGGTACATATACACAATGGAGTATTACTCAGCCATTAAAAAGAATACATTTGAATCAGTTCTAATGAGGTGGATGACTCTGGAGCCGATTATACAGAGTGAAGTAAACCAGAAAGAAAAACACCAATACAGTATACTAACACATATATATGGAATTTAGAAAGATGGTAGTGTTAAACCCGTACACGAGACAGCAAAAGAGACACAGATGTATAGAACAGCCTTTTGGACTCTGTGGGAGAGGGAGAGGGTGGGATGATTTGGGAGAGTGGCACTGAAACATGTTTGATATCGTAAGTGAAATGAATCGCCGGTCTAGGTTCGATGCAGGATGCAGGATGTTTGGGACTGATCCAGAGAGATGGTGTGGGGTAGGAGGGGGGAGCAGGGGGGTCAGGATTGGGAGCTCATATACACTCGTGGCTGATTCATGTCAATGTAAAGCAAAACGAATACAGTATTGTAAAGCAAAACAAACAAACAAAAAAGAAACGGAAATTAATGAATGTGAGCATGAGAAACCTATAGTGTTGTGTAGGTATAAGACTCTTGTTTAATGGGTGTTAAATTCCTAGAAGGGATAAAAATTGTGTGTCAGAACATTAAATGCAAATTGAACTGGTCTCCCTATATAAAAATAGTAGTTTAGCAATGGTAATCCCTTTAGAAAAAAAAGAAACTAAAAAAATAAAACAGATTTTAAGGATTCAAAGTAAACTGGATTTTTATCTTTTTAGAACTAAAGATTTTTATCTGCAATTTTTTAAAAGGAATGATCATTATAGAAATTTCACAAAATATGAAAAAAAGAAAAACATTACTCATAATTCTCACATCCAGAAACTACCTTCAATATTATAGTGGTTATTTTCCTCTGGTCCCTTTATCTATGTATGCCTAATTGGAACCACAGTAAGGGAAATCCTTTTTCACTCAATATTAAAATAGAAACATATCTCCCTTGTTACTACATACTTTGTGAACACTAGGACAGAAATGCTTGCCTCTTACTTGCACATTTTATATGGTAGAGTGGGAACACATACGCCATTCCTGAGGGATGGGCACTTTGGGAAGAAATCACTCCAGCAAAGTGAAATCAAGAAAAGAAGCTGAGGGAGATTTTGTTTCTTTCTGGCCTCTTTTTTATTTTAGTTTAAAAAAATCAAGAAAGAACAATAAAATATTATTATTTAGATGTTAAAAAAAAAATAATCAGCTCAAGGAGCTGAAAATGGGGCCACTGTTGTTTTCCCAGCAAGGCTTGTCAACGTGATTCCCTCTCTAATCTTTGTGTTACTTTGATCTTTGCGTTTTCATTTGATGAAAATGAAACAACATGAGGCATGATTTATTGACCTAACAGTAAATACAGTTTTGTCATAAACTTCGCAAACATTGCTTTTAATGGCTGTATATTATCCCATCCTGTGGATATACTACAATTTATTTACCCATTTCCCTGTTATTGAATTCATCATTTGCTTTCGAATTATATTTAGATAGTGATGTTGTGATGAACAGCCCTGTGCATAAAGCTATTTCTTGTATTAGAGATTTTCTTTGTTGGGAAAATAAGAGAGCTCTTAGTATATAGGAGAGTGCTCATTTTCTCCTGCCTACACCAGCTTTGATTCGATTCTTTTTAAAAGAGATTGTCTCTTTTAAAGGGCTTGAGATACTCTCAAGCTATGAGGGAAAAAATTATTTTCCCCTTTTCAACAGTTAATAGAATGAAGCTTAGTGATCTCCAGCCTGCCACAGCATACGCAGGGTTAAGAAGTGGTGGAGCTGGCTTTTCAGCCGGGCCTGTCTGACTGCCAAGTCCTCATCTATGCCACATCTGGCCTGGGAGAAACAGCTAGCTGTCATGAGAGCTGGATCCTAGTCCAACCTTTTTCCTTGACCACCTAGTGCTCTTTTAGTCTCAATTTCCTTGTCTGTGAAACACAGGTGCCCCACCTACCCATCCACTTTCTCAGAGCTATTAGGACCAGATAAGATAGTGAATAGGGAGACTCTGGAGAGTCTAGAAAGCTCCATCTGATTATAGACTTCAAAAAGATGTGGGCCCTGCATCCTTTTCCCCCCCAAATATAAATCTAGATCTCATGTTTATTTAGCATTTACATATGGCAGTTACTGGAGGTTAAGTGCTTTACACGAATGATCTCATTGAATCCTCCTAATAGCCCAACAGGTTAGATATTATTGTTTCTCCTGTAGAGAGGAAAGGTTGAGGCTGTGTCCCACAGCCAGTAAATGCTGGCGATGAGATTGAATCCAGGAGAACTGACTCCAGAATTTGAGCTTTTATTGTTTTAAAATATGGTTTTTATTATTATTCTGGTATGATGGGGCCAACAGGCCAGAAGACAATTGCTAATGAACAGATAGTTTGTTACAGTTCTCAAGAGGGAGGGGCACTCCATGCCATGCAGGACCACACAGGGAAGTCCCAGCGTTGGTCAAGATGCAGGAGTGAGGGAAAATCATGGGAAAGAGCCTTTATTGCTATTTTCCTGGGAAAGAATGGGTGAGACAGGGTCAGCTGGCCACATAGGTCTAGGGTGGACTTGTTTGAATAATTTCATGGGGTTCATGGGTGTAGGGACTGTTCCAAGTTGTCTGGCACATGACCCTCGAGGGATTATGGTAGAGGATAGTGGTCAACCTGTGAGAGCTCCATAAAGGAGGCAGTGGGCAGCTCTGGGCTCTGGAGAGGTAGGTTTTCATAGGAAAGGCACTTTCATGGGGGAGTCATTTCCTGTCTCTGGGAAGGGCGGTCTCTCCAGAATCAGCTGGGCCCCACACGCCAGAGCATCAAGAATAGAGAAAACAGGAAAACATAGTTAATACACTTGTGCACTAAACAGGCTGCCTTGTGCAGTGTTCTTGCCATAGTTGGGGTGATTATCATCACCATCAGGAGCCATCATCACAATAACAGTGATGTCCCATCATTTTCCTAACCCGAGGTCCATGAGGACAGGGACCATGTAGCACCCAGCACACAGGAGCTCTCAGGAGGGATTAGTTGAATGAGTAAACGAATGAATTGTCCCATGCCTGCTGAGCCTGGACCTGCATGCACTGCAGGGGACACACAGGTGTAGGTACTAAAAAAATATTATATTTTCATCATCAGGTAAGAAATAGGGCAAGGCAGAGAATACCAGGGAAAGAAACTCTCAGCAGCCTTATTAGCCAGGATCTAGACCTATGTGCCTGTGGAGAGTTCTTCCTAGAGGAATCGAGATGACAGTTTGCAGATTTTGTCCAGTGAAGAGCTCATGCATGCCACAGCAACTCCTGCATGTCCTCGAAAACATATGCTGAATCCTCACCTGACTAGTAATCTGATTTTAATCCTCTCTGCAGAGACTAAATGTCTGCCTTATTCAAGCAGTCACCTGGGAACATGCTCAGGGGGTTCTGGCTTTTCTTCATCCTTACATTTCTGCCCTCATCACCAGGTTCATCCCAAGCTTCTTTAGTCATTTATATTTATCCACACACTTAAGAGCATTTATTCTGAACAATGGTTTGGAGTGGTCTCATTTATCACTTACCGTTGTCTTCAAGGAGGATCTGTACAACAGAGTCCTGCTTAACACATTTCCTCCACTTGTCAGAACTGGGGATTCTGGAGTTGACAGGCGGAGAGCTACCTACAGTTATGGGGTAGCACTCTGAGTCCTAAGAGAATATTCTGCTGCTGTATAGTACAAGCAACATGGATAGATTGGAGGGGTGTTCTCATGCTATAAGTGGAATTAGAAGGAGAATTCCTTGCCCTCCAGGAGCTGACAAAGAATACAAAGCAAAAGAAACAAGCAGACCCTTGGCACTTAATATAGTTAACAGGAAGTGATGAATATATTTTATGGGGATCATTGACAAAGGAAATATGCAAACAGCCAAACAATATGGCATACATGAGATTCTGAGCCCAAGAAGCTTGGCCTCCTATCCCATCTCTTCATGCCAGTGGGATGTCTGACTCTTCTCTCCATCTCCTCTCCCTGTCCAGCCCACTGGACAGGCACTAACTATAGAAGGTATTTCTTCAGAGAAAAACCAAGGACTGTGCAAAATTAGAAGGGCTAGGAAGTGGAAAGCAAGATTAGGCTTCAACTCAGGGAAGAAGAGAAAGACTCACCTCTTATCCAGAGGCTGTCATGTCCACTTCCTTTCCCAGCCCCATTCCAAAAACATCTCTCCACATTTATTCAGGGATGCCTGTTGCCATGACTACTGGGAGACAGATGCTTTTTTAATATGTGAAGAGCTCTTCCAATTTGGAATCCGACCTGGAACAGGTGGCTATTTTTAGCCACATGCTAATACATGCTTTAGAAAAGTCAGCTCTTTGCCTTGTACTTAAGCATCACCTTTCTCCACACTCATCAGAAAGCCAACACCTGCCCTGGGCAGCTTGTGTCACTTCTGTCTTTGAGAGGGAGGGCCTGCCCTCACCAGAGCTGCTCTCAGAGTGTTGACTCCCCACTTGATACTCAGAACGGTGGCCACCACCTTGCTCAGGCACATTTGTCTCATCCTCCATTGTGGGTCTGTATTTCCTCTGCTATTATTTATAAAATGATAGTTTGAACTCCATGTCTGTCCCATGTATGTGTGAAGACAGCCTGGTCTCATGATAAGAGTTGAAGACTTCCCCCACCCAGCTGCAAGTTAGTTTGAGATTGAAGTCCTTCAATGATGTGGCCTCAGTTATGTTCCTAAACTTCTCAAATCTCTCAACTCCAAGCTTGAAATCCCTAGGGCATTTTTCAGTTGTGCGGTGTTCTTCTACTGGAAATTCTCACATGGCTTTTAATCCCCATATGAAACTTGATATGCTCAAGAATTCCTCCCTGTGCCATCTCTCCTTCCCTCCTAGTTAAAAGAATACAAGCATTTCCTCATTCCTGTAGGTTCTCACATTTCACAAGCAAATGTATAAGAGCTTGAAGCATTGCACACACCTTCTGGTGCTGTGTTATTAGGGCATTTCTTAGCTTCTTTATGACCACTGGAAGGTTCATGAAACCAGAGAGGGAAGTTTTTCTCCATGTTTACATCTCTAGTGGCTGATTCAATGTTTTGCCCATAGCAGAGACTCAGGACGTATTTGTGGAATGAAATTGTCATAGAAAAGTCTTTAGACCATGTTTCTAGTATTACTTCTGCCACTGATCTTGAACATAAAGCTTTCTAGGTCTCAGTTTCCATGCAACAAAATAATGATAATGTATATTTCACTTCTCTCAAAACTTCATCTTCAGAACAAAACTAGCTTTGTCTTATAAATGGTATCTTCCCAGATAAAAACATATATCCCCCAGAAATAATAAAACAGAAGAGTGAGGAAATACTGTCATAATACTGGAACTCGTTAAACACTAGAGCTATAGAAAGCGCCAGAGCAGGTCGAGTAGACTACCCAAAAAGAAGAATAAGGAAAAGTAGGGGTGAGGTGGAGGACAAAGAGAAGGATGAGAGGGAAGGAGGAACAGGAAGGGGTAGATAGGAGAACATGGTGTGGTCACAAGCCAGACACATTCCTCTGGGGGCAGAGGGTGGCAGAGCAGGAACAGCTACTGGCAGGAAAGACTGTGTGTGGTCTTGAGAGGCAGCACTCAGATCCACTTTCTTGTTTGCTGGTCAGGACTTTGGAGATGGAGGTTTCCCAGTCGATAAGAAAGGAAACCAGAAGGAGAAGGGCCCCTAGCCAAAGGAGAGAATCAGGCAGAGAGAAAGCCCAGAAATCTAAATGTTAGTGATAACCACAGATCATTTTGATTCAGAAATACTCTAGCCATCCTTTGAGGAGCACTGAGCCAGATAAGACAAAGTAAATTTAAGAAGCATGTTGGTTACCTATTGATGGAACCAAGAACCCAGACGTTGGAACTGGCAGTAGAAATTAAAACATTGCATAAAGCCGAGAAGCAAAGAAGAGACAAACAAAGCAAATTTAAGAGGAAAAAAAAAAAAAGACCTGAAGGAGAAAAAGACCTTAAATGCAAGTTTTGGTAAAGCAAGACTGAAAGCAGATACACGGGGAACAAATGGCATAAATATGAGGAAGGATAAAGAGAAACTTTCCTGCAGGTTGATTTTCATTTTTTAAGGATGAAGATGAATAGAGAAATTTATNGAAGAATAAGGAAAAGTAGGGGTGAGGTGGAGGACAAAGAGAAGGATGAGAGGGAAGGAGGAACAGGAAGGGGTAGATAGGAGAACATGGTGTGGTCACAAGCCAGACACATTCCTCTGGGGGCAGAGGGTGGCAGAGCAGGAACAGCTACTGGCAGGAAAGACTGTGTGTGGTCTTGAGAGGCAGCACTCAGATCCACTTTCTTGTTTGCTGGTCAGGACTTTGGAGATGGAGGTTTCCCAGTCGATAAGAAAGGAAACCAGAAGGAGAAGGGCCCCTAGCCAAAGGAGAGAATCAGGCAGAGAGAAAGCCCAGAAATCTAAATGTTAGTGATAACCACAGATCATTTTGATTCAGAAATACTCTAGCCATCCTTTGAGGAGCACTGAGCCAGATAAGACAAAGTAAATTTAAGAAGCATGTTGGTTACCTATTGATGGAACCAAGAACCCAGACGTTGGAACTGGCAGTAGAAATTAAAACATTGCATAAAGCCGAGAAGCAAAGAAGAGACAAACAAAGCAAATTTAAGAGGAAAAAAAAAAAAAAAAGACCTGAAGGAGAAAAAGACCTTAAATGCAAGTTTTGGTAAAGCAAGACTGAAAGCAGATACACGGGGAACAAATGGCATAAATATGAGGAAGGATAAAGAGAAACTTTCCTGCAGGTTGATTTTCATTTTTTAAGGATGAAGATGAATAGAGAAATTTATTATTTATCAAGTATGCTCCTGGATTCAAGGATGGCAATCACACAGGGAAAGGTTTTCGTGGAACCCTGGACTAGTAGACACTGCTGAGACCTACAAGGAGAGAAATAGAGGAAATGTGAGACAGAATAGTCAATGAGATTCAGATGAATAAGTGATGCCATAAGGGTAAATAATGAACAAATTGGATGGGCTAGAGCCCAAGAGGTCAGCAGGAGCTGAGGGCAGTGATCTCAGGACCATGGATAGCTCTGTGCCTGCGCTGTGTCTGGAATAAGAGTGGCCTTTTAAACCATTGCTACCTTGATTGGCTTCACTGCCTGGGTCTCATTTTGGATGTTGAAAAGATCTGCTCACCCAGTTAAGGTTAAGACTTCAGATCTAGGGGATAGTTGCTATCTAGCTGGTGGCCATTGACACTCCATTCAGAGATATTATAGGATGTAGAAAGAAACAGTACCTTGGAACCAAAGACTAGGTTTTACTTCCAGCATTACTACTTGCTAGATGTGTGACTTTAGTGAAATCAAAGTTGATAAAGCTCAGTTTTCTCTTCTGCAAAATAGGGTTCATAATATTTTCCCTACTTCCTATAAAGACCTATCATGTCCAACTGCTCAATCACGTCCAACTTTTTTCAGCCCCATAGATGGTAACCTCCCAAACTCTTCTGCCCATGGAATTTTCCAGGCAAGAATACTGGAGTGGAGTGCCATTTCCTACTCCAGGGAATCTTCCTGACTCAGGGATTGAACCTGCGTCTCTTGCATTGGTGGGTGGATTCTTTACCTCTAGTGCCACCTGGGAAGCCATAAGGACCTACAGGAAAAAGCAACTAAGATTATGATGCAAAACACTCTTAAACTGTAAAACTCTAGTTAAATATGTATAGTTGTTGTGACTAGCTTCCTACAAAATGAATACAGAGGTTCCCTAGGAACTCTACAGGGTCAGGAGACAGGGGTGTTAAGCTTAAAGGTGTATCAGAGCCCAGCATCTCCAAAGGTAGAGATAAAGCTGTGAGAGAAATGTGGATTTTCAAAAGCTATGGGAGCTGGTCAGAAAAATGAATGAATGTGAAAGGAAGTAAAAGGGTGAAAGGGAAAGTAAAAGGACAGACTTGCAAATATTCATGACTTTCTCAAAATGAGCAAAGTTGATTATTTTATATCAGTTTACAAGTAAGACCTGAAACAAGCTAAAATATCAAACAGGTAAAATAGATTTATTAGAAATTCAAATCCATTTCAACAATATCTCTTTCTGCAATATGTAAACACAAAAACACTTCTATAGCAAAACTGAATCTTATTTTAAGGCCTTCATTTTAACCTTATTACAAAAGTAATATGTGTCATTATAGAAAAAAAAAACAGAAGAAATAAACAAATCCAAATGATTATACAAAAATACTGTCAATCTTACCAACCCAAAGACACTCTTGCATTCTTCAAACTCTTCTGTACATTTTGAAGGAACTAAATTCACTCACTTTAAAAAAAAAAATATGGGCTCATCTTCAGGCTGTTTCACAGTATGTCTTATTAAGTAACCATGTCAAGAATATATTGTCATAGAGGTAACGATAAGTAATTTGACTAACAATTTAAATGGCTACATATAATAATATTTATTGTGTAAATATTCATATTTATTATTTTTGGATAGTCTTTTCCCAACATTTCTTTATTATATACTGTGATATAAGGAGTTCATGTTGAAACCTGTGGGTTCCAGTGACAAGTTAAGTTCTGCTCCCAGATTCCTTGAATGTTGACTGTGTATCTTTGGGAAAGTTAATCTCTTTAAGGCTCAGTTTCTTCATTTGTGGAATGAGTTTAACAATAGTATCTACACTAAAACCTCTTGTTAGAAATAAGGGAAATGATATATTTTGAACTCTTTGTACAATTCCTGGCACATATTAAGTACCTACTAATACGATGACAATTTTGTTCAAGTTCTTTCAGAAGATCTCTGTGTTCATCCTCAAATAAACTTCCAGAAATAGAATTTTTATCAAAGGAACGACATATCTATTTCAGAACAATGCCATGTTTTAAATAGAGAATAATTCAATTGTCATGAAGAAAAGGGACAAACAGATATTAAAAAATAATATATGGATGTAAAGACTTTAGACTCATTGCTATTAAACTAAGAGTGAACATATTCTAAAAGCAGTGATTCTGTGTCTTAGAAAATGTCTTACAGAAATAATTGCATGAATACATATGTACAAGTACGTTCATTGCAGTATTATTTATGATAGCAAAAAAACTGAAAGCAACCTGATTATCTCATTTTTAGGAGATTGATTAGATTATATTATGGTATGTCCATACAGTTGAATATTATGCAACCATTAAAAAGGACATGGTAAAATTGCATATCTAACTTTGTATTGAGTTCCTAATATAATCTTATGGGGGAATGTGGAGTGAGAATGGAGAAGCATAGCCTGGTCATAATCTGTGTGATAATTTTTAGAGATGCAGAATTTAAGGCTCATTAGTTACATGCACTACCAATGGAACAAAGATAGATAATAATAATAAAAGTATTTGAACACTTTAAGTGGTACAGTAGGTTCATTATCCTAGTGATCTGGCATAAGCTTACTAGAAGTGAAAAATAGCCCATAAAAAGGACAGGATAATCATGAAATAAAAGTTATTACAAAACAAAAGCCATCTCTTTTCTAATCAATAGAAGTCTGGGTCTTAAAGCAGAAAGCTTTAGAGCTTTCTTGAGAGCTTTCTTTAGAGCTACTTGAGAAGTTAGCTTATCCATCACTTTGCCTTTCAGTATGTTCATTCTTTTATTAAAATGGAAAAGCAGAGATGCACAGAGCCAAGTGATTGACCCAAAGTCACACGGCTCAAGGAAGTGGGGTGATGACCAAAATTCTCTCTCCTGATCAAAATGGTCTTCTCAAAATCTTGGAAACTTGGCAAGATCAAATAGAGCATATGCAAATTCCTACTGGAACAGGAAGAAAGTAGAACTATAAAAGGGATCATTAAGGGGAGAGGAGACTTGCTCCCTTTTCAAGATGCCATGAAGAAGTAGGACATGTTAAAAATAAATTTTAAAAATGCTCAAAGGGAGGCACCAGGCCAAGGACTTTAAATAACAGAATAGCTCTTCCCTTACTCAGGAATGATCAATGCAGAGCAAGTTTCCCCTGTAAAGGTGAAGAAAGAGAAACAGAAATAGCAAAAATCAAAGGATAAATGAGGAAAGTTTCCATAAACATGGCCATGGAGATGAGTGACTATAGAGAAGGTTAGACAAGAGAAAGGACAAAGAGAAAGATGGAAAGTGACACACCAGAAGGAAAGGTCCAGAATGTAGCCTGGCTTCCAAGAGCCTCTCAAGGACTAGCCCTGAGAGTGATCACAACAGACATCAGTGCTCAGGAAATCAGTGACCATCAGGCTGGTGAGAGGGACCATGCCCCAGAGTTCTGTAACCTCACTGCTAGGGACCACACAATTTCCCACAAATGTAGTGAAGTATGGAAAAATGGTAAAATGACCAACAGGTGCAGCCAAGTGGTGTTAATGTACAGCTGGTGGGAGGGAAATCAATGGTTTAAGGAAGGAACACTGGTGAAAACCTGAGACGAGCACAGAACCTCAGCAGCCTTCCTATCCTTAGAGTTTCCAAGTCTCTGCTCTAGCTTAGCTGGCTTCTCCCCACTTCTCTGCCTGAGAGGGCCATCAGCAGCACTGTGCCTATCTTCAGTACATGGACTTTTCTCATTGTGCAAAGAGAAACAATGGACACCTTTCAAGTTAAAACCTATAAAGAAGAATATTTTGGATAAAGAAACCCAAACCTCACTCCCCCAATACTCACAAATGCAGTAATCACCAACATAGGTAACTAAGAATTAGTTTAACGAGGATGCATGATCTTAGTATCCACAGCTCTCCATCATGCCATACCTTCCAGAAGTACAATCAGGATTGGTCAGCCTGAATGTTATTTTGTGAATCTATTGTTCTACACTGTGTCTTGAGCCTAGCCTCAAAGGGATCCCACAGGCCATCCTCCAAGGAGCCTAGTCCTCAAATTAACTCTTGCATGAGAGACAAAATTCTCATCCTCATCTAAAGCTCACAGCCCCTGTGTGAACCAAATGCTCTCTGCTTCAGGTCCAAAATTACTTAAGTTTTTCATTGCGCAAATAGACAACTCCTGCCACATACCCAGGTGCTTTTAAGGGACCCTGTTTTCAGGGAATAGTTACTAAATTTTTTAAAAGTTTAGCACCCCTGCTCCTATTATAAGCTAGTATTACAATGAATTTTTTAAAGAAAGGAGGAAAAAATGAAAATCAGCTATGGCCTAAACAAATAGGAAGTTCACATTTCATGTACTGGAGACAGGGTAGGGGAAGCAGTTGCTCAATCCGTCCACTGGGGACACTTGGGCACCTTCTTCCCTTACCTTCATCTTGGCTTCCTGGCTTTCATCTTCTTGCTTGTTGCCTACAGCCATGAGATTGTAGCCTTGCATCCGTGTTTAAGGCAAGAAGAGGGGGGAAAAAAGGATGAATGGCTTTCTGCTTACAAGCCTTTGTGCTTTCATTCAGGAAGCTAAAGACTTTTCCAGTGGACTCACCTACATTTCATTGACCAGACTGCATTATACATCACCCTCAGTAGTAGGGTAACTGGGAAATGGAGAACTGTCTTTACACTGGGAAAACAAGGGAAGGTAATTTAAAATGAATACTCATAAGCTACTGAATGATATCTGTCATAATTACTTCTTTGGCTCTTCAGAACCCAAAGGTTCCTATTCTTTTACATATTCTCACACACACACCCCCACCCTGCAACCCACCCATCACTAAGGAAGAAAACCCAAAGTTTTGTCCAGTTCAAAGTCTAGGATTTCTGTTTATTGTGCAGAGTTCCCTATTGGCCTGTGTGTGCCTCTCAGGACTGCTGCTGCTGTTGCTGCTGCTAAGTCGCTTCAGTCGTGTCCGACCCCATGTGACCCCATAGACGGCAGCCCACCAGGCTCCCCCATCCCTGGGACTCTCCAGGCAAGAACACTGGAGTGGGTTGCCATTTCCTTCTCCAATGCATGAAAGTGAAAAGTGAAAGTGAAGTCACTCAGGCGTGTCCAACTCTTCGAGACCCCATGGACTGTGCCTACCAGGCTCCTCTGCCCATGGGACTCCCCAGGCAAGAGTACTGGAGTGAGGTGCCATTGCCTTCTCCAGCCTCTCAGGACTACAGTCTGTTAAATTGAAAAGACAGTTCATCTGCCTGCCTATACCTGATGTTCAGAGGTAGGAAAGAAAACAATAACCACAATAAAACCCCCAGCACAACTCACAGAAAGGGAAAGTACCAAATGCACATTGCACCATAGAATATATCAAATCCTACTGATCAGAAACAGAGAAAACTTTCTGGCCTGGCAGTGAAGTAAAACCAATCTGGCAGGTCCTAGATCTGCTTTCTGGCAGGAAATTCCTTCTCCATTATTCACAATTGTAATAGCCCCACAAAAACTCTGTGGCAAAGACTATTCCCATTCTAACAATAAGAAAACTGAGACACAGAATAATTTGACCATGGTCATATAGAGCCAGAATCCAAGCTCAGACAATCAGATTGCAGGGTCCCTGGCTCTTTACCATCAAAGTTTTTGTAATATAACAGGAGTTCTCCCCTAAGGGTCCAGGAAGAGTTCTGGAGACTGGTTCTACAACAGTGTGAAATATACTTAGCACTACTGAACGGGACACTTAAAAATGGTCAAGTGATACATTTTATATTTGTGTTTTATTGCTATTTTTGAAAGCTACATAGAAAGTGACAGGAAATTTTTAAAAATAGGACCAAATGGTATTATGCTAGGACTGTCTTATCAGTAATAATTGTGCTGGCTGGTCACATTTTAGTTACCAAACATTTTCACACTCTTTCTATTTGATCCTTACAACCATGTTGATTGATGGATATAGAAAACTTTTAGTATCCTCATTTTATGCACACGCCAAATGAGACCAGAATCAATGTCTATCCAAGGAGGCAAAAGCTGGAATTAAACATAGGTCTTGTGATTCCACAGGCAAGTGTTCCTCTCATGATACTATGCTCCTGGTTAGTGAGGAAAGAGGGGAAAGTGCAATGGTGGGCTTAGGAACTGACATTCATAGGCACCCATGCTGTGCCAGGCACAAGGCGCTATGGTACCCAAGCATCATTATCTCTTTAAGCCTCAACCATGTGAGCTCAGGCCTCCTAGTATCCTGATTCACAGTTATGGGATGGAGACTCAGAGAAGTTAAATATCTTTCTCACGGTCACCTGGCTAGTAACGGAAGCACTATATTCAAGATAATATGATGCTTACGGGCAGAAGGTGGCCACAGGGAGAGGATGTAGGCAGGAGGTGAGTCAGCAGCACCTATTTTTGTGCCTCTAATTGCCCTCTGGTCAAGAAAGAATTTGAAGACAGTTGGTTAAACAAGTGTGGGAAGAGGAGGTAAAGGGGTAAGCCACAGGTGCAAAGAACAAGCCTTTTCCAAAGGTAAGTGGAAAAAGGAACAAAAGGCTTACAATCTTGGAGATGTAGACAGGAAAGCAAAATTGCAAAAACCGGTAATTACAGTGTCAAGAGAACTGGCCAGAGGAGAAAAGACTGCTTTAGAAAAAAACAGAGAAAAAGGTGAAAGGAATTTTTTTTTTTTTGCATGTGCTGCATTTATTAGAAAGTGAGAGACAATGTTTGTGGAAAATATGTGGGTTGGGTGGGGAGAATTATAAATACATCTGACATTAGCTAATTTTCAAACAATTTTAAACGCTGAGGGATCCAATAAGACAATGCATGGGAAATGCTTAAATTATAAAGTGTTATACAAAAGTAGAGTGGTACTTATTTTTATATGAGTGTATTTACAATACAACTGGAAAGTCGAAGAAAAGCCAGGCCAAGGGTCTGCGCTGATGCTCTGCCAGGCTCTGCTGGGCTCCCACTGTGCTTGTCTTGCCCAGGAGGTTCCTCTTTATCTGGCTGAATTACCGCTCTGCCTCACCTCTGGTGCTGAGTGCTGATGTGGCCCAGCTGTTCAACAGCTGGCCCTCATTTACCCCAGGTGGTGGTATCTGAGGAATTAGTTGAGCTATGTCTCCACTATGTTGTTTGGGTTTTGCAAAATCCCATTGTGATCCTGGAAAACCAGAGTCATCTCACAGGACTCCCCCATATTGGCTGGAAGAAACAAGCATTGTGTGTTGGAGAAGTGGGTTCTAGGAATGAAGGGGGTGCAGGGAGAAGTCCTGGGAAGGAGGAGGCAGTGTACATTTGTAGGGAAGGCACATTCTCCTTCCCTGAGGGTTTGCAAAGGATGCCCTTGGCGTTGGGGCCACAGCTCTCTCACTGACCTTATTGGTTTCCGGTGGGACTGATCGTATTCCTCTTTTCCCTTTTCTCATCTAACTGCGTCTCTCTTCTATCTTCCTGCCTCACTTTTCTTCTTGCTTTTCATTATCACGCTTTCTTACTCTTTGCTCCTCTCCTTATCTTCTCTTGCTCTTTTCTTCTGGCCTATGAACATTTCCAGAGTAGATTACGTGGGGCTGAGAGGGAGGCTAGACGGGAGTTTTCTCAAAAGATGAACTATTCCTAAACCTTATGCTACACGCAGACAGCCTCTCCTACCGCCTGGAGAGCCAGGCCGTGAGCAGAGTCCAGGGTAACAGAAGGGGTTTTGCAGGAGCCATCCCTTCCTTCAAATAAAGCCCATCAGTCTCCCTCCAAGAGAGCCTTCTAAGTGCCCCACACTGGGAGAGACTGTCCCGCAGCGAGGGTGTGTGTTTTCTGCCCCATCTTACCTAACATGCTAAGAACTGCTTGCTCCTGGGTATGGGATCTGTTCTGCTGGTGAAGAGGCTGATCGTTCTGGAGATGGGAGGTTTAAAGGAGTGATTCTCAATATTTTGTTTCCAAGAGCCTCTGCCCAAACATTTGCTTTTAAAAGATTTGGTCTCCAGGCAATTAAATGACGTTTTTAAATGATCCATTAAGATGACTTTGTGTCTCCATGTTCTAATTAATCATAGATGAATGTGTTTGCCAGGCAGGCTTCTGAGGAGTGCAGCACTCAGTGTCCCCACAAGAGCAGGTACGATGCAGCCCTGTGAGGCCCCAGTTGACATTTCAATTGACCTTTGAGGTCTGATGACTGATAATGTGCTTTTTCCTCTTGGCTTCCGGAAACATTTGAACACCGTTGGAGACCCAAAACACCCAGTCTACCCTCCTGGGGAACAGTGCTTTGAGGTGCAGAAGATGCTGGTTAAGGTGACAAATAAGGGGTGGGCACACTCAGGACCAATAAACCTGGCATTTGAACACTTAGGAAAGAATAGATGCCCCAGGAATAGGGAGGGAGGAGTCCTGCCTGCAAGAGAAGAAAGGAGCTCTGGATGGGGGTGGATCCAGCTCTGATGGAGTCTGAAGTTCATGTCACCTGGGAGATCCTCTCAGAAGTAAAGGCTATACAATCACAAACGCAACAGTAGCTACTAGACCTTAAAGGGTCCTGCAGGTTTAGGTTTGCCAGCTTCCCAGAAAAATCTGCTCTGGCCAGTGGACAGCTTCCTCATGGGGTTCAGCTGCTCAGGTGACCCTGCGGGCAAATGTTATGTAATTCCTCTGAGGGGGTCCCTGAGTAGTAGAGAAGTTCAGAAACTTTTCTAAAACAGCTCTCATGCTATCTTTTGGCCTCAGAGGCTGTCGTGAGGCAGGAGGAGTTGCTGTGGACGAAATGCCCTTGGATCCATGTTGTAGTTGTTCAGTAGTGTCCAACTCTGCAACCCCATGGGCTGCAGAGTTTGGAAGTGTGATTTTGGAGCCCAGGAAAATCAAAGTCTGTCACTACTTCCATTGTTGCTGCACCATTTGCCATGAAGTGATGGGACCAGATGCCATGATCTTAGTTTTTTAAATGTTGAGTTTTAAGCCAGATTTTTCACTCTCTTCTTTCACCTTCATCAAGAGGCTCCTTAGTTCCTCTTCACCTTCTGCCTTTAGCTGGTATGGTCTGCATATCTGGGGTTATTGGTATTTCTCCGGCAATCTTGATTCCAGCTTGTGCTTTTTCTAGCACAGCGTTTCTCATGATGTGCTCTGCATATAAGTTAAATAAGCAGGATGACAATATACAGCTTATCATTGTTGTTCAATCACTCAGTCATGTCCAACTTTTTGTGACCCTGTGGACTGCAACACACCAGGCTTCCCTATCCTTCACTATCTCTCAGAGTTTGCTCAAACTCATGTCCACTGAGTCAGTGATGCCATCCAACTATCTCATCCTCTGTTGCCCCCTTCTCCTCCTGTCCTCAGTCAGGGTCAACCAGGATCAGGGTCTTTTCCAGTGAGTTGGCTCTTTCCATCAGGTGGCCAAAGTATTGGAACTTGAGCTTCTGCATCAGTCCTTCCAATGAATATTCAGGACTGATTTCCTTTAGGATTGACTGGTTTGGTCTCCTTGCTATTCAAGGGACCCTCAGGAGTCTTCTCCAGGTCTTCTCCAGCACCACAATTTGAAAGCATCAATCCTTCAGCTCTTAGCCTTCTTTATAGCACAACTCTCATATCAGTACATGACTACTGGAAAAACCACAGCCTTCACTGTACAGGACTTTGTCAGCAAAGTAACGTCTCTGCTCTCTAATATGCTGTCTACAGTTGTCATAGCTTTTCTTCAAAGGAGCAAGAGTCTTAATTTCATGGCTGCAGTCACTGTCTGTAGTGCTTTTGGAGCCCAAGAAAATAAAGTCTACAAAAAGTAGACTTTCCATTTTTTTCACCATCTATTTGCCATGAAGTGATGGGACCAGATGCCATGATCTTAGTTGTTTGAATGCTGAGTTTCAAGCCAGCTTTTTCACTCTCCTCTTTCACCTTCATCAAGAGGCTCTTCAGCTCCTCTTCGCTTTCTCCCTTTAGAGTGGTGTCATTTGCATATCTGAGGTTATTGATAGTCCTCCCGTCAATCTTGATTCCAGTTTGTGCTTCATCCAGTCCAGCATTTCACATGATGTGCTCTGCATATAAGTTAAATAAAGGACAGTGACAGTATCAGCCTTGATGTACTCCTTTCCCAATTTGGAACCAGTCTGTTGTTCCATGTCTAGCTCTAACTGTTGCTTCTTGACCTGAATATAGGTTTCTCAGGAGGCAGGTAAAGTAGAATGGTATTCCCATCTCTTGAGGAATTTTCCAGTTTGTAGTGATCCACACAATCAAAGGCTTTAGCGTAGTAAATGAAGCAGAAGTAGTTGTTTTTCTAGAATTCTCTTGCTTTTTCTGTGATCCAACAGATGTTGGTAATTTGGTCTCTGATTCCTCTGCCTTTTCTAAATCCAGCTTGCACATCTGGAAATTCTCCGTTCATGTATTGCTAAGGCCTAGCTTGAAGAATTTTGAGCATTACCTTGCTAGCATGTGAAATGAGCCCCGTCGTATGGTAGTTTGAACATTCTTTGGCAATGCCCTTCTTTGGGATTCATATAGACTTGCATTAAAATCTCCAACTCTGCCACTTACTAGCCATAAATGACTTCATTTTATTTCTTTATTTTTTTTAGCTGAGTGGCTTTAAGTTCACTTGGAAAAGGGGATAATATCTTCTGCTAGAGGGAAAATCTTCTTGTAAAGATAACATACTAGAATCTGTGTCAGGGACTGGGCTCATTAAAGAGTATGTATTCCCTCTTCCCCTAATCCTGAGTCTGTGTCTATGCCTGAAAATATACTTGGACTGGATTTTATTAATATGTGGGGCAGTTTAGTATGTCAAGTTGGACTTTTTGTAGACTCTAAAAAAAAAAAATGTGTACCATTGCCCCAGTAGTTACTCTCCTAAAGCACTGTTTGTATTGAAAGATTACTTATGACAAGTCTGTGAATATGATAAAACAAAAACCTATTGAATCACAGACTTTAGATGAATGAGTTGTATCATATGTGACAAACATCACAACAATATAGTTGTAAAGAAAAAAAAAGATTATTTGTGGAGGTTAGTTTTCTGCTACCAGATTATTTGGTTTCAAAGAACCAATGAGAGCGAAACACCAGTCATCATGATTTTCTTATTTTCATTTTCTCAGTCTTAATCCTCCTTGGGATATCTGTGTCATTTGGGGGATAATTATGATTGCTCAAACAACAATGCAAGGGGGAAAAGCCAATTTTTTTTTCTTACAAATTAAAATTTTTTGAAAACCTAATTGTTCTATTAATATTTCTATGAGAGTTTTCTTGAAAGAGGAAAGGCTCATAGCATCAAAGAGGGTATCCTTGAAGGAAACAGGATGGAGAGTTTGTGCTCATCATTGACTAGGAAGAACATGACCACCCCACTTTAGCCCCTGCTCCCAGGGAAACCAGAGAAGTTCCCCAAGGTGGGGAGCTGCGTGGGAGGTGATGAGCAGAAGATCAGTGGCTAGAGTGGAGAAGATGGTCCTGGCAGATTCGAGGAAACAGGTGGAATCAGCAGTGACCCAGTCAGTCTTTTCCATTGACGGGGATGGAACACTTCCAAAAACCATGCCTGTAGGCCACCATCAGCACTGAGATGTACACATCTATTGAGCGTGCTGATGACCAGCATGGATGCAAGTCACTGCCCTATAGCTGCCTGCTTGTCACCTGTGGACGTGATAAGTGCACTTGTCCATACCCCAGGATTTTGCTGAGCCCCATCCCAACTGCTCCAATTGTCTGACGGTACCACTTCCTTTTCTATGGCTCCAGGCCCAGAGAGGGGATCCTATAGCATGGACCCAGCACACTCTGCAGGCGGAGCCCTGCCTTCACTGTGTTTCAGCATCAGCTAAAGCTCCAAAGCCATGCATGGTCCCCTGCTGAGTGCTCCTTCTAAGTACTCTGTGTGGGAGTCCTTGGTTATGGTTGAGTTCTTTTTATCTGTTTTTAAAGCTTAAATCCTTCTCTGTCCAATTCTTGCATCAGCCACTGCTCTGCTTCCTGGCACCAAATGTGAAGCATGAAGAACCCATTCAGCTCACTTTCTGAATCATTTGAGGCTTTCCAGACTCTCTAGCCTGGGGGTAGCCAAGAGTAGGAGGAGGTAGAGGAATGGACCCATATATGATTGTCACTTCTGAGTTTACTTCATCAGGAACGTTTCCAGCTTGAATGAAAGCGTTGAAATGGAGGACAGGAAAGGATAAGATTCTTGCTTTCTAAAAAGAGGAAGGCAGCATGCCCAGAGGGGGAAGGGAGAAGAAATCACTGTTTCTCCTAGAAGCCCCTACTCTGAGCAGTGCCCTTCCCCCAGAAAGCCTTCCAGAGAGAGTGTTGAGATTGAGATCAGGAAGATAAACAACTCAGCAGGGTTCCAGGCTGAGCTGAGTTCCATGTTGGCACTGAGGTCCAAGTCAGACCCTAGCTTACCAAACTGAGCCAAGTCTTGAATTTTAAAATTATGGTGAGGCTTTGTTGTGATTATTTCCAGAGAAAGAGAAAGATGAAAGGAGGCAGTCTTGCTTAAAATGTTCTTTATTTACCCCAGAAAATGTCCCCTGATGTTGGAAAGGGATTGAGCTAAAAGTAAAATCTTGAAGGTACAACACCTTGGCTGAGAAAGGGTAGGGGTGGAATACCTTAATGACAATTCATGTGCAGAGGATTTAGGGGTGTTACCTGAGTGTCCAGAAGAAGTGTTGAAGCCTCAGAAGGGCATGTGTAATTCAGACCTGGATTTTTGTTAAAGGACTTGGAATAAGGAAATGGTTTCCTTTGTGCCCCTCACTAGTTGGAAGATGTCTGAAATGCTGGGTTGAGTTTTGCTAAAGGAGACCTTCCAGCTGCAGATACTTTTAACCCATTGTCACTGCCAGCTGTCCCCATTGTCCCTTCCTGGGCAGTAGCCCCAGACCCAGAGCTAATCCGGAGTGTAGACATCTACCAGCTATGCTTCCCCAGAATTCTGGGAAATCACCCCTCCATTATTCTCTGCCTTGCATAGTTGACATCCACCTCTTTCTAGAAATATGCACATGACCCAGTTCTGGGATTTTGTGTTAGAGTTCTTAGGAAATATAAGTTCATTTTCAGCTGAATTTGAAGCTGAGAGGAGGTGAATGAAAGCTGCTAGCAGCTACCATTTGGGAACATCTGCCTGAGAGGAACATCAACTTAGAGCTGAGAGGTGAAGTCACCTGGGTCCAACAGTCCCTGAAGCAGAAGCTGCCCTCAGTTCCAGTACTTTGCAGTTTTAGGAATCTTTGTGCTTAAGACAAGATTAGTTGGGTGTCTGCACTTCCAAGCAAAGAAATCCTTATAATGCAGACAAGGGGTAGGTCAGCAGCTTTAGCCCTATCTTCTGTTGAAGCTCAGAGTTAAATAAAAATTCTTGACTCAGATGCTCCTCCAGCTTCCCCCTCCCCAAGCCTCCCACATATCCAGGCTTAGGGACTAGAGTTACCTTCAGTTGCAGGTGACTACGTCCTCCTTCCACATTATCCCAGTGGGTACCACTGGACTCTTTCTTTGATTTTGACCCTGTGGCCTAGACTTCCAGATTGTTCTGGATTCTCTGGTCTGGGACTCTGTCTATTTGGACTTTCCAGAGTTGGCCTTTAGTTGGCCAGGGTCTGAATTTAGTGTGAACCTTGAGAAATATTTGGTCAACCCTAAACTGCTTCCATATATCCAGGTCCATTGTTTATCTTGGGAAGAAGGATCTTGGGCCATGGAGACTTAAATATACCTCAACAATACTTCTTAACTCCAGTGTGAATCAGACACATACCCAAAGAGAAACCCCAAAGGAGACTCACGAGTATGACAAGAAAACGGGAAACCAGGTCCTTAAAGCCAGATCCAAAGACCTTGTGGCATTTGGCCTGTGAAAGAGGCTAAAAAAGAGACATGATATCTTTCTGCAGATGTTTACAGGACTGTCATATAAGACTATAGCCAATGAATGAATGTCCCAAGGAAGTGAATCCAAAGGAATTACTTTGGATTATTTTTATGCACTTGAGAATTGCCCTTGGCTTCAGCAAGAACATCTTTAACTTTCTTTTCATCTTTCAAATGCCAGTCCCTGTGTCAGAGCATGAACCCTAGTAGATGAATTTTGGGCAGGGCATCTGAGAATTGCCTGGAGAGGGTGGGGAAAGCTTGGTGACCTTCATGGAGAACATTCACTACCCAGAGCTGGAGCAAACTCCTGGACCTTAGGAGTCTGGGAGTAAGAATCATTGCCCATGAGCCAAACTCAGTTCTAGGGAGCGGAAATATTTCCTCACTGAGGGACAAAGCAGGAGAGCCCCCTATGCTAAATTAGAAGGCAGCTATCTTCATAAAGCTGGTGGGAAATGGGGGCCCAAGTTTAATAATGGTAAATCTATCAAAACCAAACGGACATAGCTCACATCCTGTGGGCAATAAACATCCACAGGTGAAATTTTATGAGGTTTTAAAGGGAACTTTATGAGTTTTGAGGGAGCCTTAGTATAAACTGAAACCAGCCATGGAAAAACAATATAATGTGAACTGTGGAAAGCAATATCTGAAAATTCTGTCACTGCTACCAGACCAAAGAAATTGTTCAGGAGCAGGAGAAAGATACGCTAACCTTCACACCTCTCCCACAATTTCTGGTGAGGTAGACTGTCTCACCAGCAAAATTTTTAAGTCTTTGAGAGCAGAGGCTATTGAAGATCTCTCATTTCCCATATAGCACTTCATACAACATAGGGGCACATACACATGAAATATTTCTGAGAGATGGGCAGTAACTTTTGTGAGTACTTCCATAGGAAGTCCCTACTATTCTGGGGACTTTGTATATCATAGGAAGGAAATCTGAACTCTGAGTGTTAAGAAGCTTTCCCAAGGTCACATAGTGAATAAATAGCTGAACTCTGATTTCAGTCCATGTTGGTCTGTCCCTGGAGCCCGTGTCCTTTCAGCCATAGCCATGGTTGCCAGACTTTTGGATTTCATCAACCAATGCAGTTTCAAAAGCACTCAAGAGAACCCCGATTGGGTTGCCAACATTATATTGAGAGGCTATTCTTAAGAACTGGAAAAGTTGGATTAACAATGGGCAAAAAGACAGGACATGATCTCAGGAGAAGGAGAGCAGATTGAGCATTGTGAAGGGCTCTATGCCTTCACGTGCGTGCGTTTGTGTGTGCATATGTGTGTGTGTATCTGTGAAAATGCTGTCATTAGTGAACACGAGGTTGGCTCTTGGAACCACTACTCTCTGCCACACTTCACCTTCTTTAATCTTGTAGTATCTGGTACAAAGGGTCCTACACAAAGAAGGTACTTAAGACTTGCTACTGAGTGAGTGATATGATTTGCTGTTTTCCGTTTGGTCCTCTGGAAACACCTCCATGATGCAGGTTCTCAGCAGCAGTCCAGACTAGCTTCACTTAGAACGTATGGTTTAGTAAAACCTGGGTTTTGCCACCACCTCCTCTCCTTCTCCTCCCTACAGCTGCAAGCTTTCTCCTTTTGGCAGACTCTCTTGATACAACTTCATTTCTTTTCACTAAAGAGATGCCATCACTACCCCCTCTGGCCTAGACTCTCACCCTGAGAGATTCTTTAAGAAGTAGGGTCAAGGAGGTCTGTCCATCCCTAAGAGGTGAATGGGCACCTTAGTCTGGGGGTTCTGTGTTTCCAGAGTTCCATTCTCTTGTCTGGGTTCTTCCACTTGGGGAAATCTCTTCTCTTCTTTGGACCTCAATTTTTTTCACGTACAAAATGAGGGGGACTGAGCCAAAACATCTTACAGGGTACTTCCAGTCTTGGCAATCCACACCTCTCTTCCATCTGGCTGATTGCAGCTCCTTCCACATCAGGGCTCCTTTTGTTTGAGAGAATCTGGAATTTGGGGATGGATTCAATGACAAGTTGGCTCTTGAAGAAGGGTCTGTAATATGATCGTGCAGCTGTTTAGTGATTCTACATGAGTGTACGATCACTTCAGGGTGGAATGTCAAAGTTTACCAGACATTATCTTGGATCAGTTCTCCTTTTTCCATGAGACCAAGTCATTATCCTCAAAAGCATTACTAACTGTGCACATCCGCCAGATGGTGGAAGGCCCTCGCTGGGAGCAGAGGACCCTCGCTGGGGGTCAGCCACCTCATTCTGCTTTCTCCTTGGCTGGGCTTATGCTGGAGGGCCTGGCAGGAAGCCAGCCTGTGCCCTGGAATAAATGACTTGTCAAGTCACCAGCCATAGCCTGGGGAGGTGCTCTCACACCCACTTGGATTTTCATTTATCTTTATGGCAGTAAAACCAGCTCTCCTAGAAGTCTACCTCATGGAGGGAAAGGCTAAGTTACAGGACCTAAGTTTTAAAAAAAAAAAAANGGCCCTAACTTTGTTCTTTTAAAGGTAAATGACTCAGGTTCTCCCACTGAGACCTCTAGGCGCTATTTATTCCTTTGAAGCCAAAACAAACTTCGAATACCTGTTCTGAGCCGGGCACTGTGGTTGGGTTTCTGGGGAAGCAAAGATAAGCTGAGCAGGATCTGCAGCCCCGCAGAACTTAGAACAAGGTCAAGACAGCTCAAACTGCCTTGAATTGGGGAAGTTTTAAAACAGATTTCCAAAAATGCTTCCCCTGCATGGCTGAGAAGTCAGGTCCCCAACAAGCCTGGGTGCAAGTGGCATCAGAGTCCCTCTCTGATGGAGAGGTGGCTAAGGGGTCATCTGTCTAGGCCCCTCTCACTTGCCTTTCTGTGGTCCTTACTGAGTGGCTGCCTCTGCCAGGGGCCAGGCTGAGGCAACTCCTGACCCTGGGAGTGGGAGGCACTATGGACCTGAGCATCTGGTGCTCTGGGCCTCTTTTGAAGGAGTCAGGTGGGGCCATATCTGTACCTCAACTCATTCTGAGCATCCCCGAGGAGATACAGGATGCTTCTCTCCTTTTCTATCCACAGCTTTCCTTAATGTCAGTGGATGGATCAGGGTCTTGAATGGAACCCCCAGGGAGGCTTTAAACATTGAAAGTCAGTCCCAGGCCAGGGCCCTCACAGGATGGGGAGAGAGCATGGGAGGAAGCAGAAGTGCTTGTGTTAACAGAATGTCATTTCCCAACATGATTCAGACCCCAGCGCAGAGGCAGGAAAAGGAGAGCAAAGCCTTCCCATCCATCACGTCGGACACAGCTATTTTTAGAGCACACACCACCGGCTTGGCGCTGGGCTCCAAGGGCCCTGCCGTGCAAGGAGATGAGGTTGGGCTGATAGAGTCATTCAAGAGTGGAGATCTTGCAGGTGTGTGTGTGTGTGTGTGTGTGTGTGTGTGTGTGTGTGTGTGTGTGTATGCATGTGTAGGAAAAAGAGGACTGGCAGGCAGGCAGCCTTCTTCCCAAAGTGCACCCCTGAGCCTGGTCCCTAATATGAGCATAAAGGGGAGACTGAGCAGGAAGTGATCCTGGGTGGGGGGTTGTCAAGGGAGAAGAAAGGCCCTTGGCTGTCTCAGAACCACCTTCCTCCCCAGCCAGCCCCATGGAGGTCTGACCTACCCTTTCATATGTGTACAGGACTCTCCTACCCACTCCCCAACCTAGGTAGAGGGCAAAGCAGCCTGAGTCCTTGGCTTGACAGGATGTTGGCAGCCTGTTGGTGCCCTTGGCTTTGCTATCACAGCCTTGAAAACATCTGGCCAACATGAAGGCACCCATGCCCAGATGAAGAAGACATCCATGCCCAGGGCATCAGGGCCCTCTGCACAGGGGCATCTAGGAAATAGGTTCTGCCTCAGTCAGCACCTCAGCACCCATGTTTCTAAAATACAAACTCTCACCTGGGCGTAGAGAGAGAGCCCTTTGCGTAAGGAACAGAAAAGTGGCTTCCCTTCGCTTCCCCCCATTCCTGGCCCTCTCACTCTCTCCAGCTGAAGGGAAGAGGAGGTCTGCTTTGAACTCAGCCCCTAGGGAAGACTGGGCCCAGAAATCCCAGGCAGTCTTTCTTCTCAGTTCCAATCACTCTCCTCTCTTCTTAAATGTCCTGCCCTCCTGACTTCCACCTCTGCCTAACCTGGCCTGTCCTAATGCTGACCAACATGAACTGCCTAGGAGGAGGCTGTCTCTCTCTTCCTTTTCTCCATGAGGCTCTTCAGATGCACCGTGCAGTCCACAGAAATGTCGTTTATGCTACATGGGCCTCACAGGGCCTCGGAGTTGATCAACTTTGCCTTAATAGCTCAGATATCCCTGAGGTTCTGGCCAGTTTTGGACCTTCTTACAGGCAGAGAGTTTAGCTGACTTCCGGCACAGTCATCCACAAGCCAAGGCTGCTGGAGAAAGCATCCCACCATGACAAGTCCTTGCAGCCGTGTCCCGGGAAATCAGGTCAAGGCTTGAGGGAGCCACTAGCTTATTGTAGCCAGGAGTCTCTCTGCTGCCCCCAACAGCACCCAGGAGAGGGAGGGTTCTCTGCTTTGCACCAGGACCTGGGGTGGTCAGAGGATGGGGAGGAATAAGGAGACACACAGCTAATTCATGTATTTTTAACCTGTATCTTTTCCTCTGAGGAGTTATCACAAAGAAGTACCATCCAGTTGGTAACAGAGCAGGAGAAAATGCACTTGACTGTGTCTGAAGACAGTCGAGATGGATCAGCTGCACAAACAGGCAGGCAGGTGGGGAGGAAGCAGTCCTGCCTTGGAAGCCAGGTACCCCATCCCAGCTCTGCCACCAGCTTATATCCATTGTCCATAAATTATTTATCATTATAAAAGAACTGCAGCGCTACCCACCTCAAACTGTGCAAGGAAAAGCAAGGAATAATGTTAGTAAAGCAGCCGTCCCAATATGCCACCAAATCAACCTTCTTACAAGTGATACTCAGATGACCTCATCTGTGTGTCCTGGGAGCTTGGAACAGAGTAGGATGAGTCAGATGCCAGCCTACTTCTTTTCCAAGGATCTGAAACCAACGAATCTCTGCTCTTTCTTCCTTTGAAGCCCTGTGTATGGTCATGCTTGGAAGTCCCTGGGAGGGTTAGGCTATTTGTCTGGTCCCATCACGAGCTTTGTGGTGTGGGAGGCAGAAGTGCCCCTGTATGCTCCATTCTTCCTGCTGAAGCTTTTCTCCTTTTCCCTTTGGCTTGCCCTGGTACTTTCAAAACCTATCACCTACCTCTCTATTATGTTACTTTCCAGCTTGCTTTTTTCATCTTTCCAGTCCCTCTCCCTGGTGACTGTTTGACATTTTCCCTCTGATCTCTCTGTCTTCCCATGCTTCCTTCTCTTTTATGAGCAGGTGGCTAATGAAACTGGGAGACACACAGCGTTATACACAGCAGGTTGAGATCGCCTTCCTACAAATACAGAAATCTTCATGATACTGCAGTGCCAGATGTGGGGTTCCTGAGGGCCAACAGAGGAGACATTCCACTTGATGCTCAGCAGGGTCTGGAACTGAATGAACCACACTATCAAGACCCTGATGCACAGATTGCAGCTGCTGCACGGAGCATTCAGTTGTGCAGGAGAGACCTCAGCCTGCAGATCCTCTGGAACTCATACCTCTGATCATCTTCTTTCCTCCTCACACAGCTGACTTAGCCACGTGGCACTTTGGTCGTAAGGGTAGCAAAGGAGTCCCAGAGACACAGGACACAGGCAGCCTTCCAGGATAATCTGGCACTCTTCCCTTGCATTCACAATAAGGTTTACTTGAGAGGAAACCTGCAAATAAGTTCCAGCCTCAAAGACTGGCACCGCTATTTTTCGGGTCCAAGAAACTCGCCAGGTTGAAAAACCAATGCAATTGGCATCCTTCACTGCAAGCTCAGCACAGATAACTTCTCATTCTTGGTAGGTGGGTGAGTGCAATTGTACAGGACTGTTGGAATAAGTTGAGGCTGTGTCTAGGCACATTGATCTGCAGGTTCAAAGGCTGTCCTGTTATGCCCAGTTCCACCTCTGACTTTACCTGACCCTGAACATTGTTTCATTTTTTTTTTTTTGCATGTCTCCGTTTGCCTAATTTATAAGACAGACTGATAACAGGGAGAAACCAATACATAACTGGTGGCGGAGGGGAGTGGGGAGGAAAATGCTATGTAAATAATAGTAGAGATTCTCCTGCTGTTTGCTTGACAGCAGTTCACTTTAGAAGGTTCAAGATCCTTTTGATCTGNTGTCTCAGTTTGCCTAATTTATAAGACAGACTGATAACAGGGAGAAACCAATACATAACTGGCGACGGAGGGGAGTGGGGAGGAAAATGCTATGTAAATAATAGTAGAGATTCTCCTGCTGTTTGCTTGACAGCAGTTCACTTTAGAAGGTTCAAGATCCTTTTGATCTGAGATGAGAGGGACCAGCTGCTGAGAGATGGAGTCTGATTTAATCCAGAGTGAACTTTCCAGAAGACCTTTGTAGATAATTTGCGATGCTTCTTTGTAGTCTAAATGCAGGCCAAAGGTGGAGACAATGGTTTGTGGCATTACTAACAACCGCAAACTATAATTTCTGATCAAACCATTTACTTCTTTCTGCCCTGTTTATGCTTCCAATGTAGGTCATTCTGTAAAGACTCAAGTGACCATTCCTACGAATAGGTACTTCTGACTCTACCAAGACCATTCAGGCTATATATTAATATTTAAGTAATTGTAGGTCAATTGGTAAAGAATCCACCTGCAATGCAGGAGTCTTCCTGCAAAGCAGGAGACCCGGGTTCGATTCTGGGTCTGGAAGGTCCCCTGAAGAAGGAAATGGCAACCCACACCAGTATTCTTGCCTGGAAAATCCCATGGACAGAGGAGCCTGGCGGGTTACAGTCCATAGGGTCACAAGAGTCAGACACAACTTAGCAACTAAACCACCAATAGAAAGAAATGATAACTCACTGTATCAGTAGGTATGCAAAGTTTATGGGAAGTATTTCCAACATCTCCGACTCCCTACTTCAGGGATGTTAAGATCACGTGACTCAGGGAACCAGTATGGAAGAGGGCTAGTTGGGGGGCAGGGAGGTCACAAAACATACTTACTGGACCACATAGAGCTGTCTCCCAGCCGTCCCCCCTCACGTCTCCACGGCCAGATTGGAGCAGGCTGTGGAAAAAATTCCTGTCTATTTTCAGAAACAGATAAAAGCATTCAGATTATGCAGTGCAAATCTCAGCCTGAAAGCAGCTGGAAAAATCTGTTCCTTGCCACTGTCACTGACCCCCCTGACCCCTTCAAGTAATGACATTCAGGCCTGCTTCCCCTCATCTCCCCTCATCCCTACCAGCACAGTGACCCTTCCACCACAGACCTGCTCCTTGTCTGCACTGTCAGAGCGGTCATGCCTCTGAGAACTGGAGACAGTGGGATTGAA
Source organism: Neotragus moschatus (assembly GCA_006410615.1). Lineage (NCBI taxonomy): Eukaryota > Metazoa > Chordata > Mammalia > Artiodactyla > Bovidae > Neotragus > Neotragus moschatus. Next base: position 723,851 of record SJYA01001694.1, on the reverse strand, counting down.
GACGATAATACATACATATATATATATGTGTGTATACATATATATATATATATAAGATCAGCTCATTCAAGGAGAAGTCAGTATTAAGTCCATGTTTCTTTTCTTAGGATTTTAGGGGAGCATTTTTACAGTACTGCCTGGCCTGGGACTCCCTCCCTGGGGCTCATAGGGCAGGAGCTCCAGTCTCAGGAAAGTACACTGTCTGCCTCTGCTAACAAGACACGCTCTGGGAGGACAATATTCTATACTGAGCAAAGCTGCCCGAGACCAGATGTCTCTGTGTCCTGATCTCCCCCAAGCATATGAGGCTTGGGAACACTGAATAGTTCATCAAACTGGACCTCTGGTACAGGGAATTATTCCTGGCTTTAGGGTAAAGCCCATTCAGAGACGCCTCCACTGTCCGGTGCATTCTGGTTTGCAATGAATCAGTTATGCTCTGAAGACACGCAGTTGTAAACACAATAAAGCAGGCTTAGTGCCTCAGGGAGCAAATAGCAGTCATTCACAGTCCTGAGGACTATGCTGTTAGCTTTTTACCTGGGAAGCCCTGGGGGTCTCAGGGCTCCATATTGAAATTTTCTTTCCTTCCAGAATGTCTTGTGCTTAGTCATCTTCACGGAATAATTCATTAAGAACCAAACTCCTCCTGTAAGAGCACATGTCTAGATTGCTTGTTTTCCCACTTTCCACTCAAAGCAATGGATTCACAGTTCAAACAGAAGCCAAAGCAACCAGCTGCTGAAGGAACCAGAAGGGATGACTCTCCTCTGAGGGAGCAGGAGGGGCCTCTGGTGTCCTCCTCCCTGGTTTCCTCCTCTGGATACACCGGAAAGAAGGCAGGGCTGGGCTGAAGGAGCTACTATTCAAGATAGAACAAAGGCTCATCTATCTGGCAGATGGATGGAGCCAGTCGTAACAGCCAACATGGGCTCTTGGATTGGAGAAATGGGGCAGGAGCACAGCAGCTGCCATGTAGGTTCCAGGCACTCAGACAACCACAGCATGTGGGGAGAGCTAGGGAACTTGGAAACCTGCTAAACCCTACCAAGGCTCAAGCTTCACATTTCTGTTTCATATTTTTACACCGAAGGCTCATATCCTGTGAGGCAAGAATCAAGGATCAAAGTGGACATGATTTTGATGTTTAATAAAAAGCAGCAGCAGACAACAAGCACATGAAAAGGAGTTCAACGCTGCTCATCCTTAGAGAAATGCAAATCAAAATGACAATGAGGTATCACCTTCCACACCAGTCAGGATGGCCATCATCAAAAAAATCTACAAACAATAAATGCTGGAGAGGGTGTGGAGAAACGGGAACACTCTTGCACTGTTGGTGGGAATGTAAGTTCATATAGCCACTATGGAGAACAGTATGGAGATTACTTATAAAACTAGGACTAAAACTACCATATAACCCAGTAATCCCACTACTGAGCATATACTCTGAGAAAACAATAATTGAAAAAACACATGTACCCCCATGTTCATTGCAGCACTATTTACTGTAGCTAGGACATGAAAGCAACCTAGATGTTCATTGACAGAAAAATGGATAAAGAAGCTGTGGGACATATACACAATGGAATATTCCTCAGCCATAAAAAGGAACACATCTGAGTCAGTTCTAGTGAGGTGGTTGAACCTAGAGCCTGTTACGCAGGGTGAAAGTCAGAAAGAGAAAACCAATACATATTAATATATATATATGGAATCTAGAAAAATGGTATTGATGAGCCTATTTGCAGAACAGGAATATACACAGAAACATAAAGAGACTTCGGACACAGAAAGGGAAGGGACGAATTGAGAAACTAGCATTGAAACATATACATTACCATATGTAAATTAGATAGTTGATGGGAAATTGCTGTATAACACAGGGAGCTCAGTTTATTACTCTGTGACAACATAGAGGGATGGGAGGGAGGCTCCAGAGGGAGGGGACATATGTATACTTATGGCTGATACATGTTGTTATGTGGCAGAAGCCAACACAGTATTGTAAAGCAATTATCCTCCAATTAAACATACATTTTAAAATCAGCAGCAGAATACTAAGAAAAGCCATAGCTCAAGTCATACCATCTGTGTGTATTTGAATGCTTCATATAGCTCCAGGTCTTTGCTCAGGTGGGTCCTTCTGCCTAGAATGTACCACCTTCTCTGCTTGTCAAATTNGTATTGTAAAGCAATTATCCTCCAATTAAACATACATTTTAAAATCAGCAGCAGAATACTAAGAAAAGCCATAGCTCAAGTCATACCATCTGTGTGTATTTGAATGCTTCATATAGCTCCAGGTCTTTGCTCAGGTGGGTCCTTCTGCCTAGAATGTACCACCTTCTCTGCTTGTCAAATTCCTCAGTTCAGTTCAGTTCAGTCGCTCAGTCATGTCCAACTCTTTGCGACCCCATGAATCACAGCACGCCAGGCCTCCTTGTCCATCACCAACTCCCGGAGTTTACCCAAACACATGTCCATCGAGTTGGTGATGGCATCCAGCCATCCCATCCTCCGTTGTCCTCTTCTCCTCCTGCCCCTAATCCCTCCCAGCATCAGAGTCTTTTCCAAGGAGTCAATTCTTCGCATGCGATGCCCAAAGTATTGGAGTTTCAGCCTCAGCATCAGTCCTTCCAATGAACACCCAGGACTGATCTACTTATCCTTAAAAACCCAGTCCGAATATCTCATGTTTTGCAAAGCTTTCCAAATATTCCTTCAAGCAAAATAAATTACTTCCTCCCTTGTATTCCAGCAGAATCATTTCTCTTTCTACTGAGATGCTTATTGTCTTTTGATTTGTGGACTAAAGTATGCATTGGTGTCCTCCATCTGTGAGCACCTTGAGGACAGAGCCTGTGTTTTATTCATATTTTTTTCCCAACCACTCCCAGAAGCTACCATAAAAAGTGCTTGCCAAATTGAATTATGTCACATATCGTCACCATGGAGTCCCAAATGCCAGCTTAAATCCAGAGCAGTGATGTGTAAAGGACCCTCCTCATTCTTTCTATTCTTTTTTTTTTTTTTGAGATAAAATTTACATGACACAGAGTCATCATTTAAATCATTTTCAACTGTAAAATTCAGTAGTTTTTAGTATATTCACAGTGTTGGGAAACTATCAATTCCACTAATTCCAAACATCTTATCATCCTTGAAAGAGACCCCATAGCAATTATATAATCCCTTCCTATCATCTCCTCCCCCAGCACCAGGGAACCACACTAATCCACTTTCATCTCTATGGATTTGCCTATTCTGGACATTTCACATAAATGGAATTATATAGTATGTGGTCTTATGTTTCTGGCTCCTTTTGTAACAATATTTGCAAGGTTCATCCACACTGTAGCATTTGTCAGTACATTTTGTTTATCCAGTCATCAGTTGATGAACATTTGGGTTGTTTCTACTTTTTAGCTATTATCAGTAATGCTGTCATGATTATTAGTTTACGTGTTTCTAAGTAGACATATGTTACCTATGAGAGGAATTGGTGGGTCATATGGTAACTGTATATTTAATATTTTGAGGAACTGCCAAACCTTTCTAAAGCAGCTGCATTATTTTGCAACCCCACAAGCAATAGATGAAGTCTCTTCACATCTTTGGCAGTGCTTTCTATTTTCTTTCTTTTTTGTTTTATTTATTTATATATTATTACAGCCACCCTGGGAATACTAGACCACCCTACCTGCCTCTTGAGAAATCTGTATGCAAGTCAATAAGCAACAGTTAGAACTGGACACAGAACATACTGGTTCCAAACCAAGGAAAGGAGTACAACAAGGCTATATATTGTCACCCTGCTTATTTAACTTATATGTANACAACTATTTGTAAGGCATCCTCAGACAGCCATTTTGCTTTTTTGCATTTCTTTTTCTTGGAGATGGTCTTGATTCCTGTCTCCTGTACAATATCACAAACTTCCATCCATAGTTCATCAGGCAGTCTGTCTATCAGATCTAGTCCCTTAATCTATTTCTCACCTCTTCTGTGTAGTCATAAGAGATTTGATTTAGGTCATACCTGAATGGCCTAGTGGTTTTCCCCACATTCTTCAATTTAAGTCTGGCAAATTAATTTAACTCTAAATATTTAAGTGACCTCAATTTTTATAACGGCTTTGGTATGATACATTTTGTTTTAATAAAACAGGAGCCTAGGCAACTGAAAATCAAGAGGGCCTCATGGTCTTTGAGAGATGTTTGGGTGATGTCACATGCAGGTATACAGTTGAGGCTGAATAAATATTTGTTGAATTGAGTTTGAGTCTTGATCAGGGAATCCAGTCTCTATGTAATTCCTTTGCTGTTGCTTTCAGTCTTGGTAAAAATCAGAAATGTACAATGGAAAGAGCTCAGGCGCTGCTATGAAGACACAGAATGCTGAATGTTGACTCCACTTATGAGTTAGGACATGACTGAGTGACTGAGCTGAACTGAATTGAAACTTCAGCCAGTCATTTATGCTTCCAGAGCCCCAGTTTTTTCATCTGCGATGTGGGGGTAAGAGTACTTGCTTCACCGAAGGGTTGTAGCAGAGCTACGTTTTCAAGAAAGATGGTGTTTGTGAAAGTCTTTTGAAATGGGAGGCACACACACTGGTTTTTGTTACTGTTGCAGTAGTTTTATTTTTATATTATTTCAGTTGTACTTGATTTCCAGCTCAGTGGCCCATGTTCTAGTAAGTTAGATTGTTTCAAGGTAGACTAGAAAATGTACCAAGCTTGATGATAGGAAAGTGTGTTTGAATACACTCATACAGTGATCTGAGAACCCAACAATGCATCATCAGATCCAGGATATCTTTGCCAATTGATGGGACACCTTCTTTGGGTAAGACCTCCACCCTCCCACCCACCAACCTGCTGGGGAGGCCACTCAGCAGGTTCAGAATCCACCCTCCACCCCAGGAGCTAGGCAGTGATGAGTTGTATATGACCACCACCATGTTCCTTCTTTGTTCTCTAGAGTATCTGTTCTCTGCAAACCCCCTCACCTCCTGAAGTCTGCACAGCTGTAGAAAGGTGGCAAGAGGCCAAACACTGTCCTTGAGCAGTCCCCGGGACTTCCTGTCCTCTGAGCATGCGTGACCTTGGCAGTCTGGTTGTCTTTGTCTTCTTTCTCTCTTTTTGATAATAAAATCACAAATGCAGAAATGTGAGAGCATTTGTTCTAGACATAAGCTCTTCCTTCCAGTAGTTACCTTAGAGCTGTACCTTTTCAAGGTTCTTATGTTACTCTTGCTGATTAAGGTGGAGAGAAATTCTTGGTAGAGCTCTAGCAAGAAAGCTGCACATGTGAACGTTCAGAGGTCATTAGGTCCCTGGAAGTTCACACAGTTGAGGGATTTATTGCATGAGGTGCTGAGGCAGGATCGGGCAAGGGCCAAACAGGCTGGCCTTGCAGACCAATGAAAGGAGCTTGTGGGCAGTAGGAGCCACAGAAATGTGTTAAGCTGGGGATCAGGCTGGCATTTGATCCCTCTTCTTCTTCTCTGAACCTTTGCTTGGAGACCCATAGAGCTCCTGGGTCTCTGCACATGGGCACCAGAGAAATGCAGTCTAAAGGCATATGTTCCAGAAGAATAGCTTAGTGGGTAGAAGGGCAAGTGATTTCCTTGAAAGGGAGAAGTAGTAAAGAGGTATTGGAGGCTTTATGGCAGAGGCAAGACTAAATACTTTGAAGTCAGAAGTCAGTCAGAGACCTCCGTTGCCAGGATCCAGTGTGAGGGGCCATCCCCAGAAGTCTTCCTGGAGCCTGTCCATAGTCACACACGCCTACACTCTGTGAGAAGAGGTTCAGTTCCGATCAGCCATGACCAGATCCATCTCCAGCTTGCCTGTGCTTTTCTTAGCCTGGAAGATACTGAGCACAGCAATCCAGCTTTACATTGGAGCACAGCTGGTTCTAAAATCAAAGGAGCCCATACCAAGACTGTGTGGCTACCACAGGGAGTCAGCGTGTGATCCAGGCTTGTCCTGGATCATAGGTAACCATTCTTGGCCTCTCCAGACAAACACAGCTTTTTAGCATTGAAAATGGCTTTCTGGCTTACATGTGGGCATGTTGGTGATTCTGTAACAAACCTGAGTCAAAGAGACCCGTCCTGAAAATCATCGTATGAACAAGCTCTGCGAGATTATGAACAAGCTCTGCGAGATTAGAGGTGCAAACTCCATAGAAATGGAGTAATTTGAACTGTTCTTTGATGAACTTATTTAATATAATTAGGATATTTTATTCAACAATATTGTGATCGAATGAAGACCTTAGTGAACAAATTGGAGAGGAAGAGGGAAGAGCTGGAGAATTTGAAATGACTTCAGAATTTTGCCCGCATCTGGCCCTGATTTCTTTTATCCTGAGAACCAGTTGGGAAGAAGCTTTCCTTTTGGGAAAATTAATTCAGGTGTGTGTGACCTTCTACCCCCACTGATTGATTTTAGCCCAGAACACAGGGATGGATTTGTTACATGCAATTAGTTAAAAATACCAGAAGTACACATTCTGCAGGGGCGGTTTGGGTTGGCTGACGGATTTGCAGTGCTATCTTGAGAAACACTCTTCTTCCTTTTCATTGCCTTGGAAGAGTAGCAGCAGGACCCAAAGTGAGAGGGAGTCACAGGGAGAGAAGGGACTTGTCTCACAGCGGGTGTCCGCTGACAAGAGCGTGGCCTGTCTTTTGGGCAGGTCAGCTAATGCTTTGGCATGGTAGGCAGGCGTCCTTGAGATGCAGAGAAGGGCGCTCTGATACAGATCATACTGATCGAGGATAAACTTGTGGTTTGGTTGTGGTTTAGTCGCTAAGTCTCATCTGACTCTTGTTGAGCCCTCAGGGAAGCCCTGGAGGATAAGCGTAGACAAGCTCTCAAGTCCCCTTTAATTGAAAGGCTTGGCACTCTGGAGAGAGAGGAAGAGAGGCAGGGGAAAGAGCAGGGGGAGGGAGAAGAACAGGGAGTGGGGGGGCGGGGAACAATGACTTCCTTTCCTAACTGTAAATATGCCAACTGGAGCTGAGAAAGATGGTTATTTCGACTCTTCAGTGAACCCTAATTTAATCTCCTTTTGATTTCTTCTCTTTTGTCCTTTTCTCAGTTTGCTGTTACCGCTCCTCCTCCTTTTACTTTTCTTTCTCCTTTTTAAAAGAAGCTAGTAAATAGGAAAATTTTAGTACAGTTTAGTTATGCTATTGGAAAAAAATTGAGGTAATCTTCTCTGGGGATTTTAGAAATACTGAATCTGATAGAAACCGTGAGAATGTGCTGTGGAGCACAACTGTAAAATGTGCAGTCAGTTACACAGGTATTTTAAATCTGATGGTTCTGAAGGGTGATTTGACTAGGTAATTACCCTTGTAAAGGAGTAACTTAATCTGTGAGACACTCCCGCAGTAGAAAATTCATACTGCCCTGGTTTAAAATAATTTCTTCACAAATTGCACTTAAAAATAATTGGAAATTTTAAAAAAGCAAATCTAATTTTTCAATAAAAATCAACTTTAAAAATTCCTCCCTGGTGGTCCGGTATTATTAAATATTCTTCTGGATTTTTTTTTATCTTGTTTTATTGGAAGGAGAAAAACAATTATCTGTAAACGTAATTTTTAATGCATGGTAATAAAAATAAATGGCATAGTTCTGCCGCAGTTCACCTAAATCTTCTTCCCTGGTGGTCTAGTGGTATTAAATAATCGGTACCACATGTATTCATCATTTGCTGACAGCAAAAGAAAAACTTTGGTGTTTTATTGTCTAAAGAAATAGGCATGATGCTACTTAGGCTTCTGGGGAGACATTGCTGATGGTCTGTGAAGAAACCTTCATTTTCCTTGCTGGTGGGGGCTGTGATTTTGTTAATTCACATGCCAATTAATATAGAACCAGAAACAGGCACTCTTTACAAGGTTGATTTGAGTTCCTCTTGCAGGTTGCCCTAAGAGTCTTTTGGCTTTTTTTTTTTTCTGCATTAATTGGGGCAATGAAAATGTGTTATATATTGTTAACTCTGTGTTGGATAGGAAACTATTGCAGTTGGGTAACACCAAAAAATGAGCACTGAAGAGCCCTCTTTGCAGTTGTGTTGAAGGTGAACTGTTAGCAATCTCAGGAGAACATCTCAGCTTTGGTTCCTAGTGCTTACTCCCTTCAATCGGATGAAGCTGAATTTGTTGCTTTGAATTTGAAAATTGATTCATGCTTCTGCTATATGTATTAGAAACCATACCTTGTTTCCTCTTATGAAAAAAGATTTATAAAAGTTTAAGGAAGGTTAAGTCAGTGCTTTTGTTGGGGTGTGCAATAAATACAGTGGTTACCTACTGTAACTGGAAAATACATTGGCTGTCTGGAGCACACAGATGTGATCTGTGTGTCAGGTTTTAGGAGTTACAATGAAAGGCAAAGTGATCTCATTTGCATATGTATTTAGTTATACATATTTATTGCCAAAGCAATAAAGTCACTTCTTCCCGAGAAATACATGAGTTATGTAGTTGAAGTGATGGGTAAAACAGTAGAGGCATGATGGTTATGAACGTTGATATGTTCAGTGAGATGACGTTTGTCCCCTGGTGCACCAGTAGAGGCCGAATGGAGGCCTCACACCAGTTATTATTTCTGATATGGCGGCACCATGTTATAGCAATAAACCCTCACCAGTGTTGAGTTCAAATCCTACTACCTTTCTTTATTAGCTGTGTCACACCAAGCGACTTAAACTGCCTGAGCCTTAATTTCTTCATTTAAACAATATTGGAGGATAAGACCATATATCTTATGGATGCTAAAGACTGGGTGATCTCTTCGCACAATGGCTGGCAGATACTAAGTGTTATTTGCTAGTTTAAAAAAATTATAATAGTTTGTCTAGTCAAGGCTATGGTTTTTCCAGTGGTCATATATGGATGTGAGAATTGGACTGTGAAGAAAGCTGAGTGCCGAAGAATTGATGCTTTTGAACTGTGGTGTTGGAGAAGACTCTTGAGAGTCCCTTGGACTGCAAGGAGATCCTACCAGTCCGTTCTAAAGGAGATCAGTCCTGGGTGTTCTTTGGAAGGAATGATGCTAAAGCTGAAACTCCATACTTTGGCTACCTCATGCGGAGTTGACTCATTGGAAAAGACTCTGATGGTGAGAGGGATTGGAGGCAGGAGAAGGGGATGACAGAGGATGAGATGGCTGGATGGCATCACTGACTTGATGGACGTGAGTCTGAGTGAACTCCGGGAGTTGGTGATGGACAGGGAGGCCTGGCGTGCCGCAGTTCATGGGGTCGCAAAGAGTTGAACACGACTGAGCGACTGAACTGAACTGAGAACTTGTTTTGGGGAATCTGTTGCTTTGAATTAAAAAAAAGTTCTTGTCCAAGATTACTCTTGGGTCATTCCATAAAAAATTTGTTTTTCGTAGGGAGATCGTAACCTTGTAAATTCATGAGCTTGTATGAATCAAAACATTTAATCAGGAAAGAACAGCATTCTTTGAACTCATTTTCCTTAGAAGTTCTCAGACTGCCTTTAGAGCTACCTTGTTTTGACTACCTTAAAGCCTAGAAAGAGCAAAATGTGGGCATTCGATGTTGTCTCAAATGTCCAGAGCTCCCCATGCTCCAAAGAGTCCATAAATTAGAAATACTCCTTAGGTTGTTCTGAGATGCAGCTTTGATTTCACAATTTTGAAAAGGTGTGATAACTGAAGGAATTCAAAGAAACTTGCAAAATGAATTTCACTTTTTCAGGGTCTCAACACTTTCCCCCTCCTTGCACTGGACATGTAGGGGATGGTGCGGCCCTCTTCCTGAGAAGTCCAACTACATGAGCTGTAGACATTTGCCTCCTCAAAGAGTTTTCTCCCACGCCGGCAGTATAAAACAATTTAAACTCTGATAGAAATCTTTCATTTGTAATGGAAAACATATGTGCCGGGGTTGAGTGGAGTAGCGGCTGCCAAGCTGTGTGTGGCAGGAGTGAATCTCTACTGAGCTCCAAAGCATTCCTGATTTTATGGCAAGTCTCTCCACTGGAGCCCTTATTAATAGGTTTTATGTAGGTGGCTTTTTAGTGATCGACTGCAGAGCAAAAAGGTTTTTTTGTAAAATGTTTGAAAGGCAGCATGCAAGCCCTGGAGGGAATGGGTTTTAATTTTGTGGTGTTTTGATTTTAAATGATATTTGATGGCATGTCTTTGCCTTTAAACTTCTCCAATTGATGCTAGCAGCATCCCTGTACTTGTGGGGGAAACTCCCTTACAGTGTAGCAATTACTGATTTATGTCCCAGTGATAAGAATGTGTTTTATTGTGGTCATAATATTTGTTCAATTTAACTACTAGGTACTATAAAGTATCATAAAAGCTTCTCCTCTGATCAAATGTTACAAAACAAAAGATCATAATCTGCTCTCGATCCATGCACTCTCTGCCTGTGCTATCTGTGGGCGTGCCACCACGAAGAGAGGACTGACGATGGTCTCAAGGGTGACTTTCTATGTCCTCCAACTCTTACTTTACAGTCAGTTCCCAATAGAGGTCATTTAGTCATATCTGATGCTTTCTTGTCATCTGTTGGACTCTATTTCAAGACTATGGTCTATCCCTTTATGAAAAAGTTTGCACAATGAAGGAAACTATAAGCAAGGTGAAAAGACAGCCTTCAGAATGGGAGAAAATAATAGCAAATGAAGCAACTGACAAAGAATTAATCTCAAAAATATATAAGCAGCTCATGCAGCTCAATACCAGAAAAATAAACGACCCAATCAAAAAATGGACCAAAGAACTAAATAGACATTTCTCCAAAGAAGACATACAGATGGCTAACAAACACATGAAAAGATGCTCAGCATCACTCATGATCAGAGAAATGCAAATCAAAACCACAACGAGGTACCATCTCATGCCAGTCAGAATGGCTGCTATCAAAAAGTCTACAATGAATGCTTGAGAGGGTGCAGAAAAAGGGAACCCTCTTACACTGTTGGTGGTGTTGCAAACTAGTACAGCCACTTTGAGAACAGTGTGGAGATTCCTTAAAAAACGAAGTAGATCTGCCATACAACAATCTCACTTCTGGGCATACATACTGAGAAAACCAGAATTGAAAGAGACATGTGAACTCCAATGTTCATGGCAGCACTGTTTACAGTAGCTAGGACATGGAAGCAACCTAGATGTCCATCGGCAGATGAATGGATAAGAAAGCTATGGTACATACACACAATGGAATATTACTCAGCCATTAAAAAGAATGCATTTGAATCAGTTCTAATGAGATGGATGAAACTGGAGCCTATTATACAGAGTGAAGTAAATCAGAAAGAAAAATATCAATACAGTATATTAACACATATATATGGAGTTTAGAAAGATGGTAACGATGACCCTATGTGTGAGATAGCAAAAGAGACACAGATATAAAGAACAGACTTTTGGATTCTGTAGGAGAAGGCAACGGTGGGATGATTTGAGACAATAACACTGAAACATGTATATTACCATATGTGAAATAGATGACCAGTCCAAGTTCGATGTATGAAACAGGGCACTCAAAGCTGGTGCACTGGGACAACCCTGAGGGATGGGACGGGGAGGGAGGGGGGAG